>CM069915.1:21850223-21971639 GCA_036172215.1 Camellia granthamiana | reverse complement strand
AGATGAGGGAACAGAACACCTGCTTCATTCCATTTTGTGCTTCGCACTTGGCTTGATACCTCGCTGCTTGGAGGATGAACGAGCTTTCTTCCCTTTTGCTGTTAGCTTCAGTTGTGCCCTTTCTAGCAAGTATGCTGCCAACGGGGAACAGACAGAAAACCTGACTCAACTGTGCCCCTAGTTCATCATTTTGACCATTTTTTGTTCTTGGCTTCTGCTAAAACAATTTTCATCAATATGAGAGTTAGATTAACATGCTTGTTCGATTTTATGATTTGAAATCATGCAAGTTAGGTTGTAAGCATTGAAAATTTTCCTTTTTTGGGTCCAAGAAATGGTCTAGTTTTGAGAAAAAAAATGGAATAATTTTTGAGAGAGTTAGTCAACTTCATTAAAAATTCTCAAAAACTATTTTCGCAAACGGCCACTACTCGACCAACATAGAATTTACTCTTGAGATGCACAACCTCAGATCCAAAACAATGGGAAATTGCCCTTTGTCCAAAGGGCACTGCACGGCGACAGAAAGTTGCCCCTTGTCTGAATGGCACCACAGCGCACTGTAATCGGTCCTCAAAGTGACGATCACAACCGAACTCTCGGATGCGGAGAAGACAAAGATGATCAGAACCATTACATAGACACAGTCGATTTGGAAGTGTTTATGGCTGGATTTCGGAATGAAGTTGCCTACGTATCCCAAACATGGGAATCAAGCCTGACATAGTTCCGGGTTAAGGTACACTCGAGTATTAACCTCTCCTTTTACGCTCTAACTTTTGCCAAGGCCGCCCTTCCGGGTTTTCAACCTTGCGAGCTCTGTTTTTTTTTTTCTTTTCATTTCTTTTCTTTTCATTTTTTTCATTTTCTTTTCATTTTTTCTTTTTTCTTTTTTTTTTTATTTTTATTTTTGTTCTTTTTGTTCTTTTTCTCTTGCTCTAACTTTTGCCTGGGTCGCCCTTCCGGGTTTTCGGCCCAGCGAGCCTCTCAAGGGTAAAAAAGTGTAACAAGTCCATGTTGAATGGTCGTAGGATCTCGAAGCCATCTGAATCCAAGAGAATGGCTGCTGTTTACTGATGATGTAGGAGTCCATCCAATCAGGGTTTGAAGTTGCCCCTAGTGTTTCGGATAGGAACTTGATTGTCTTTCAGCAAAACTTTCTTCTTTAAGCTGCTCGAATTTGGCTTTCTGGCCAGTCTTCATTAGTTTGCAGAATGATCCATCTTTTGACTCTTCGAGCACATCCGACATTTTTGCCCCTAGTTCAAGGGCTACTTTTGATCTAGCTTTACAAGCTTCCTTTAACTAGTTTGACCTTCTTGCCCCTAGTTTCGAGGGTTGCTTCAAATCTGGCCTAGCGGGCCTCTTTGGATGTCATAGAACCTTATTGCCCCTAGTTCATGGGCTGCTTCAAATCTGGCCACGCAAGCCTCAAATTGTGTGGTTGACCGTTGAACATTCTGAATTCAAGTTCAAGGTTTGAAAGCAAAAGGGGTTGAGTCTCGAGGTCGAGAGCGATCCTATGTTGCACAATCTCAAGAGCGATTCCACACAGGTCTTCGCGGGACTACGCAAAACATTTTTGAAATCTTTTAAGAAAGCGACTAGTCGCTCGCGCTGAAGACAATGTAGAACCAATCTAGATAAAGCCAGGATCCTTCTCAGTACTCACATTAACAAACATGATCTCATTCATTAAGGGCTTAGCAAGCCTCTCTTTCTCTCAATTGATCAATTTTTTGCAAATCCAGAGGAATTCCTCCCTCTTTGTTTTCATTACAATGTTCGAAAAGTTTTGAAAAACTTTGGTCAATGCGATGATTTCAAGGCACAGAAAAGCAGGTGAAAAGCACTGCTGTTTCATTCAAAATCTTCTGGCACAACTGGCTCAAGGCAGAAACAAATACAAAATCGTGAAAATCACTGTTGTTTCATTCAGATCTTCTGGCGCAACTAGCTCAATGGCAGAAACAGACTCAAAAGAAAGAGTGTAAAAGACAAACACAAAACAAGATGGTGATGTCTAAGGTAACACACCCGAAATCACCTGAACCTAACACAACAAGATTGACTCGATACAACAAGACAGACTCAACTAACTCAGTACAAAAAGACCGACTCAATACAACACAACAAGACTGACCCAATACCCAAGTCAAAAAGTAAAATAACCAGCATTCACAAATGCTCAAAATAGTGCATGCCTTCCACCATATCTGGAGTAAACTGAGTGCTATCGGCAGCTGGTTCATCCCCTGATCACATGGTCACATTATCCCCCAAGTTCACTAATCCAGTGCCTATAGACTTTGCAGGACCTGGCGCGACAATGACCTTGTTATCAATCAGATCTTGTATTTCGTGGCAAAGATGAAAACAAGTGTCAGGGTTATGACCGGTTTGTTGATGGAAGGCACAGTACTTGACACCATCATGAGTAGCCAGAAGGGGATTTGGGAGAGGTCGAGGCTCAAGGGGTTTGAGATGGCCTTGCTCTATAAGGATTTGGAGGGCTTTGGACAAAGCCATGTAGAGGGGGTTGAAGAACCTGTGACCTCGGGGTTGATGGCTTGAGGTTTGTGCAGTCGTGTTGGATGTACCAACAAAAGGGTTGGCAGGTGCTGACTGGGTTTGATGATCTCTGACAGATGTAGGATTGAAGTTAAGAGGGGTGTTTTTGGTCCAACATCCCTTTCCGTTGTTTGCCCCTTGATTCAGGATGCGCTCATCGTGAGTAGCAAACGTGTCATCCACAGTTTTTGCAACAACTGCGAGCACTTGCTGTTTGTTTAGTCCTTCGGCTTTCAAAGCCTTAACAGCCCATTGAAGATGTTCATAGGGACCAATGCCTACCCCGGCCTTTCTCTTGCCATTTGCCTCCACTTTGCCAAGGGATTGGCCTTCTTCAAATGCAGCCCGTCCCAAGATTGGGGAGCCTTTTGGCATGAAATTCCCGGTAGGCGATGTGGTTGATGATGGAGCTAAAACTCCAAAAGCTAAAGCCGCCACTGTTCTCTGAAGATCTTCAATCATTCTCATCAGCTCAGAAGTAGTGGGTTCAAAGGTTTGAGATGATTGGGGTTCCGAGACTGGATGTGGGGTAGGTGCCCCAGATGGGCGTTGCATTCCAACATCGGTCTTACCCTGCATGGCGATTCCCTGGTTTAATGCTGCTACCATGGCCACAACTTCTTTCGAACTCTGTGCCATCACAGTCTGCTAAGTTTGAACAAAGGTGATGTGACTGGTGACTGTCGGATTAGATGAACCAGTGAGCCCTGACTGGCCTTTCTTTGCCTTGCCTCAGCGAAGGAACACTGGTTGCCCTTGAACTGAATCTCTGACCTAACAAAGTCTATCAACACAAGTCGGGTGTACTCGGGGGATATTGGAGCCTTTTGAAGCTATAGTTCCAGGACTACCTAGCAAATGAGAAAACAGACAGCACCTCAGCCTGATTTTGCCAAAACAGATATGAGCGTCGCTAAATGACTGTGCTCTCTACTGAAATATGCCCCAAAATTCTGCCTCAAATCTGATACCCTTAGGCCGATACTCAAACTTGCAAACTGATACATGCATCCTATAGAGACACATCCCTAACAGCACATAGCAAGCAAGTGAGAGCCAAAACACCCCTATGGTGGGGTAGGGTTTTCCTGTCCTATCTTGTCAGGAGCTAGGGTTTCACTACGCAGGCAGTGGTTTCAAACAACCTGCAATCGGGTAAGCGACCTGTCCTAGTTTAGAATGGTCTTCTATGGCTTCCGATATGCACTAGGTCGAATGGTCAAAAAGGATGCCTCGGCATAACCAAGGTTTGTGTTCCCATCGTGGCAAAGCCCGTAACCGGTCAGCCTTATGGCACGCTTTTCCAAGCAAGCCTCTGGCAAACCGTTCAGGAATAGCAGATGGCAAACACGGTGTCCTAGGCGCACCAATGCAAATGCAATGCAAAGAAACACATAAGTGTAGACAAAACAACATATCGTGAGTTCGAGTCAAGTTCTCTAAATCCCTAGCGGAGTCGCCAAAAACTGTAGACCGCCCGAACTCCGCTCAGCACGCGAAGGCACAAATTGTAGTTCTAGCTACTACGGTTCGGACTCCTGTCACGGTTCTGAATCTAATCTCACAAAGTGCAATGTAAGACTGATAAATCACCAAAGAGTCCAAATCTGGCAAATCGATTTTAATCAAGAAGTGCCAAACATGGACTACTTTGCCAGATTTCAGAGTAGCCACCTAAATACTTTGTTTTGGAAAATTTAGGAAACCCTGACTCGTGCCTAAGGCCACGTGTCCGTCATCACCAAAGTTGCCTCGGCTCGGGAACTTGGGTACGAGGGGGAAAGGTCATGAAATGAGCACCTCCGCTCGCCCGATCAAAGGATCGGCCTCTACTAATCATGATATGTTGTTTTTGAAAACACATGTGTTCTTATTCCGATTATTATCTAACCTTACTATGTGATGCGCACAGCATACAAGTATAGAATAAATCACTCGATTTGGAACAAAACATCTCATGTTTTTTTTTTTGAAAATGGTTTGAAGTGCTACTCGCAAGTAGGCTAAGACGCGGATTTGCCACCCTCAAGTGGGCTTAAAACATGATGATTTTGCCACTTCAAGTGGGCTTAAAACGTACATTTTGATGAATTGTTCCAATTCAAGCAATGAAGCCTTCATCCACAGGCATTCATACAGTTAAAACACTTAAGCAATTAGCCTCATGGCAAGCATGCTATCATGGCAGTCACTTACACACATGCAAGGATGTTAAAGCATAAACACTTACAGTGTACTCTGAGCCAAAACAGAAAACTAGTTAGAAAACCATGCATGCTCCTAACTATGTTAAGATGCCTAATGCAACACATGGAAAATGCAACTAAGATAGGCTCGGCTATTCTAAGATGTCATGTGAATGCAACTTGATAACATGTATTCAAATTAGTATTGAAATACAATGCAGTTTGTATGATGCGCCGAGCCCAGTGCATGCAAGACAAATGAATGATGCACGCATGCGAAGCATAAGGTATGCTAATCGAAATATACCCTAAACTAACCATCGAAAGCAGTTAAGTAAAAGGGAGAAAGAAGTGGGGTTGGAAGACATGCATCACACACATGCACGCTTATTACAACATTTGCCCTCTCGACGGAGGGTCCGAAAGAATAAGCTAAGCTAGTTACGCTAAGCTAATTAAACTAATTATTACAAAACGAAGCTAATTAACTAACAAGTTAACTAATTACAAACACAAATGAATAGCTAAGTGCATTAACTACTTAAGTACAGAACCAAATAGTTAACTAGCTAAGCAAAGCAGTTAAAAGGAGCCTTGGGGCGAGAAGTGCATGCATGCTCGGTCGCCTCGTTCGGAAATCCATTACTATGCCCCAACTTCCCTCTGTTTGCATTTGATTTCAGAACACTGCACAAACCTCCAGATAGCTTCTACTCCATCATGGAGACCTCCAGGAAGGCTGTCGACCACTTAATGGTGTTGTAGACCACCTGTAGACCACTTACACATGCTGCAGACCAGAAAAAGTGATCGGCCAGCCACTTTTACTGGTTTGCCGACCAAAAAATTCTGCCAAGCTCTAATTTGCTGCAACAGAGAACAAGAAGGGGCACAGCAGTGTATTTGCAAGGTATGCGTGCACAACCACCCTCCCTATCATTTCTTAAGCTCAAAGGAGTGCGGTACTCGACTCTCGGGCCACCAACCAAGCATCACAATGCACGATGGCCGAGAAGCCAAGTTTGCATAATTCAATGTCAATGAATGCACAAATAACACATAAGGGCCTTAACCTCTATCATGCATGATCAAGAGGGTCAGCGACCGAGAAATGAGGCACGTTTCATCACTTCAAGTATGAAACGTCCCTCGTTTCTCGTGGTTGGATTAACGTTCAATCCAAACAACAATGCAATGCAACAATCATTCCAAACAACATGCAAACAACATGAGCATGGCAAGTTAGAGCCCTCAAGCATAAAAGCTAGTGAAGGATGCAACACAAGAGCTATATAATGCAATACTTTATGGACCAAACTAGTCCCAAATAGACCTCATGCATGCCAAGATAATGACCAAAATGCTCTAAAATGATGGCATGAAAGGCAAGATAATGCATGCTCATGCATTGGCCCATCAACTAAGCATAAGAGCACAACTCTCAAACATGATTAAGAAGTGACAAACATGGAAGTGTAAAAACACTATATGCTCTAAAATCAGGTGTGAAACGATGCCAAATCATCCAAACAACACAAGCATAGCATGCTAGAAGGCCTAAGGCACAAGGCTACTAAAGGGGACAACACAAGAGGCATGCAATGCATGGTACAAATGGCTGAACCAGCCATAGATAGAGCTCAAGTAGGTCAAAACAAAGGCCAAAACAAGCTGAGATGGGAGCTCAAAAGCCTAGGCATGCATGCATACACGTTAGGCCATAAGTGAGGCACAAAGGCATAACCCTTAAAAGCACTCAAAGAGTGAAAGAAGTGAGAACATGGCAATGCTATATGCTCTAAAATATCATGTTAAATGATGCCAAATCATGCACATGTCACAAATGAAGCATGCTAGGATCCTTAAAACACAAGGCTAGTTAAGCCCATTGCACTCCAGCTATGCAATACATGAACTATATGGCCAAGGCAACCCAAAATAGTCCTAGAGCATGTCAAATCAAGATCAAAAACATGCATGGACTAGAGCTAACGCATGCTAGAATTAGAGGCATGAAGCATGGAGCATACAAGGCCAAAGAGTAGGATTACACTACACCTACCAAAACCAAGCATGAGATGACTTCACCAACAAAAATCAGAGTTGTATCATGGCAAGATAAGACCAAAAACACACTGATATGGTAGCCCAAAAGCTTAGGCAAGATGACATACGTATTGGCTCATGTTTAAGGCATAAAGCACCAACTCTCCAAAGCATTGAAAGAGTGACACATGTGAGTGTATGACAATGAAACATGCTCTAAAATCATGTATCAAATGATGCTAAATCATGTGAATAGCTCAAGCAATGCATGCTAGTGGCTTGGAAACTCAAAGCTAGTGAGCAAGAATACACCATGGCTATACAAAGCAAGGCATGCATGACCAAAACAACTTAAAATAGAGCTTAAGCATGGCAAAACATGAGTAAAAGCTTGCTGGAGTGGAGCCAAAAGCATGCTAGAATGATAGCTTAAAGCATAAAGCATGTTAGGCTAGCAAGGAGGATTGCACTATGAGTACATGAAGCATGCAACAAGTGATCAAACCAACTCAAAACAGAGCTAAGGCATGCTGAAATAAGGTCTAAGACATGCTAAGATGGAGCCAAAACATGCTAGAAAGACATGCTAAAACCTTAAGCATACAAGGCTAGTTTGCAACGATTACACTACAAGTGTATAAAGCATGCAAGGGTGGCCTAAACTAAGCCAAAACAGAGGTATGCGATACTGAAATAAGGCCAAAAATAGGCTGAGATGGAGCCAAAACAAGCTTAAGAAACATACTACTTTGATGAGCCATTAACACAAGCAAACAAGAGAAGAGGAGGGGGGGACAACCCCCACCCATTTGGGACCTCAAAACACACTTTCCACCACTGAAATTCCTCTGAGTTTCAGTGGTGAGAAGGCCAAAAAGAGGTGGTCCCAATAGCTTAAAAGGATAGCCCAAAACAAGGCAAAATAAGGCACAAAAGGGGGTAGACCACCCCCAACACCAAAAAGGCCTTAAACAAACATTTCAAACACTTGAAAATGAAGCTTTTTGCAGTTGAAAGTTAAGCCTAAAACATCATGCAAATAGGGCCAAAGAGTTAATCAAAAACAAAGCTTTAAAGAGGGTAAAACTCACCCTTGAAGCACAACTTCAACACAGCAACTTCAGAGGCAAAAACCCAACTGAAACCACTCAAATGCAACATCCAAGAACCTCAACTCAAGATTGTGGTGTTTCACTAGGTGCTTTAGTGCAAAAATGTGAAGAAATCTCACTTTTAGGCACAAAACAACACAAATATATATATATAGAGAGAGAGAGAGAGGAAGAAATATAGAGATAGAAGTATATGTATACCTCTATGCAAATTTCTGAACCTGAGACAAGAGGGAGGAGGCTCCCTTATATAGAAAACCATGCCTTAAGCTTGTTAGACAAGCTAAAGGCTCCAAGCAATCCCTCCATACATGTGTATGGAGGATGCTTTCTGTGCCTAACAGCTGGCACAGCTGGCAAGAAAATATCTGCAAAAAATGCAAAAAAGGTACTGACCAGTTGAGGTGGTCGGCCGACCACTCCCACTAGTCGACCGACCACAAAAAGTGGTCTACAGGGAGAACAACTGGTCGGCAAGGGGCGGGGGGAGGTGGTCTGCACAAAGAAAGGAAGGTGGTGGCATGGCTGCCAACCACTTTAGGTGGTCCACAGACCACCAAGACCAGCTGGCCGACCAGAAAACTGGCTGGCAGGGAAGAAAAGTGGTCTACAGGGGGAGAAACTGGTCTACACCCCTGTTCCACTCTCCAGGCAAGGGAAAACAAGGTTTGGTTCAAAACCAAACCAAAAAGGAAGCAAGACAAAAGTCCGCGGGACAAGGCATGCAGCCGGAAGCCCGGAAAACTAGTCTATGGGCACAAAAAGTGGCCTACGAAAGGGAAAAGTAGTCTACGACTACAACAAGTGGTCTACAGACCTCTGTTTCCCTCTAGGCAAAGGCAACAAGGGATGGTCCACAAACCAGGCCAAGAGGAGAACTTTAAGAGGTCCGAGACAAGGCACTTAGCCGAAGGCTCCGGAAACTCAAAACGAGCACAAACATGCACAATCATCGAGCGCTCAAACGATGATGTTTAAGTCTTAAGGTTGGTCAAAAATGGGGTGTCTATAGATGGTTTTACAACAATTTTGGGACGAGCTCGAAATTGTCTCAAATTTGGCAGTCTAATTAGAAATAGCATTTTAGCAACACTTTTGGGACGAGATCGGAATTGTCTCAAATTTTGCAGTCTAATCAAAAACAATGTTTTAGCAACACTTTGGGAACGAGATCAGAAGTATCTCAAATTTAACAGTCTGATCTGAAACGACAATTTAGCAACGCTTTTGGGTCGAGGTCGGAATTGTCTCGAATTTGGCAGTCTGATCTGAAATAGCGTTTTGGCGACACGTTTGGGATGAGTTGGGAATCATCTCAAATTTGGCAGTTTGATTGGAAATGACATTTTGGCAACACTTTTGGAACGAGCTCAGAATTGTCTCAGATTTGGCAGTCTAATCGGAAACGGCAATTTTGCAAAACTGTTGGTATGAGATCGAAATTATCTCAAATTTGATAGTCTGGTCTGAAACAACATTTTCATGACTCTTTTGGGACCAACTTGAAATTGTCTCAAATTTGGTAGTCCGATCGAAAATGACATGTTAGCAACAATTTTTGGACGAATTCGGAATTGTCTCAAATCAAGCAGTCTGATCGAAAAAGGCATTTTCAACACTTTTAGGATAAGTTCTTAATTGTCTCAAATTCGGCAGTCTGATTGGAAATGGCATTTTGGTGACTCTTTGGGACAAGCTCGAAATTATCTCTAATTTGTCAGTTAGATCGGAAACGGCATTTTGGTGACCCCTTTTTGTGGGACGAGCTCGAATTGTCTCAAATTTTGCTGTCCGATCAGATACAGCGTTTTGGCAACACTTTTTGGACGAGCGTGGAATTGTCTCAAATTTGGTAGTCATATCTGAAATGGCATTTTGGCAACACCTTTGGGAGGAGCTCAGAATTGTCTCAAATTCAACAGTCTAATCGGAAAAGGTGTTTTAGTGACATAATTGGGACAAGCTCTGAATTATCACAAATTTGGCAATCTTATCTAAAACAGAGTTCACGCGACATTTTTAGGGCCAACTCGATTTGGCCATCTGATCTGAACGGTATTTTTGTGACACTTTTGGGATGAGCTCAGAATTGTCTCAAATTTAGGAGTTCAATCGAAAATGCCGTTATATCGACACCTTTGGGACGAGCTCAGAATTGTCTCAAATTTGGTCGTCTGATCAGAAACAGCATTTTGCGACACTTTTAGGACAAAGCTCGAAATTGTCTCAAACTTGGGAGTGTAATTGAAAATGACATTTTAGCGACACTTTTGGAATGAGGTCGGAATTGTCTAAAATTTGACAGTTTGATCAGAAACGACATTTTCGCAATACTTTAGGACGAGCTCAGAATTTTCTCAAATTTGTGAGACTGATCAGAAATGACATTTTAGCAACACTTCAGGGACGTGCTCGTAATTGTGTAAAATTTGACAGTCCATTTTGAAATGGCATTATTGCGACATTCTTTGGACAAGCTCGAAATTGTCTCAAATTCGGTAGTCCGATAGAAAACGCATTTTCACGACACTTTTGGGATGAGCTTGGAATTGTCAAAATTTTGGCCGTCTAATCAGAAATGGTGTTTTGGCGACACTTTTTGGACGAGCTCAAAATTGTCACAAATTTGGCGACATCTTTTGAACGAGCTTTGAATTTTCTCAAATTTTGTAGTTTGAACGAAAACGGCGTTTTGGAGACAGTTTTGGGACCAACTCAAAATTGTTTCAAAATTGGCAATTTGATCGAAAACGACATTATGGAGATACTTTTTGGACGAGCTCGAAATTGTCTAAAAATCGGCAGTCATATCGGAAATGGCATTGTTGCGACACTTTTCGGACCAGCTCAGAATTTTCTCAAATTTAACAGTCTGATTGGAATGGGTGTTTTAGCGACCCTTTTGGGAGCAGCTCAGTATTGTCTCAAATTTGGCTGTTTGGTGGGAAATGACATTTTAGCAACACTTTTGGGACGAGATCAGAAACATCTAAAATTTTGCCGTCTAAACGGAAATGGCATTTTAACGACACTTTTAAGAGGAGCTCGGAATTGTCTCAAATTTGGCAGTCTAACTGGAAATGGCATTTTGGCAACACATTTGGGACGAGCTCAGAATTTTCTCAAATTTGGTAGTCTGATCTGAAATGGCATTTTTACGACAGTTTTGGGACCTACTCGAAATTGTCTCAAATTTGGCAGTCCGATCTGAAACGGCAATTTGGAGACACTTTTGTGAAGAGATTGTAATGGTTTAAAATTTTGCAGTCCGATTGGAAATGTCATTTTGGCAAGACTTATGGGACGAGCTTGGAATTCTTTCAAATTTGGCAGTTTGATCAGAAGCAGCATTTTGCGCCCACTTTTGGGACGTGCTCAAAATTGTATGAAATTTGGTAGTCTGGTCTGACACGGCGTTTTCGCGACACTTTTTCGACAGCTCAGAATTTTCTCAAATTTGATAGTCTCATCGAAAATGGCATTTTAGCGACACTTTTGGGATGAGCTTGGAATTCTCTCAAAATTGGCAGTCTTATCTGAAAGGGAGTTTTTGTGACACCAACTCAAAATTGTCTCAAATTTGGCTGTCTAATCGGAAATGACATTGTGGCGACATTTTTGGGATGAGGTCGAAATTGTCTCAAATTTGGTAGTCTGATTAGAAATGGCATTTTGGTGACACTTTGGGGACGAGCTCCGAATTGTCTTAAATTTTGCAGTCTAATGGAAACTGCGTTTTGGAGACACTTTTGGGACGAGTTTGGAATTGTCTCAAATTCGGCAGTCTGATCTGAAACAGAGATTTCGCAAAACTTTTGGGACCAGATCAAAATTTTCTCAAATTTGGCAGTCTGATCAGAAACGGCATTTTCGCTACACTTTTTGGACGAGGTCGAATTCTCTCAAATTTGGAAGTCTTATCAGAAACGGCATTTTGGAGACACTTTTGGGACGAGCTCAACGTTGTCTCAAATTTTCCTGTCTGATCGGAAATGACATTTTGGCGACATTTTTGGGACGAGGTCGGAATTGTCTCAAATTTGGTTGTCTAATTGGTAAGGATGTCTTGGTGATACTTTTGAGAGGAGCTCGGAATTGTCTCAAATTTGGAAGTCTGATGGGAAACGACATTTTAGCGACACCATTGGAACGAGATTAGAATTGTCCAAAATTTAGTAGTTTAATTGGAAACGAAATTTTAGCAACACTTTTGGGAGGAGATCAAAATTGTCTCAAATATGGTAGTCTGATTGGAGACGACGTTTTGGCAACACATTTGGGAGGAGCTTGGAATTATTTCAAATTTGGCACTCTAATTGGAAATGGCGTTTTGGAGACACTTTTGGCAGTTTTGTCTGAAATGGCATTTTCGCGACACTTTTGAGACCAGCTCGAAATTGTCTCAAATTTTCGCAACACTTCTCAACCTAGCTCGAAATTGTCTCGAATTTGGCAATGTCATCTGAAATGGCATTTTCGCAACAATTTTGGGTCCAGCTCAAAATTGTCTCAAATTCAGCAGTCTAATCGAAAATGCTATATTAGCGACAATTTTGGGACGAGTTTAGAATTATCTCAAATTTGGCAGTCTGATCTGTAGGGCATCTTCGCGACACTTTTGGGATGAGTTTGGAATCGTCTCAAATTTTGCAGTCTAATGGATACTGCGTTTTGGAGTCCCTTTTGGGACGAGTTCAGAATTGCCTCAAATTTTGTAGTCTGATCAGAAACGGTGTTTTCGAGACGCTTTTAGGAAGATCTTGAAATTGTCTCAAATTTGGGAGTCTGATCGAAAGTAGCGTTTTGGCGACACTTTTGGGACGAGGTCAGAATTGTCTCAAATTTGGCAGTCTGATCGGACATGGCATTTTCGCTACACCTTTGGGACGAGGTCAAAATTCTCTCAAATTTGATAGTCTGATTAGAAATAGCGTTTTGGCGACACTTTTGGGACAAGCTCCAATTTGTCTAAAATTTGGCAATTTCATCTGAAATGACATTTTTGCGACACTTTTGGAACGAGTTCAGAATACTCTCAAGTTCGGGAGTTTGATAAAAAAAAGGACGTTATATCAACACTTTTAGGACGAGCTCGGAATTGTCTGAAATTTGGTAGGCCGATCAGAAACGGCATTTTTGCGACACATTTGGGACGAGCTTAGAACTGTCTAAAGTTTGGCAGTCTGATCGGAAACGACATTTTCTTAACATTTTAAGGACGAGCTCGGTATTGTCTCAAATTTGGGAGAACAATCCGAAATGACATTTTAGTGACACTTTTGGAACGAGCTCGGAATTGTCTAAAATTTTGCAATCCATTCTGAAACGGCATTATAGCGACACTTTTAGGACTAGCTCAGAATTGTCTCAAATTTGGCATTCTGGTCTGAAATGGCGTTTTCACGACACTGTTGGGACCAACTCGAAATTGTCCCAACTTTGGAAGTCCAAAAGAAAACGTATTTTCGCGAGAATTTTGGGACGAGCATGGAATTGCCTCAAATTTGGCAGCATAATCGGAAACGGCATTTTGGCGACACGTTTAGGATGAGCTCAGAATTGTCACATATTTGGCAGTCTAATCAAAAAGGGCATTTGGCGACACGTTTAGGACGAGCTCAGAATTGTCACATATTTGGCAGTCTAATCGAAAATGGCATTTTGGCGACACATTTGGAACGAGCTTAGAATTATCTCAAATTTGGTAGTCAGAACGGAAACGGTGTTTTGGAGAAACTTTTGGGACCAACTCAAAATTGTCTCAAATTTGGTAGTTTGATCGAAAATGGCATTTTGGCAACACTTTTGGGACGAGCTTGGAATTGTCTGAAATTTGGCAGTCACATCGGAAACGGCGTTTTTGCGACACATTTGGGACAAGCTCAGAATTATCCCAAATTTAACAATCTAATTGGAAAGGTCGTTTTAGCGACATTTTTGGGACGAACTCAAAATTGTCTCAAATTTGGTAGTCTGATGGGAAACGGCATTTTACTGACACTTTTGGGACGAGATTAGAATTGTCTCAAATTTGGCAGTGTGATCGAAAATGGCATTTTGGCAACACATTTGGGAGGAGCACCAAATTTTCTCAAATTTGGCAATCTAATCGAAAACGGCATTTCGATGACATTTTTCGAACAAGCTGGGAATTGTCTCAAATATGGCAGCCTGATCTGAAACGGCTTTTTCGTGACTATTTTGGGACCTGCATGAAATTGTCTCAAATTTGGCATCCCAATCAGAAATGACAATTTGGAGACAATTTTGTGACGAGGTTGGAATGGCATGAAATTTGGCAGTTCGATTGGAAAAGATGTTTTGTCGACAGTTTTGGGACAAGCTAGGAATTGTGTAAAATTGGCAATCTGATGGAAAATGGAATTTTGGTGAAACTTTTGGGATGAGCTTCGAATTGTCTCAAATTTCGCTGTCTGATCGGAAATGGCTTTTTCGCGACACTTTTTCAACCAGCTCAGAATTGTCTCAAATTTGGCAATCTGATCGTAAATGGCGTTTTAGCTACACTTTTGTGATGAGCTTAGAATTCTCTCAAATTTGGCAGTTTGATCGGAAAGGGCCTTTTCGCGACACTTTTGGATCGAGCTCAAAATGGTCACAAATTTCAGAGTCAAATTGGAAATAGCATTTTGGAAGCACTTTTTGGACGAGTCAAAATTGCCTCAAATATTTTAGTCTGATCGGAAACGGGGTTTTCGCAATACTTTTTGAAACAACTCGGAATTATCTCAAATTCGGAAGTCTGATCAGAAACGACATTGTAGCAACACTCCTAGGACTGGCTTAGAATTGTCTCAAATTTTGCAATCCAATCTGACACTGCATTTTAGTGACACTTTGGGACGGCCTCAAAATTGTCTCAAATTTGGCAGTTTGATCTGAAACAGCGTTGTCGTAACACTTTTGGGACGAGCTTGGAATTGTCTCAAATTTTACAGTCTGATTGGAAACAGCATTTTGATGAGACATTTAGGAGGTGCTCGGAATTGTGTCAATTTTGGCAATCTGATCGGAAACGGCATTTTAGAGACACTTTTGGGACAAGCTCGTGATTGTTTCAAATTTGGTAGTCTTATCTAAAACGGTATTTTTGCGACACTTTTGAATCTAGCTCAAAATTGTCTCAAATTTGGCAATCTAATTTGAAATGACATTTTTGCCACAATTTTCGGACGAGATCGAAATTGTCTCAAATTTGGTAGTCTCATCTGAAATGGCATTTTTTCGACACTTTTGGGACGAGGTCGGATTTGTCTTAAATTTGGGAGGTTGTTCGAAAATGGCATTTTAGCAACACTTTTTGGATGAGCTCAGATTTGTCTCAAATTTGCCAGTCTGAGCGGACACAGCGTTTTGGAGACACTTTCGGAACGTGATTAGAATTGTCTCAAATTTTCTAGTCTGATCTGAAACGACCTTTTGTTGACACTTTTGTGACGAGCTCGGAATTTTCTCAAATTTGACAGTCTGATTGGAAATGGCATTTTGGAGACACTTTTAGGACACGCTCGGAATTGTCTAAAATTTGGCAGTCTTATCCGAAACAGCGTTTTTGCGACACTTTTGAAACCAGCTCGAAATTGTCTCAAATTTGGCAGTTTGATCTGAAATAGCATTTTTGTGACACTTTTCGGATGAGCTCAACATTGTCTCAAATTTAGTTATCTCATCTGAAATGGAATTTTCACGAAACTTTTTGGACCAGCTCAGAATTGCAACAAATTTAGCAGTTTGATTTAAAATGGCGTTTTAGTGACACATTTCGGACGAACTTGTAAATGTGTCAAATATGGCAGTTTGATCAAAAATGGCACGAGCTCGGAATTGTCTCAAATTTTGGAGTCTAACCAGAAACGGCATTTTAGTGACACTTTTGGGACAAGCTCGGAATTGTCTTAAATTTGGGAGTCCGATCGGAAATTGCATTTTTAGCGACACTTTCGGGATGAGCTCGGAATTATTTCAAATTTGGCAGTCCATTCCAAAATAGCATTTTAGCGACACTTTTGGGACGGGCAAGTAATTGTCTTAAATTTGATGGTCTGATCAGAAACGCCATTTTAGCAACACTCTTGGGATAAGATCGGAATCGTCTCAAGTTTGACAGTCTGATCGAAAAAGGCGTTTTGGCGACACTTTGGGGACGAGGTCGGAATTGTCTCTAATTTGGCAGTCTAATCTGAAATGACATTTTTGCAACACTTTTGGGACCACTTCAAAATTGTCACAAATTTGGCACTTTGATCGGAAAACGACATTTTCCGCGACACTTTTGGGACGAGCTCAAAATTTTCTCAAATTTGGCAGTCTGAACGGAAACGACGTTTTTTGGACACTTTTGGAATGAGCACGGAATGGTCTCAAATTTGGCGTTTAGGCGACACTTTTGGAACGAGCTGAGAATTATGTCAAATTTGGAAGCCTAACGGTAACGGTGTTTTGGAGACAATTTTGGGACGAGTATAGAATTATCTCAAATTTTGTAGTCTAATCAGAAATGTCGTTTTCACAACACTTTCGAGACGAGCTCAAAGTTGTTTCAAATTTGGGAGTCTGATCTAAAACGGCATTTTCGCGACACTTTTGGGACGGGCTCAAAATTTTGGCAAATTTTGTAGTCCAATCTGAAGCAACATTTTAGTGACACTTTTGGGACAAGCTCAAAATTGTCTCAAATTTGGCAGTTTAATCGAAAATGGCAGTATATCGACACTTTTGGGATGAGATAGAGATTCTTTGAAATTTGGCAGTCTAATCAGAAGCAACATTTTAGCGACACTTTTCCGATGAGATCAAAATTGTCTGAAATTTGGAAGACTGATTGAAAACGGAATATTTGCAGCACATTTGGTACGAGCCCAGAATTGTCTCAAATTTGGTAGTCTGATCGGAAACGACATTTAAACGACACTTTTGGGACTAGATCAGAATTGTCTGAAACTTGACAATCTGATAGGAAACGGCATTTTGGCGACCCATTTGGGATGAGCTCGGAATTGTCTCAAATGTGACAGTTTGATCGGAAACGGTGTTTTTGTGACACTTTTGCGACAAGCTCGAAATTGTCTCAAATTTGGCAGTTTGAACTAAAACAGTATTTTACCGACACTTTTCGGAGGAGATCGGAATTGTCTCAAATTTGGCAATTTGATCAGAAATCGTATTTTCCCATCAAGTTTGGGACGAGCTCGAAATTATCTCAAATTTCGCAGTCTAATCGAAAACTACATTTTTGAGACACGTTTGGGATGAGCTCAGTATTGTCTCAAATTTTGCAGGCTGATTGAAAACAACGTTTTTGAGACACTTTTGGGACGAGCTCATAATTGTCTCAAACTTGGGAGTTTGATCAGAAATAGAATTTTAGCGACACCTTTGGGACGAGATCGATATTTTCTTAAATTTGGCAGTCTGAACAGAAACGTCATTTTGGCGACACGTTTGGGAGGAGCTCAGAATTGTCTCAAATTTTGCCATCTTATCGGAAATGATGTTTTGGCAACACAATTGGGACGAGCACGGAATTGATTCAAGTTTGGCAGTCTAATCTGAAGCATCATTTTTGTGACACTTTTGGGACCAACTCGAAATTGTCTCGAATTTTGTTGTTTGATCAGAAATGACATTTTGGCAATAATTATGGAATGAGTTCGAAATTGTCTTAAAACTGACAGTTTGACCAGAAACAGCATTTTGACGACACATTTGGCACGAGTTCTAAATTATGTCAAATTTGGTAGCCGGATTGGAAAAGGCATTTCGGTGACACTTTTGCGATGAGCTAGGAATTAACTCTAATTTGGTAGTCTAATTGAAAACGGTAATTTGGTGACCCTTTTGGGACGATCTCCAATTGCCTCAAATTTGGCAGCCTGATCGGAAGTAGCGTTTTGGCAACACTTTTGGGAAAAGCTTGGAATTGTATCAAATTTGGTAATCTGATTTGAAACGGCATTTTGGCAACACGTTTAGGAGAAGCTCGGAATTGTCTCAAATTTGGAAGTCTGATAAAAAACATTGTTTTAGCAACACTTTTGGGACGAGCTCGAAATTGTCTCATATTTGGCAGTCGGATCTGCAACGGAGTAGTTGCGACATTTTTTGGACCAGCTCAAAATTGTCTCAAATTTCGCACTCAGATTAGAAATGGCATTTTGGTGACACTTTTGGGACGAGTTCAGAATTGTCTAAAATTTAGGACCAACTCATCCCAAATGTGTTATAAAAATGCCGTCTCAGAACAGACTACCAAATTTTAGACAATTTTGAGCTTGTTAGAAAATTGTCGCCAAAATGCTATTTCCGATCAGATTGCCGAACTTGAGACAATTATGAGCTCATCTCAAACGTGTCGACAAAATGCCGTTTCCACTCAGATTGCAAAATTTGAGACAATTTTGATCTCGTCCCACAAGTGTCGCTAAAACACCGTTTCAGATTAGAAAATTCTGAGCTCTCAAAAGTGTCAATAAAACACCATTTTCGATCAGACTCCTGATTCTAAGCTAGTCTCGAAAGTGTCGCTAAAATGTCATTTCAGATTGGACTGCAAAATTTGAGACAATTCTGAGCCCATCCCAAGAGTGTCGCTACAAAGCCGTTTTTTGTCAAACTCCCAAATTTGACACAATTCCGAGATCTTCCCAAAAGTTTCGCGAAATCGCCGTTGCCAATCAGACTACAAAATTTGAGACAATTTTGAACTCATCCCAAAAGTGTCTCCAAAACACTATTTCCACTCAGACTGGCAAATTTGTGACAATTTCGAGCTCGATCTAAAAGTGTCGCAAAAATTCCCTTTCCGATCAGACTACCAAATTTAAGAAAATTCCAAGCTCATCCCAAAGATGTCGCTAAAATGTAATTTGTGGTCAGATTGCCAAATTTGAGACAATTATGAGCTGGTCAAAAATGTGTTGCGAAAACTCCGTTTCAGATCAGAGTGCCAAATTTGAGACAATTCTAAGCTCGTTCCAAAAGTGTCACCAAAATGCCGTTTTCGATCAGACTGCCAAATATGAAACAATTCCGAGCT
This sequence comes from Camellia granthamiana, assembly GCA_036172215.1. NCBI lineage: Eukaryota > Viridiplantae > Streptophyta > Magnoliopsida > Ericales > Theaceae > Camellia > Camellia granthamiana. The sequence goes on along the minus strand of CM069915.1, from coordinate 21,952,668 downwards.
CGACCCAAAAGTGTCGCCAAAATGTCGTTTCCAATTACACAGCCAAATTTTAGATAATTCCAAACTCGTCACAAAAGTGTCCCCAAATTGTTGTTTTCGATCGAACTGCCAAATTTGAGACAATTTCGAGTAGGTGCCAAAACTGTCGTGAATATGCCATTTTCGATTAGACAGCCAAATTTGAGACATTTCCGGGCTTGTCCCAAAAGTGTCGCCAGAATGCCGTTTCCGCTAAGATTGCCAAATTTGAGGAAATTCTGAGCTCCTCCCAAACTTGCCGCCAAAATGCCGTTGCCGATGAAACTGCCAAATTTGAGACAATTCGAATCACATCCCAAAAGTGTCTCTAAAATGCCATTTCTGATTAGACTTCTAAATTTTAGACAATTCCAATCTCGTCCCAAATGTGTCGCTCAAATGCCGTTTCCCATTAGACTGTCAAATTTGAGACAATTCTGAATTCGTCCCAAAAGTGTTGCTAAAATGCCCTTTCCGATCAGATTGCTAAATTTAAGACAATTCTGAGCTGGTACCAAAAGTGTCGCGAAAAACACCGTTTCTGATCAGACTACCAAATTTCAAACAATTCAGAGCATGTTCCAAAAGTGTCGCCAAAATAACGTTTTTGATAAAACTGCCGAATTTGAGACAATTTTGAGTAGGCCCGAAAAGTGTCTACAAAACGCCATTTCCATTCAAACTACCAAATTTGAGATAATTTCGAGTTCGTTCTAAAAGTGTCGCCAAAAACACCCTTTTTTATCAGACTACTAATTTTGAGATATTTTTGAGCTCGTCCCAAAAGTATTGCCAAAATATTGTTTCCAATAAGACTGCCAAATTTTAGACAATTCCAAGCTCGTCAGAAAAGTGTCGCAAAAATGCGTTTTCTATCAACCAACCAGATTTGAGACAATTTCGAGGTGGTCCCAAGAGTGTCACCAAAATGCTGTTTCAGATCAGACTGCCAAATTTGAGAGAATTTTGATCTCGTTCCAAAAATGTCGCCAAAACAACCCTTTTGTTTAGACTGCCAAATCTGAGACAATTCCGACCTCGGTCAAAATGTGTTGCCAAAATGTCGTTTCCGATCAAACTGACAAATTTGAGACAAATCGATCTCGTCCCAAAAGTGTCTCTAAAATGCCATTTTCAATCAGACTTCAAAATTTGAGACACTTTCGATTTCATCCCAAAAGTGTCACTACAATGCCATTTCAGAATGGATTCCCAAATTTAGACAATTCCGAGCTTGTCCCAAGAGCTTCGATAAAATGTCATTTTCGATCAGTCTCCCAAATTTGAGACAATTCCGAGCTCGTCCTAAAAGCGTCGCGAAAATACCGTTTTCGATCCGACTGCCAAATTTGAGACAATTCTGAGCTCGTCCCAAAAGTGTCAGTAAATGCCTTTTCAGATCAAACCCCCAAATTTGAAACAATTCCAAGCTCATCCCAAAAGTGTCGCAAAAATGTCATTTTTGATCAGACTGCCAAATTTAAGACAATTTCGAGCTCATCCCAAAAGTGTCGCGAAAATGCCGTTTCTAGTCAAACAGCTAACTTTGAGACAATTCTGACCTCGTCCCAAACTGTAGCCAAAATGCCATTTCCGTTTACATGGCCAAATTTGAGACAATTTCGAGACTGTCCCTAAAGTTTCGCGAAAACGCCATTTTTTATCAGACTGGAAAATTTGGGACAATTCCGAGCTCGTCCTAAAAGTGACGCCAAATCGCCATTTTTTATAAGAGTGACAAATTTGAGACAATTTAAGAACTCATCCTAAAAGTGTCACCAAAATGCTGTTTCCAATCAAACTCCCAAATTTGAGTCAATTCTGAGCTCATCTTAAAAGTTTCGCAAAAACGACGTTTTCTATCAGACTACAAAATTTGAGACAATTTCGAACTTATAACAAAAGTGTCTCCAAAATGCAATTTCTGTTAGACTACAAAATTTGAGACAATTCCGAGCTCATCCCAAAAATGTTGCCAAGACGACCTTGCCGATCAAACTGCCAAATTTGAGAAAAGTCCAAACTCGTCCCAAAAGTGTCGCCAAAATTTAATTTCTGATCAAATTGCCAAGTTTGAGACAATTTCGTGGTGGCCCTAAAAGTGTCACAAAAACTTTGTTTCAGATCAGACTTCTAAATTTGAGATAATTCTGAGCTCGTCCCGAAAGTGTTGCTAAAACACCGTTTCCGATTAGACTACCAAATTTGAGATAATTTCGAGCACCTCTCAATCGTATCGCCCAAATGCCGTTTTAGATCAGACTACCAAATTGAAGATAATTCCATGCTCGTCCCAAAAGTGTCACCAAAACGCTGTTTCTGATCAGACTACCAAATTTAAAAAAATTCGAGCTCATCCTAAAAAGGAGTCCCCAAAATGTCATTTTCAATCAAATAGCCAAAATAGAGATAATTCTGAGCTCATCCACCAAACTGCAATTTCCAATCAGACATCCAAATTTAAAGACAATTCAGAACTCGTTCAAAAGTGTCGCCAAAATGCCGTTTCCAATCAGACAACTAGATTTGAGACGATTTTGAATTCGTTCCAAAATTGTTGCCAAAAGTTCATTTCTGATAAGATTACCAAATTTGAGACAATTTTGAACTAGTCCCATAAGTGTCACAAAAACGTCGTTTCAGATCAGACTGTGAAAATTGAGACAATTCCAAGCTCATCCCAAAATTGTCGGCGAAACAACATTTCCAATCAGACTGCCAAATTAGAAACAATTTCGAGCTCCTCATAAACGTGTCGTGAAAACGCTATTTCTGATCGGACTGCCAAAATTTAGACAATTCCAAGCTCGTCCCAAAAGTGTCGCCAAAACGTCGTTTCCGATCAGCCTTCCAAATTTGAGGCAATTCTGAGCTCCTCCACAACGTACTGCCAAAATACCATTTCCGATCAGACTACCAAATTTGACACAATTCTGATCTCATCCCAATAGTGCGGCTAAAATGCTATTTTCTGACGAGACTGCTAAATTTGAGACAATCCCAATCTCATCCCAAAAGTGTCGCTAAAATGTCGTTTCCCATCAGACTGCCAAATTTGAGACAATTCAGAGGGCATCGAAAAAGTGTTGCTAAAATAGCCTTTCCGGTCAGACTGCTAAATTTGAGACAATTCCGAGCTAATACCAAAAGTGTCGCGAAAACGTTGTTTCCGATCAGACTGCCAAATGTTACACAATTCCGACCTCATGCCAAAACTGTATTCAAAATGTTGTTTTCGAACAAATAGCCAAATTTGAGACAATTTTGAGTTGGCCCCAAAAGTGTCTCCAAAATGCCATTTCCGTTCAGACTACCAAATTTGAGATAATTCCAAGCTCCTTCTGAAACTGTCGCCAAAACGCCATTTTTTATCAGACTACTAAATTTGAGACAATTTGGAGCTCGTCCCAAAAGTTTTGCCAAAACACAGTTTCAGATCAAACCGACAAATTGGAGACAATTCTGAGCTCGTCCTAAAAGTGTCGCAAAAATGCGTTTTCAATCACCCTGCAAAAGTTGAGACAACTTAGAGTAGGTCCTAACAGTACCGCCAAAACGCTGTTTAGAATCAAACTGCCAAGTTTGAGACAATTCTGAAGTCGTCCCAAAAGTGCAGCCAAAAGACCGTTTCCAATTAGGCTGCCAAATCTAAGACAATTCCGAGCTTGATCGAAATGTGTTGCCAAAATGCTGTTTCTAATCAGACAGCCAATTTTGAAAAAATTTTGAGTTTGTCCCAAAAGTGTCGATAAAATTTCATTTTCGATCAGTCTCCCAAATTTGAGATAATCCCGAGCTCGTCCTAAAAGTGTTGTGAAAATGCCGTTTTCGATCAGATAGCAAAATTGGAGAGAATTTCGAGCTCATCCCAAAAGTGTCACCAAAATGCCGTTTCTAATCAGACTGCCAAATTTGAGACAATTTTAAGTTTGTCCCAAATGTGTCGATATAACGGCATTTTCAATCAAACTCCCGAATTTCAGACAATTCTCAGCTCGTTCCGAAAGTGTTGCAAAAATTCTGTTTCAAATCAGACTGCCAAATTTCAGACAATTTTGAGCACATCCCAAAAGTGTCGCCAAAATGCCGTTTCTCATTAGACTGCCAAATATGAGACATTCCGACCTCGTCCCAAAGTTGTAGCCAAAATTCCTTTTCCGTTCATACTACCAAATTTAAGACAATTTCGAACAAGTCCCAAAAGTTTCGCGAAAAAGCCATTTCAGATCTGACTGTCAAATTTAAGACAATTCCTAGCTCGTCCTAAAAGTGTCACCAAAATGCCGTTTCCGATCAGACCACCAAATTTGAGACAATTAAGAACTCGTCCCAAAAGTGGCGCCAAAATGCTGTTTACAATCAGACTCAGAAATTTGAGACTATTCCGAGTAAGTACCGAAAATGTCACCAAAATGCCTTTTCCGATCAGACTGCCAAATTTGAGAAAATTCCAAGCTCATCCCAAAAGTGTCTCCAAAACGCAGTTTCCGTTAGACTACAAAATTTGAAACAATTTTAAGCTTGTCCCAAAAGTGGCACCAACACACCCTTATCGATCAGACTGCCAATTTTGAGACAATTCCAAATTCATCCCAAAAGTGTCGCCAAAATGTCATTTCCGATCAAATTACCAAATTTGAGAGAATTTCGAGCTGGTCCTAAAACTGTCACGAAAACTACGTTTCAGATCAGACTGCCAAATTTGAGATAATTCCGGGCTCGTCCCAAAAGATTCGCTAAAACAATGTTTCTGATCAGACAGCTAAATTTGAGACAATTTCGGGCTCCTCCCAATCGTGTCACTAAAATGCCATTTTAGATCAGACTGCCAAATTTGAAACAATTCCAAGCTCGTCCCAAAAGTGTTGCCAAAACGCTGTTTCTGATCAGACTGCCAAATTTTGAGACAATTCGTGCTCGTCCCAAAAGGAGGGTCACAAAAATAACATTTCTAATCAGACTGCCAAAATAGAGATAATTCCGAGATCGTCCCAAAAGTGTCGCTAAAATGTGATTTCCGATTAAACTGCCAAATTTTCAACAATTTTGAACTCGCCTTAAAAGTGTCGCTAAAATTCCATTTTAGATCAGATTGCCAAATTTGAGACAAATTCGAGCTCGTGCCAAAATTGTCGCTGAAACCCCGTTTCCGATTAGGCTGCCAAATTTTAAACAATTCCGAGCTCCTCCCAAACATGTTGCCAAATTGTCGTTTCCACTCAAACCACCATATTTGATACAATTTTGATCTCATACAAAAAGTGTCGCCAAAATACCGTTCCCAATCAGACTGCCAAATTTGAGACAATTCCGAGCTTGTCCTAAAAGTATTGCCAAAACGCGGATTCCGATCTGACTTCCAAATATGAGACAATTCTCAACTCATCCCAAACGTGTCCCCAAAACGCCATTTCAGATCAGATTCCCAGATTTGAGACAATTTTGATCTTGTCCCAAAAGTTTTGCTAAAACGCTGTTTCCGATTAAACTGCTAAATTTCAGACAATTTTGAGCTCATCCCAAAATCGTTGCCAAAATACCATTTTTGATCAAGCTACCAAATTTGAGACAATTTCGAGTTCGTTCCAAAAGGGTCTCCAAAACGCAATTTTTGTTAGACTGCCAAATCTGAGACAATTCCGAGCTCGACCCAAACGTCTCGCCAAAATGCCGTTTCGGATCAGACTACAAAACTTGAGACAATTCTGATTTCGTTTGAAAAGTGTCGCTAAAAGGCCGTTTCCAGTCAGACTACCAAATTTGACATAATTTCGAGTTTGTCCCAAAAGTGTCGCTACAATGCTGTTTTAGAATGGACTGCCAAATTTAGACAATTTCGAGCTCGTCCCAAAAGTATCAATAAAATGATGTTTCTGATCTGTCTCCCAGATTTGTCACAATTCTGAGCTCGTCCAAAAAGCATCGCAAAAATGCAATTTTCAATTAGACTACCAAATTTGAGATAATTTCGAGCTCGTTCCACAAGTGTCGTAAAAAATGCCCATTTTGATCAGATTACCAATTTTGAGATATCTCCAAGCTCATCTCAAAAGTATCGCTAAAACACCGTTTTCGATCAGATTGTAAAATTTTAGACAATTCAAAGCTCATACCAAAAGTGTCACGAAAATGCATTTTTTATCAGCCTGCCAAATTTGAGACAATTTCAAGCTCGTCCTAACAGTGTCACCAAAATGCTGTTTTAGATCAGATAGCCAAATTTGAGACAAATCTAATCTCGTCCAAAAAGTGATGCCAAGACACAGTTTCTGTTCACACTGCCAAATTTGAGACAATTCCGAGGTTGACCTAAACATGTCGCCAAAATGTCGTTTCCAATCAAACTGACAAATTTCAGACAATTCCAATCTCATCCTAAAAATGTCGCTAAAATGCCGTTTCCGATCAGACTGCCATATTTGAGACAATTTCGAGTTCTTCCCAAAAGTGTCACCACAATGCCATTTCAGAATTGACCACTAAATTTAGACAATTCTGAGATCGTCCTAAAAGTTTTGATAAAATGTCATTTCCAATCAATCTCCCAAATTTGAGACAATTCTAAGCTCATCCTAAAAGCGTTTCAAAAATGCCGTTATCGATCAAACTGCCAAATTTGATGCAATTCCGAACTCGTCCCAAAAGTGTCGCTAAAAGCCGTTTCCGATTAGATACCCAAATTTGAGACAATTCCAAGCTCATTCCAAAAGTGTCGTGAAAATGCCGTTTCTGATCAGACTACCAAATTTGAGACAATTCCCAGCTTATCCCAAAAGTGTCAATATAACGGTATTTTCAATCAAACTCCTGAATTTGAGGCAATTCTGAGCTCATCCCAAAAGTGTCACAAAAATGCCATTTTAGTTCAGATTGCGAAATTCCAGACAATTTCGAGCTCGTCCCAAAAGTCTCGCCAAAATGCAGTTTCTGATTAGACTGCCAATTTTGAGACAATTCCGACCTCGTCCCAAAAGAGTAACAAAAATGCTGTTTCCGTTCAAATAGCCAAATTTGAGACAATTTTGAGCCAGTCCCAAAAGATTCACGAAAAAGCCATTTCAAATCAGATTGCAAAATTTGGGACAATTCTGAGTCCTCCTAAAAGTGCCGCTAAAACATCATTTCCGATCAGAGTGGCAAATTTTAGACAATTCAGAACTCATCCCAAAAGTGTCCCCAAAATGCTGTTTCCAATCAAACTCCCAAATTTGAGACAATTGCGAGCTCATCCCAAAAGTATCGCAAAAACGCCTTTTCCAATCAGACTAAAAATTTTGAGACAACTCCGAACTCGTCCCAAAAGTGTTTCCAAAATGCAGTTTCTGTCAGACTGCAAAATTTGAGACAATTTCGAGCTCGTCCCAAAAGTGTCGCCAAGACGACCTTACCGATCAAACTGCCAAATTTGAGAGAATTCCAAACTCGTCCCAAAAATTTTTCCAAAACTTCATTTCCGATAAGATTGCTAAATTTAAGACAATTTTGAGGTGGTCCTAAAAGTGTCACGAAAACTCTATTTCAAATCAGACTTCCAAATTTGTGATAATTCCGAGCTCATCACAAAAGTGTTGCTAAAACACCATTTCTGATCAGACTGCCAAATTTGAGATTATTTTGACCTCCTCACAATCGTGTCGCCAAAAGGCCGTTTTAGATCAGACTGCCATATTGTAGAAAATTACATACTCATCCTAAAAGTATTGCTAAAATGTTATTTCTGATCAGACTGCCAAATTTGAGACAATGCGAGCTTGTCGCCAAAGGGGGGTCGCTAATGCCGTTTCCGATCAGGCAGCCAAAATAGAGATAATTTCAAGCTCGTCCCAAAACTGTCGCCAAAATGCCGTTTTCGATTAGAAAGCCAAATATAAGACAATTCAAAACTCCCCTTAAAAGTGTCGCCAAGACACTGTTTTCAATCAGACTGATAAATTTGAGACAATTTCAAGCTAGTCCCACAAGTGTCACAAAAACACCATTTTAGATCAGACTGCCAAATTTGAAACAATTCCGAAGTCGTTCCAAAATTGTTGCCAACACACCGCTTTCGATCAGACAGCCAAATTTGAAACAATTTCGAGCTCCTCACAAATGTGTCGCCAAAATGACGTTACCGATTAGACTGCCAAATTTGAGACAATTTCAATATCATACCAAAAGTGTCGCAAAAATGCCATTTCCGATCGAAGTGCCAAATTTAAAACAATTCTGAGCTCGTCCCAAAGGTGTTGCCAAAATGTCGGTCCTGATCAGACTTCTAAATTTGAGAAAATTCTGAGCTCCTCCAAAACGTATTGCCAAAATGTCATTGCTGATCAAAATGCCAAACTTGAGACGATTCTGATCTCGTCCCAAAAGTGTGGCTAAAATGTTTTGTCCGATGAGACTACTAAATTTGAGACAATTCCGAGCTAGTAACACAAGTGTTGCAGAAACGCCATTTCTGATCAGACGACCAAATTTGAAACATTTCTGACCTTGTCCCAAAAGTGTCACCAAATTGCCTTTTTCGATTAGACTGCCAAATTTCTGACAATTCCGATCACGTCGCCAAAACACCGATTCAAATCAAGCTGTCAAATTTGAGACAATTCCGAGCTCGACCCAAAAGTGCCTCCAAAACACCGTTTCCGATCAGACTGCCAAATCTAAGACAATTCCGAGCTCGACCCAAATGTGTTGCCAAAATGCCGTTTTCGATCATATAGCCAAATTTGACACAATTCTGATCTCGTCCCAAAAGTGTCTCTAAAATGTTGTTTCCGATCAGACTGCCAAATTTGAGACAGTTTCGAGTTCGTCCCAAAATTGTCGATAAAATTTCATTTCCGATTAGAGTCCCAAATTTGAGCCAATGCCGAGCTCGTTCTAAAAGTGTTTTGAAAATGTAATTTCCGATCAGATTGCCAAATTTGAGACAATTCCAAGCTGGTCCTAAAAGTGTCACGAAAACTTCGTTTCAGATTAGACTGCCAAATTTGTGAAAATTCTGGGCTCGTCCCAAAAGAGTCACCAAAACACTGTTTTCGATTAGACTTCCAAATTTGGGACAATTTTGAGCCCCACCCAAACGTGTCGCCAAAATGTTGTTTCAGATCTGACTGCCAAATTTCAGACAATTCCACGCTCGACCCAAAAAGTGTTGCCAAAATGCTATTTCTGATCAAACTACCAAATTTGAGACAATTCAGAGCTCGTTCCAAAAGCGTTGCGAATATGTCATTCCTGATCAGACTGCCTAATTTGAGACAATTTTGAGCTGGTCCTAAAAGTGTCACGAAAACTGCGTTTCAGAGCAGATTGCCAAATTTGAGATAATTCGGGGCTCGTCCCAAAAGCGCCATTAAAGCACCGTTTTCGATCAAACTGCCAAATTTGAGGCAAATTTGAGCTCCCCTCAAACGTGTTGCCAAAATACCATTTCAGATTAGACTGCCAAAATTTAGACAATTCGAGCTCGTTCCAAAAGGGGGTTCAAAAAATGCTGTTTCCGATCAAATTGCCAAAATAGAGAAAATTCCGTGATCGTCCAAAAAGTGTCGCCAAAATGCTGTTTCCGATCAAACTACCAAATTTGAGACAATTCAGAGCTTGTCTCAAAAGTGTCGCTGAAACATCATTTTCGATCAGACTGCTAGATTTGAGATAATTCAGAATTCTTCCCAAAATTGTCGCCAAAATGTCATTTTTGATCAAACTACCAAATTTGAGACAATTTCGAATTGGTTCCAAAACTGTCCCGAAAATGCCATTTCAGATCAGACTACCAAATTTACGAAAATTTTGAGCTCGTCCCAAAGTTGTCGCCAAAACACCATTTCCGATCAGATTGCCAAATTTGAAACAATTCTGAGCTCCTCACAAATGTGTCGCCAAAATGCCGTTTTCGATCAGACTGTCAAATTTGAGACAATTTTGATCTCATAATAAAAGTGTCGCGAAAATGCCATTTCCAATCAGACTGCCAAATTTGAGACAATTCCGAGCTTATCCCAAAAGTGTCGCCAAAACGCCGTTTCTGATCAGACTTCCAAATTTGAGACAATTCCCAACTCATCCCAAACGTGACGCCAAAAGGCCGTTTCAGATCAGACTGCCAAATTTGAGACAATTCTGTTCTCATCCCAAAAGTGTCACTAATATGCCATTTTCGATGAGATGGCTAAATTTGAGATAGTTCTGATCTCATCCGAAAAGTGTTGCTAAAATGGCGTTTCCTATCAGACTGCCAAATTTGAGACAATTCCAAGCTCATCTCAAAAGTGTCGCTAAAACACCCATTCCGATTAGACTGTTTAATTTGAGACAATTGTGAGCTAGTAGCAAAAGTCTTGCGAAAATGCCGTTTCCGATCAGTCTACCAAATTTCAGACAATTATAACCTCGTCCCAAAAGTGTCGCCAAAATGCCATTTTCGATCAGACTGCCAAATTTGAGACAATTTTGAGTTGGCCATAATAGTATCTGCAAAACGCTGTTTCTGTTCAGACTACCAAATTTGAGATAATTCCGAGCTCGTTCCAAAAATGTCGGCAAAACGGCACTTGTGATCAGACTCCCAAATTTCAGACAATTCCGATCTCGTCCCAAAAGAGTCCCTAAAATGCCATTTCCGATCAGGCTGCCAGGTTTAAGACAATTACGAGTTCGTTTCACAAGTGTCTCCAAAACGCAGTTTTCGTTAGACTGTCAAATTTGAGAAAATTCCAAGCTCGACCCAAACGTGTCACCAAAATGCCATTTATGATCAGACTGCCAAATTTGAGAAAATTCTAATCTCGTCCCCAAAGTGTCACTAGAACGCTATTTTCGATCATACTGCCAAATTTCACACAATTTTGAGTTTGTCCCAGAAGTGTCGCTACAAAGCTGTTTCAAAATAGACTGCCAAATTTAGGCAATTGCGAGCTCGTCCTAAAAGTGTCGATAAAATGTCGTTTCTGATCACTCCCCCAAATTTGGGACAAATCTGAGCTCATCCTAAAAGCGTCATGAATATGCCGTTTCCGATCGGACTGCCACATTTGAGACAATTTCGAGCTCATCCCAAAACTGTCGCTAAATGTCGTTCCAATCAGACTCCCAAATTTGAGACTATTTCGAGCTCGTCCCAAAAGTGTGGCGAAAATGCCGTTTCTAATCATATTGCAAAATTTGAGACAATTCCAAGCTCGTTGCAAAAGTGTCGATATAACGACATTCACGATCAGACTCCCAAATTTGAGACAATTCCGAACTCGTCCCAAAAGTGTCGCAAAAATGTCATTTTCGATTAGATTGCCAAATTTGAGACAATTTCAAGGTGGTCCTAAAATTGTCATGAAAACTTTGATTCAGATCAGACTTCAAAATTTGAGACAATTTTGAGCTCCCCCCCAAAGTTTCTCCAAAACACCGTTTCCGATCAATCTGCGAAATTTGAGAAAATTTTGAGCTGCTCCCAATCTTATCACCAAAATAGCGTTTCAGATTAGACTGCCAAATCTGAGACAATTCTATGCTTGTCCTAAAAGTGTTGCCCAAACACTGTCTCTGATCAGACTTCTAAATTTAAGACAATTCGAGCTCGTGCCAAAAGGGGGGCTGCCAAAATGCCGCTTTCGATCGAACTTCCAAAATAGAGCTAATTCCGAGCTCGTCCCAAAAGTGTCGCCAAAATGCCGCTTTCGATCAGGCTGCCAAATTTGAGACAATTCAAAACTTGTCTCAAAAAGGTCGCCAAAATGTCGTTTCTGACTAGACTGCTAGATTTGAGACCATTCATAATCGTCCCAAAATTGTCGCCAAAATGTCATTTACGATCAGACAGCCAAATTTGATACAATTTCGAGCTAGTCCCAAAAGTGTCACGAAAACGCCGTTTCAAATCATACTGCCAAATTTGTGATAATTCTGAGCTTGTGCCAAAATTATCACCAAGCCAACGTTTCCAATCAGACTGCCAAATTTGAAACAATTCTGAGCTCCTCACAAACGTGTCACCAAAATGCCGTTTCTGATTAGACTTCCAAATTTGAGACAATTTCGACCTCATTCCAAAAGTGTAGTGAAAATGTCATTTTTGATCAGACTGTTAAATTTTAGATAATTCCGAGCTAGTTCAAAAAATTCACCAAAACGCCGTTTCCGATGAGACTTCCAAATTCGAGACAATTCCGAGCTCCGCCAAAACGTGTCGCCAAAATGCCGTTTCCGATCAAACTACCAAATTTGAGACAATTCTGATCTCGTCACAAAAGTGTCGCCAAAATGCTGTTTTCTATTAGACTCCCAAATTTGAGACAATTCCGAGCTTATCCCAAAAGTGCCCCAACAAAGCCATTTCCGATCAGAATACAAAATTTGAGACAATTCTGAACTCATCCCAAAAGTTTCTCCAAAACACAGTCTCCGTTAGAGTTCAAAATTTGAGACAATTCCAAACTCATCCCAAATGTGTCGCCAACACGCCCTTATCGATCAGATTGCCAAATTTGACACAATTCCGAACTTGTCCCAAAAGAATCACCAAAATGTCATTTCTGATCAGACTAAAAAATTTGAGAGAATTTCGAGCTGGTCCTAAAAGTGTCACGAAAACTATGTTTCGGATCAGACTGCCAAATTTGAGACAATTCCGGGCTCATCCCAAAAGTTTTACCAAAACGCTGTTTCTAATCAGACTGCCAAATTTGAGACAATTCGTGCTCGTCCCAAAAGGGGGGTCACAAAAATGTCGTTTCTGATCAAATTACAAAAATATAGATAATTCCAAGATCGTTCCAAAAGTGTCGCCAAAATGTGGTTTTCGATCAAACTGCTAAATTTCAGACAATTTTGTCATTTAAGGCTTGCCTCTTGCATGTGTTGAACAACCCTCTTTATAGCCTTTCAAAGTAGCACCTCATTCTTGCATGTATTGGATACATTTCAGTGGGTATTTGGTCATATTTTGACATGTCATTAATCTATTTTTGGCTGGTTTGGTGGTCCCTCATATGCTCCATATGCTTGTAGTGTAAACCATGCATACTAGCTTACATTACATGTTGTTTTGGCCCTTCATTCTAGCACATTTTGGCCATACTCCAAACTGATTTTGTCCTTATTTTGGGCTGCCTTAGCCCTATTTTTAGGCCTCTTGGTCGATTGGTGCTTGCCATGCATGGTTGTAATGTAATAGCCTTGCTTAGCTTTGAGTTTTGAAGCCTATTGCATGCTTATACCGAGGTGTTTTCATGTTTTGGGGTCATTGAGCATGTCATTTCAGAGCTTATATGTATGCCATGTTTCATCCTTGCATTGCTCTTGGAGAGTTGCATTTTGTGCCTTAGGCTTGGAGCCTTTGCATTGTGTATGTTTGCATGAATCTTGGGCCTTGTTCTCATCTCATTTGGCCACTGATTTGAGTGTGGCTGAGGCCCACTCATTTTAGTTTAAGTCCATCTTGCATTGTGTATGCCATGTTACAATGTGTTGTGCATGTTATGTTGTTAGCATTGTGTATGCCATGTCACTCCTTGCATTGTGTATGCTAGGTGGTTAGTTGCATTGAGCATGCCATAGTTCATATAGCATTGTGGGTGCCATATTGTCTATAGCATTGTGTATGCTAGGTTGTGTGTTTGCATATTTAGGTTGTATGCCTATTGCATATTGCTTGCTAGCATACTCATTTTGCATTAGTTTGCCTGCATGCTTAGGTTACATAGCATTGAGCATGCATCCCTTGCCTCTTGACCAATCATGATAGAGGTTGGGGCTTTGATGTGTTTTGTGTGCATTTCATTTGATATTGAAGTTGCACACTTGGCTTCTTGGGCCATCATGCATGGAAATGCGTGATTGGTGGCCCGAGGGTCGAGAACCATACTCCCTTGAATTCATGACATGATAGGGAGGGTGGTTGTGCACACATTTGCTTTGAAAATGCATTGTCATGCTCTATCTGTCCTCTGCTGCTGTCAAACAGGGTCCTGCAGGAACAGATGGCCGGTTGGCCAACTTTAGTGCCGGTCGGCTACCAAAATCCAGCCGATGGCTCCACTTTTGGTCGATGACCATGTTTCCATGGCCGGTGGCTTTTTATCTTGGTCAGTGGCATCCCATTCTGATCAAGGGTTGGTTTAGAAGCAACCTTGGGATTTGTGCAAGTCTCAGAGGCGCATAACAGTGTAACAGAGGCAACAGTGGCATGGCATTGGGTTTCCGAGCGAAGCCAATCCGAGCATGCATTCATCCCTCTTCCCGAGGCTATTTTACTGCTTTAGTAGCTTAATTAATTTGTTAATTAGTTAAGGGTTTTGTAATATTTAATTAGCTAGGGTAGTTAATTATTTATTCGATTTGTATTATTATTCGGACCCTCCGAGCGAGGGCAATTGTGTAATAAGTGTGCGTGCATGTGTGCATGTCTTCCAAACCCACGTCTTTCTCCCTTTTATTTACTAGCTTACGATGGTTAGATTAGGGCATGTTTCAATTAGCATACTTATGCTCGCATGTTTGCATCCATTCATTTGTCTTGCATGCACTGAGCTCGGCGCATCATACTAACTACATCGTATTTCAATTCCAAGTTGAATACGTATTAGTTGTAGCATCATCACATGCCATCTTAGAATAGCCGAGCCTAACTTAGTTGCATCTTGCATGTGTTGCATTAGCCATCTTAACATGAACTAGGATCGTGCATATGATTACTAACTAGTTTCTGTTTTGGCTCGGAGTACTCGGTAAGCGTTTATGCTTTAGCATCCTTGCATGTGTGTGAGTGACTGCCATGATAGCATGCTTACCATGAGGCTATGTGCTTATGTGATATAACTGCCTGGTTGCCTGTGGGTGAAGGTTGGATTGCTTGAACTGGAACAATTCATCGAAATCCGTGTTTTAGCCTACTTGCGAGTAGCGAACCTCAAACTATTTTCCAAGCAAACGGATATGCAATGCTTTGTTCCAAATTAGACGATCTAGTCTATACTTGTGTGTTGTGTGCATCACATAGTAAATTCTAGCTAATTAACCGGAATAAGAATGCATAATGTTTTCAAAACTGGATATCATGGTTAGTAGAGGCCGATCTTTGATCGGGCGAGCGGGGGTGCTCATAGCTGACCTTCCCCAATCGTACCCAAGTTCCCGAGCTGAGGCAACTTTGGTGATGACGGACACGTGGCCTTAGGCAAACGAGTCAGGGTTTCCAAAATTCCCCCAAAATAAAATATTTAGGTGGCAACTCTGTATCTGGCAAAGCAGTCCATGTTTGGCACTTCTTTCAAAAAAATCTGTTTTCAAAAATGATTTGCTGGATTTGGACTCTTTGATGATTCATCAGTCTTGCATTGCACTCTGCGAGATTAGATACAAGACCGTGACATTCAGTCCTGAACTGTAGTAAGCCCAGTGAATAAAACGGGGGATTCCCTCCCGGGACGTTCGGGGACGTCTACAGTTTCTGGCGACTCTGCTGGGGAGTTTAGAGAGTTTGATTCGAACTCCTGATATCTTGTTTTGACTACATTTATGTGTTTCTTTGCATTGCATGTGCATTGGTGCGCCCAAGTCACAGTGTTTACCATCTGCTATTCCTGAACGGTTTGCCGGAGGCTCGCTTTGAGAAGCGTGCCATAAGGCTGATCGGTTACGGGCTCTGCCACGATGGGAACACAAACCCCGGTTGTTACCGGGGCACCCTTTTTGACCATTTGACCTAGTGCATATCGGAATCCATAGTAACCATTCCAAACTAGGACAGGTTGCTTACCCGATTGTAGGTTGTTTGAAACTGCTGTGTGCGTAGTGAAACCCTAGCTCCTGACAAAATAGGACAGGGAAACTTACCCCAACATAGGGGTGTTTTGGCTCTCACTTGTTTGCTATGTGCTTTTAGAGTGCGTCTCTACAGGAATGCATGTATCAGTTTGCAAGTCTGGGCATTAGGCCTGCGGGCATCAGCATCAGTGTTTTGGGAATCAGTTTACCCGAGGGTATCAGATTTGAGGCAGAATTTTTGGGCAGAATTCAGTAAAGAGTACAGTCATTCAGCTGTGCTCATGTCCATTCTAGCGAAATCAAGCTGAGATGCTCTCTGTTTTCTCTTTTGCTAGGTAGTCCTGGAACCATACCTTCAGAAGGTTCCGATATCCCCCTGGATTCATTGAACTTGTGTTGATAGACTTTGTCAAGTCAGAAATTCAGTTCAAGGGCAAATCAGTGTTCCTTTGCCAGAGGCAGGGTAAAAGGGCCAGTCAGGCACAGATCACCAGTTCAGCAGTTACCAGATCAGTGGTCCTTATCCACCCCACTAGTGAACAGTCAGGCTGAGGTCTCAGTTTTTACCACAGAGATAGAAATACCGATCAGTCAGCTGGAACAGCAGAACATGGCAAGGATGGAGGAAATGATGCGTCAACTCCAAGAAAGTATGAAACTCATGCAGCAGGACGCTGTCCGCTGAGCGGAATTTGTCAAACAGCAGGCTGCGATCATGGCCCAGCAGGCAGAGCTAATCACTAGGTTGCAACAGCAAAACAGAGCATCTGCTTTGCATCACGCTCCTCCACCACCAGGGGTTCCGACACTCGGGGAAACACCAAATGCCCAGGAAGGTACGGACATTCCAACAGGGCTGGCTCTGCCCCCAATCCTACCCCAGCTATCCAAAACAGCTACCAATCTACCGAACTCTCCCTTCGAATTCGAGGTGGACCCCATGGCATTAAAACTGAACAAGCTTGAAAAGTTGTTCAAGAAATCCCAAGGAGTGAAGTCCATCCCGGACATCGAGGATGGGTATACCGACGCAGCCGTGACGCTGCCAGACAGATTTAAGATGCCGCATGGACTCGTCCCAAAAGTGTCGCCAGATTTAAGATGTCGCATGGACTCATCCCAAAACTTCCAAAATAGAGCTAATTCCGAGCTCGTCCCAAAAGTGTCGCCAAAATGTCGTTTTAGATTAGGCTGCCAAATTTGAGACAATTCAAAACTCGTCTCAAAAGGGTCGCCAAAATGCTGTTTCCGATCAAACTGCTAGATTTGAGGCAATTCATAGTCGTCCCAAAATTGTAGCCAAAATGTCATTTATGATCAGATTGCCAAATTTGTGACAATTCTGAGCTGGTCCCAAAAGTGTCGCCAAAACACCGTTTCCAATCAGACTGCCAAATTTAAAACAATTCCAAGCTCCTCACAAACGTGTCACCAAAATGCCATTTCCGACTAGACTTCCAAATTTGAGACAATTTCGACCTCATTCCAAAAGTGTGGCAAAAATGTCGTTTCCGATTAGACTGCCAAATTTTAGATAATTTCGAGCCTGTACAAAAAGTGTCGCCAAAACGCCTGTACAAATTTGAGACAATTCTGAGCTCCGCCAAAACATGTCGCCAAAACGCCGTTTCTGATTAGACTGCCAAATTTGAGACAATTCTGATCTCATCCCAAAAGTGTCGCCAAAATGTTGTTTCCTGTTAGACTCCCAAATTTGAGACAATTCCGAGCTTATCCCAAAAGTATCTTAAAAAAGCCGTTTCTAATCAGAATACAAAATTTGAGACAATTCCGAACTCGTCCCAAAAATTTCTCCAAAACACAGTCTCCATTAGAGCTCAAAATTTGAGACAATTCCAAACTCATCCAAAAAGTGTCACCAAGACGCCCTTACTAATCAGATTGCCAAATTTGACACAATACTGAACTCGTCCCAAAAGAGTCGCCAAAATGTCATTTCTGATCAGACCGCCAAATTTGAGACAAATTCAACCTTATCCTAAAAGTGTCGTGAAAGTGCCATTTTCGATCAGACTGTCGAATTTGAGACAATTCCGAGCCCGTCCCAAAAGTGTTGATATACCGACATTTTTTTTTATCATACTCCTGAATTTTAGACAATTCTGAGCTTTTCTCAAGAGGGTTGCAAAAATACCATTTTAGATAAAACTGCCAAATTTGAGACAATTTCGAGCCTGTCCCAAAAGTGTCGCCAAAATGCCGTTCTGATTAGATTGCCAAATATGAGACAATTCTGACCTCGTCCCAAAAGTGTAGCTAAAATGCAGTTTCTGACCAGACTGCCAAATTTGAGATAATTAAGAACTCGTCCCAAAAGTGTTGACAAAATGCTATTTCCTATCAGACTCCCAAATTTGAGACAATTTCGAGCTCGTCCCAAAAGTGTCCCAACAAATCAGTTTCTGACCAGACTACAAAATTTGAGACAATTCTAAACTAGTCCCAAAAATTTCTCCAAGACACCCTTACTGATCAGATTGCCAAATTTGAGACAATTCTGAAATTGTCCCAAAAGTGCAGCCCAAATTTCATTTCTAATCAAATTGCCAAATTTGAAACAAATTCGACCTCATCCCAAAAGTGTCAAGAAAGTGCCGCTTCTAATTAGACTGCCAAATTTGAGACAATTCTGTGCTCATCACAAAAGTTTCTCCAAAACGTCGTTTCTGATCAAATTGCCAAATTTGAGATAATTCCTAGCTCATCCCAAATGTATCGCCAAAACGCCGTTTCAGATTAGACTGCCAAATTTGAGACAATTCCGAGCTTGACCCAAAAGTGTCACTAAAATGTCATTTTAGATCAGACTACAAAATTTGAGACAATTCCGAGCTCGATCCAAAACTGTCGCCAAAATAACGATTCCAATCAGACAATGAAATTTGAGACAAATCCGAGCTCGTCCTAAACATGTTGCAAAATTGTTGCTTCCAATCCGATTGCAAAATTTGAGACAATTCTAGGCTCGTCGCAAAAGTGCTGCTTCAGATCTGACTGCCAATTTTGATACAATTCTGAGCTCGTCCTAAAAATGTCGAAAAAATTCGTTCCAGATCAGACTGCCAAATTTAAAACAATTCCGATCTTGTTCGAAAAGTTTCACGAAGATGGCATTCCCATTAGACTGCCACATTTGAGACAATTTTGAGCTCGTCCCAAAAGTGTCGCCAAAACGCCGTTTTCGATAAGACCGTCAAATTTGAGATAATTTGAAGCTCGTCCGATACGCGTCACAAAAATGCAGTTTCTAATCAGTTTGCAAAATTTCAAACAATTGTGATCTTGTCCCAAAAGTGTCACAAAAATGTCGTTTTAGATCACACTGCCAAATTTCAAACAACACTTGTCGCGAAAATAACATTTCTGATCAGACTACCAAATTTCAAACAATTTCGATCTTGTCCCAAAAGTGTCGCTAAAATGCCGTTTCCAATCAAACTGCCAAATTTGAGACAACTCTAAGCTCCTCCCAAAAGTGTCTATATAATGCCATTTTTTATCTAACTCCCAAATTAGAGACAATTTCGAGCCCGTCCCAAATGTGTCATTAAAATGCCATTTCAGATTGGATAGCAAAATTTCAGACAATTTCGAGCACGCCCCAAAAGTGTCGCTAAAATGCCGTTTTTAACCAAACTCCTAAATTTGAGACAATTTCAAGCTCGTCCCAAAAGTGTCGCAAAAACGTCGTCTCATATTGGACTTCAAAATTTGAGACAATTTCGAGCACGTCCCAAAAGTGTCGCCAAAATGACGTTTTCGATTAGACACCCAAGTTTGAGGCATTTCGAGCTCGTCTCAAAAGTGTCGCCAAAATTCCATTTTCGACTAGATTGCCTAATTTTAGACAATTTCAAGCTGATCCCAAAAGTGTGTCCAAAACGCCGTTTCTGTTCAGACTGGAAAATTTGAGACCATTCCGAGCTCGTCCCAAAAGTGTAGCCAAAACGTCATTTCAGGTCAGACTGTAAGTATTTAGACAATTCTGAGCTCGTCCCAAACGTGTCGCCAAAATGCTGTTTCCGATCAGATTGCCTAATTTAAGACAATTCTGATCTCGACCCAAAAGAGTCACTAAATGCCGTTTCCGATCAAACTGCCAAATTTGAGACAATTTCAAGCTCGTCCCAAAAGGGCCGCTGAAATGTCGTTTCAGAATGGATTGTCAAATTGGAGACAATTCCGAGCTCATCAAAAAAATATCGCTAAAAGGCAATTTTTTATCAAAGTCCCAAATTTGAGACAATTTCGAGCTCATTCCAAAAGTGTCACAAAAAATGCCATTACTGATCAGAGTGCCAAATTTGAGACAATTTCGAGCCCATCCCAAGCATCTCGCCAAAATGCCGTTTCTAATCAATTTGCCACATTTCAGACAATTCCTATCTCGTCTGAAAAGTGTCGCTAAAATGCCATTTCCGATTCGATTGGCAAATCTCAGACAATTTCGTGCTTGTCCCAAAAGTGTAGATATAAAGCCAGTTTCAATCAAACTCTTGAATTTGAGACAATTCCAATCTCGTCCCAAAAGTGTCGCTAAATGCCATTTCAGATTGGACTGAAAAATTTGACAAAATTCTGAGCCTGCCAAAAAAGTGCAGCAAAAATGCCGTTTTCAATCAAACTCCCAAATTTGAGACAACTCTGAACTCGTCTAAAAAGTGCCTCAAAAACAATGTTCTCGTTAGACTGCCAAATTTGACACAATTCCGAGCTCGTTCCAAAAATTGTTGCCAAAAAGCCGTTTTTGGCCTAATAGCCAAATTTGAGGCAATTCGAAACTCGTCCCAAAATTGTTGCCAAAACGCCGTTTCTGTTCAGACTGCCAAATTTGAGACAATATAGAGCTTGTTCCAAAAGTGTCACCAAAATGACCCTTCTAATCAGACTACTAAATTTGAGGCAATTTTCAGCTCCTCACAAAAGTGTCGCCAAAACGCCGTTTCCGATCACGCTGCCAAATTTGTGACAATTCCAAGCTCGTCCCAAAAGAGTCACGAAAATGCCGTTTTTTATTAGACTGCCAAATTTGAGACAATTCCTAGCTCATCCCAAAAGTGTCACCAATATGCCATTTCTAATCAGACTACCAAATTTGAGACCATTCCGATCTCATCCCAAAATGTGTCCCTAAAATGCCATTTCCGATCAAACTACCAAATCCGAGACAATTCGAATGTCATCCAAAAAGTGTCACTAAAAGGCCATTTCCGGTCAGACTGCCAAATTTCACACGATTTCGAGTTCGAAAAAAAATTGTTGCAAACATGTCGTTTCTGATTAGATTGCCAAATTGAAGGCAATTCCAACCTCGTCCCAAAACTGTCGCCATAACGCCATTTCCGATCAGACTCCTAAATTTGAGACAATTATGAGCTCGTTCCAAAAGTGTCAACAAAACACAATTTTTTTTTATCAAACTACCAAATTTCAGACAATTTCGAGCTCGTCCGAAATGTGTCGCTAAAATGCCATTTTCAATCAGATTGCTAAATTTGTGACAATTCTAAACTAGTCCAAATTGTCACGAAAGTGCCATTTCAGATCAGACTGCTAAATCAAAGACAATTTCGAGCTCGTAACAAAACTGTCGCCAAAATGCCATTTTCGATCTGACTGCCAAATTTGAGACAATTCCGAGCTCGTCCCAAAAGTGTCGCCAAAATGTCATTTTCGATCAGATAGCCAAATTTGAGACAAGTCTATCTTATCCCAAAAGTGTCGCTAAAATGCCATTTTCGATCAGACTGCCAAATTAGGGACAATTCTGATCTCGCCCCAGAAGTGTCGTGACCTTTTCAAATCTGACTGCCAAATTTGAGACAATTCTGAGCTCATCCCAAAAGTGCCGCCAAAACGTCGTGTCCAATCAGACCGCTAAATTTGAGACAATTCCAAGCTCGTCCCAAACGTGTCACCAAAACACCGTTTGCGATCAGACTGCCAAATTTGAGACAATTTCGTGCTCGTCACAAAAGAGTTGTGAAAACACCTTTTCAAATTAGACTACAAAATTTGAGACAATTCCGAAGTCGTGCCAAATGTGTCTCCAAAACTCTGTCTACTAAAACTGCAAAATTTGAGACATCTCTGAGCTCGTCCAAAAAGTGTTGCTAAAATGTCGTTTCCAATTAGACTTCCCAATTTGAGACTAATCCGAGCTCGTTAGAATAGTATCGCCAAAAATGCCATTTTTGATTAGTCTGCCAGATTTGAGACAAATCCAAGCTCGTCCCAAAAGTGTCGCTAAAATGGCATTCTCAATCAGACTGCTAAATTTGTGACAATTCCGAGATGGACCCAAAAGTGTCCTGAAAATGCCATTTCAGATGAGACTGCCAAATTTGAGACAATTTTGAGCTCGTCTGAAAAGTGTTGCAAAAATGCCATTCCAAATCAGACTGCCAAATTCGAGACATTTTTGAGCTAGTCTCAAAAGTGTCACGAAAATGCTGTTTCAGATAAGACTGCAAAATTTGAGACAATTCTGAGCTTGTCCCAAAAGTGTCTCCAAAACGTCATTTCCGATCAGATTGCCAAAATTGACACCATTTCGAGCTCCTCCTAAATGTGTCGCCAAAATGCTGTTTTCGATCAGAATGCCAAATTTGAGACAATTCTGAGCTTGTGCCAAAAGTGTTGCGAAAATACTGTTTCAGATCAGACTACCAAATTTGAGACAATTCCGAGCTCATCCTAAAATTGTCGATAAAATGCGATATTCGATTAGACTCCCAAATATGAGAGAATTCTGAGCTCGTCCCAATAGTGTCGCTAAAATGCCGTGTTAGATTGGACTGCAAAATTTGAGACAATTCTGAGCCCGTCCTAAGAGTGTCGCTACAATGCCATTTCCGATCAAACTCCTAAATTTGAGACAATTCCAAGCTCGTCCCAAAAGTTTAGCCAAAATGCCGTGTCCGATCTAAGTACAAAATAAGACACAATTTTGAACTTGTCCCAAAAGTGTCTCCAAAACGCTATTTCTGCTCAGTCTACCAAATTTGAGACAATTTCGAGCTCGATCCAAAAGTGTCGCGAAAATGCCCTTTCTAATCAGACTGCCAAATTTGAGAGAATTCCGAGCTCATCCCAAAAGTGTCGCTAAAATGCCATTTCCAATCAAACTGCCAAATTTAAGACAATTCTGAGCCGGTAAAAAAAGTGTCGCGAAAACTCCGTTTCAGATCAGACTACCAAATTTGAGACAATTCCAAGCTTATCCCAAAATTGTCGCCAAAATGCCATGTAATAACCCGACTCTCTCAAATGCTGAATATGCTTTAATTCCCTCATTATATGTGTGCTTATATGTGTGATTATGTGTTTGATGGGAAATTCCATGTTTCAAGGTGCAAATTATATATTTATAAAATTATATCTATCGGTTATAACAAAATCTGTTGAAGTTGCGACCTTTGGACTGCAAATTGAAAGCTTTAGAGGCTCAACAAATCGAAATTGACTTTACAGTTATGGTTAGCATGATTTTAGGACATTATATGAAGTTTTGTAAAAATTTGATTTCTAACGAATTAATTAGCTTTATTTGGCTAAAACTCCTAGAGTTAACGCATTGAAACTAAAATTAATGACCTTAATGAGTTCAGAAATTGGAATTGAGTACATGATTATGCTAATGGGAATTTTTAGAGCCATTCGGGCAGTTTAATTGAAAATTGATTTCATCTAGTTCGTTAAGTTATGTTTGGTTGGCCAAATAGATACATATGACTTGAAATATATATATATATATTTGAGCCCTGTATGTTACTTAGACTCAACAACACACCAAAAATATCGCCTAGAGAGGGAGAGAAGGAGAGAAAAGAAAGAGAGCAAAGGAGAACTCAACTTGAAGCTTGAAGATTTGAGAAATTGAAAGGGGATTCAAGGAATAGAACTCATGGTAAGTGTAAATCAACTAAAATACCTTAAATCTTTCTTCAATTATCTAAAATGAAGCTTTGTCACTCCTACAAGTTAGGGTTTATGGGTAATGAACTTGAATTGAGCAAATCTGATGAAAATGAACATGTAATCCGTATATTTGTTTTATTGATGAGTTGATTCCTTTATCTGGAGTTAGAATTAAGTTAGATTGTGAGAAATTGTTAGATAATCTTGAGCCTTTGCATGTCACGAACCCATGTAAGCATGTAAGTATATATATAACTGTATATAATGAAAAGATGAGGAAAATGAAGGATGATGAACATTAAGAATTTGTATGTCAAATTAAAAGAAGTTTGATCTCATTGAGTTTGTGTTTCATGTTTAATATGTTCCTATATCATGTTTTGAAGTAAATGTGCATGAAGAAATGAGTTTGGGAAGCTTGCCTTTGATGGATTTTAGGACTGCTCAAACAGAGCCCAGGACCACACGTGCGGGGCCTATGGCTGCACATGCAGGGCTCACAGCCGCACGTGCGGAAAATAGGGGTAGCAAGGGTGGTATTCTGAAATAAAAGGCACGTGCGGAGCCGCACGTGCAGTGGGCGACTTCTGCACATGCAGCCAATGGGAAAAAATTCTCCCACTTTCTGTTGTTCTTTTTGACCCTATGAATATTTTAATGTGCATATTTAATTCCTCCGAAATGCTTAAAAATGAATGGAAAGTGAACAAATCGGAAGAAAGGCTAGACTTAGAAAAGAAAACTTTGCTTATTCGTTATGTGTGTGATGTGTAGGGCACTCGCCGGAGGGGACTACTACACGACCAAAGCACTATGAGTAATAATAGTGTAACGATGTGTCTGATTTATGTATATTTAATTCTGCATTATGTGTTTATGGCAATGGTGTACATTATGTGAATTCTGTTTTGATGGAAATGAATAAGCAATGGAATATAAAAAGGACTCGAGGTCATTCTACTTTGATTATGAATAATGGGCCCGAGGCCGTTATGATATGGACTAGTTATAATTCGTGGCTCTAAGGCCGAGGGAGATGGAGACATGTCGATGTTCCATCTACCCTTTAATGATATGGATTGTTTATGACTCATGGCCCAAGGCTGAGGGAGATGGAGACATGGCAATGTTCCATCTACCCAATAATGTTCCGAACAGCTGTTCATATGTTGGGCCTAAGGCTGTTGTGTACTACATTGGGCGTAAGGCCGTTGTGTAGTGTGATGGGCCTAAGGCCGTTCCATCTTACGTTGGGCCTACGGCAGTTCCGTCTTACGTGGGCCTTAGGCTGTTTGAAATCTACTTATGGATAGATAGATATTCTCCAAGACATATGCCTATTCGCACGAACCTCCTTACATTATTATTATTCATTGAGCCTTGCTCACTCCATGTTTTTGTATATGTATGTAGGTGACCAGCTCTGAAGCCAGCCCTCAATCAGCTCCAAGAGCCTTTGTTGGTGCTATTTTGTCAAGCCTCCCAAAGCAGATGTCTTTTACCTTTTTTGGAGTTTCTTTTATATCCCACATTGTTGGGTCATTAGTTTTGTTGAGATGCATTGTTAATATGTATAACTTTTGAATTATCAGCTTTTGTACATAACTTGGACTAGTATATTATGGACTATGTATGACGTATATATCTATATATGATGTCATATATTTTGAATCCTGGCATTTATACACGGCTCAATGAACATTCTGTTATTATTAGCTTCCTCGTTATTGTATGAATATTTTGTTGGACTTTTGTTTTGAGGCCAAGTACGGGCCGGTCATGAGCTAAACTTCTAGGGGCAAGTTTGGGTCGTGAGATGCCGTTTCCAATTAGACTTCCAAATTTTAGACAAAAGTTTCTCCAAATTGATGTTTCCGATCAGATGGCCAAATTTGAGACAATTTCGAGCAAGTCCCAAAACTGTCATGAAAATGCCGTTTCATATCAGAATGCCAAATTTAAGAAAATTCCTAGCTCGTCCCAAAAGTGTCGCCAAAACGCCATTACCAATTAGACTGCCAAATTTAAGACAATTCTGAGCTCCTCCCAAACGTCTCTACAAAATGTCGTTTCTGATCAGACTGCCAAATTTGAGATAATTCTGATCTCATCCCAAAAGGGTTGCTAAAATGCCGTTTCCGACTAGACTGCCAAATTTGAAACAATTCCAATCCCATCCCAAAAGTGTCGATAAAATGCCGTTTCCCATTCGATTGCTAAATTTGAGACAATTTCGAGCTCATCCCAAAAGTTTCGCTAAAACGCCCTTTTCGATCAGACGTTTGAATCTAAGACAATTCTGAGCTGGTCCCAAAAGTGTAGGGAAAATGTCGTTTCCTATACGACCAAAAAATTTTAGACAATTTCGAGCTCGTCCCAAAAGTATCTCGAAAGTGCTGTTTTCAATCAGACTACCAAATTTGAGACAATTACAAGTTGCTCCCAAAAGTGTCTCTAAAACGCCGTTTTCGTTTAGGCTACCAAATTTGAGATAATTCCAAGCTCATTCCAAAAGTGTCTCCCAAATGCCGTTTCCCATCAGACTGCCTAATTTGAGATAATTCCAAGCTCATCCCAAAAGTGTTGCGAAAATGCGATTTCTATCAGACTGCCAAATTTGATATAACTTCGAGGGGGCCTCAAAAGTGTCACCAAAATGTCATTTCTGATCAAACAGCCAAATCTGAGACAAATACGACCTCAACCCAAACGTATCGTCAAAATGCCACTTCTGATCAAATTACCAAATTTGATACAATTCCGATCTCATTCCAAAAGTGTCGCTAAAATCCCTTTTCCGATTAGACTGCCAAATTTGAGACAATTTCGAGCTCGTCCCAAAAATGTCGCTACAATGCCATTTCAGAATGGATTGCCAAATTTTAGACAATTCCGAGCTCGTCCTAAAAGTGTTGCGAAAATGCCGTTGCCAATCAAACTGTCAAATTTGAGACAATTCTAAGTTCGTCCCAAAAGTGTCGCTAAAATGCCATTTTCGATCTGACTCCCAAATTTGAGACAATTCCGAGCTTGTCCCAATCGTGTCGATATAACGGCATTCTCGATCAAACTCTCGAATTTCAGACAATTCTGCGCTCGTCCCTAAAGTGTCACAAAAATGCCATTTCAAATCAGACTGCCAAATTTCAGACAACTTCAAGCTCATCCAAAAAGTGTCACCAAAACGTCATTTTTTATTTGACTACCAAACTTGAGACAATTTTGACCTCGTCCCAAAAGTGTAGCGAAAATATCGTTTCCAATCAAACTGCCAAATTTGAGACAATTTAGAGCCGATCACAAAAGTTTTGCGAAAATGCTGTTTTAGATCAGACTGCCAAATTTAGGACAATTTTGAGCTTATCCCAAAAGTGTTGCCAAAACGCCTTTTTCAATCAAATACCCAAATTTGAGACAATTAAGAACTCGTCCCAAAAGTGTCGCCAAAATGTTATTTCCAATCAGACTAGCAAATTTGAGACAATTCCGGGCATGTCCCAAAAGTGTCACCAAAACACAATTTCTGATAGACTGCAAAATTTGAGATAATTCCGATAAAATGCAGTTTTCAATCTGACAACCAAATTTTAGAAAATTCCAAGTTCATCCCAAGCATGTCGCCAAAATGTTGTTTCAGATCTGACACAATTCCGAGCTCGTCCCAAAAGTGTCGCAAAAACACCTTTTCTGATCCGACTACCAAATTTGACACAATTTTGAGCTCGTTCCAAACATGCCGCCAAAATGCTGTTTTTCGACCAGTGTACCAAATGTCAAAGAATTCTGATCTCATCAAAAAAGTGTCACTAATTAGACTGCCAAATTTGAGACTATTTTGAGCTCGTCCCAAAAGTGTCGCGAAAATGCCGTTTAGATTGGATTGCAAAATTTGAGAAAATTTCGAGCCCGTCCAAAAAGTGTCGTAAAATTTGAGACAATTTCTGAGCTAGTCCCAAACGTCTCGCAAAAACGCCATTTCCGATAAGACTACCAAATTTGAGACAATTCTCAGCTCATCCTAATTGTGTCGCCAAAATGTCGTTTCCGGTCAAACTGCCAAAATTTTAGATAATTCCAATCTCATCCCAAAGTGTCACGAAGATGCCCTTACAGATTAGACAGTCAAATTTGAGACAATTCCGAGCTCGTCCCAAAATTGTCGCCAAAATGTCATTTTCGATCAAACTGCCAAATTTGAGACAATTTCGAGCTAGTCCTAAACATGTCACGTAAACTCCGTTTCATATGAGATTGCCAAATTTAAGATAATTACAAGCCCGTCCCAAAAGTGCCACTAAAACACTATTTCCAATCAAATGGCCAAATTCGAGACGATTCCGAGCTCCTTCCAAACGTGTCGCCAAAATTCCGTTTCAAATTTGAGTGCCAAATTTGAGACAATTCCACGCTCATCCCAAAAGAGTTGCCAAAATGATGTTTCTGATCAGACTGCCAAATTTGAGACAATTCATGATCATCCCAAAATGGGGGTCGCCAAAATGTCATTTCCGATCAAACTGCCAAGTTAGAGATAACTCCGAGCTCGCCCCAAAAGTGTCGCCAAAATGCCCTTTCTGATCAAACTGCCAAATTTGAGACAATTCAAAACTCGTCCCAAAAGTGTTGCCAAATTGCCGTTTCTGATTAGATTGCCGAATTTGAGACAATTCTGAATTCGTTCCAAAATTGTCACCAAAATGTCATTTCCAATCAAACTGCCAAATTTGAGCTGGTCCCAAAAGTGTCACAAGAACACTATTTCAGATCGGATTACCAAATTTGAGACAATTTCGATATCATACCGAAAGTGTCGCGAAAATGGTGTTTCTGATTAGACTGTCAAATTTGAGACAATTCCGCGCTCGTCCCAAAAGTGTCGCTAAAATGTCATTTCTAATTAGACTGCCAAATTTGAGACAAGTCCCAGCTCGTCCCAAAGGTGTCGCG
This sequence comes from Camellia granthamiana, assembly GCA_036172215.1. Classification (NCBI taxonomy): domain Eukaryota; kingdom Viridiplantae; phylum Streptophyta; class Magnoliopsida; order Ericales; family Theaceae; genus Camellia; species Camellia granthamiana. The sequence goes on along the minus strand of CM069915.1, from coordinate 21,924,009 downwards.
AAAATGCCATTTTAGACCAGACTTCCAAATTTAAGATAATTTCTAGCTCAAACCAAAAGTGTTGCAAAAATGCCGTTGCAGATCAGACTGCCAAATTTGAGATAATTTTGATCTCGTTCCAAATGTGTCACAAAAACATTATTTCCGAGCATACTGCTAAATTTGAAACAATTCGGAGTTCATCCCAAAGGTGTCGCCAAAATGCCATTTCTGATCTGGCTGCCAAATTTCAAACAATTCCGAGCAAGTCCCAAAATTGTCGCAAAAATGTTATTTCTGATCAAACTACCACGTTTGAGGCAATTCCTAGCTGGTCCCAAAAGTGTCGCCAAGACGACGTGTCTGATTAGACAACCATATTTGAGACAATTACGAGGTCATCTCAAATGTGTCGCAAAAATGCAGTTTCTGACCAGATTGCAAAATCAGAGACAATTCCGATCTCCTCCCAAAGGTGTTGCTAAAATACTATTTCAGATCAGACTGCCAAATTTGAGACAATTCCGAGCGTGTCCCAAAAATGCCGTTTCTGATCAAACTGCTACATTTGAGACAATTCGAGCTCGTCCCAAACGTCTCGCCAAAATGCCATTTCTGATTAGACTGTCAAATTTCTGAATATTCCCATCTCGTCCCAAAAATGTCGCTAAAATGTCATTTTTGATCAGATTGCCAAATTTAAGACAATTTTGAGATCGTCCCAAAAGTGTCAATATAACACCATTTTCGATCAGACTCCCGAATTTGAGACAATTCCTCATTCGTCCCAAATGTGTCACTACAATGCCGTTTCAAATTAGACTGCAAAATTTGAGACAATTTCGAGCCTATCCAAAAAGTGTCACCAAAATGCTATTTTCAACAAGACAACCAAATTTGACACAATTCCGAGCTCATCCCAAAAGTGACGTGAAAATGCTGTTTCCGATCAGACTACAAAATTTGAGACAATTCCGAACTCCTCCCAAAAGTGTCTCCAAAATGCTGTTTCCGAAGGACTGCCACATTTGAGACAGTTCTGAGCTCGTACCAAAAGTGTAGCCAAAACGGCATTTCTAATCAGATTGCCAAATTTTAGATAATTCTGAGCTCGTCCCAAAAGTGTCATAAAAATGGCGTGTCTGATCAAACCTCCAAATTTGAAGCAATTCCGAGCTCGTGCCAAAAGTGTCGCCATAATGCCGTGTTTGATTGGACTGCCAAATTTGAGACAATTTCGAGCTGGTCCCAAAAGTGTCTCCAAAACGTCATTTCTATTCATACTGCCAAATTTGAGACAACTCTAAAAACGCCATTTTCGATCAGACTGTGAGATCTGAGACACTTTCGAACTCGTTCCAAAAGTATCTCTAAAATGTCGTTTCAAATTGGACTGCCATATTTGAGAAAATTCCAAGCTCATCCCAAAAGTGTCACCAAAATTCGGTTTTTAATCAGACTGCCAACATTGAGACAATTCTGATCTCGTCCCAAAAGTGTCGCTAAAATGCCGTTTTTTATCAGACGACCAAATTTGAGACAATTTCGAGCTCGTCCCAAAAGTGTCGCTAAAATGCCGTTTCAGAATGGATAGCCAAATTTGAGACAATTCTAAGCTCGTCCCAAAAGGGTTACTAAAATGCAATTTCTCATCAGGCTCCAAAATTTGAGACAATTACGGGCTTGTTCAACAAGTGTCGCGAAAACGCCCTTTCCAATAAGACTACCAAATTTGAGACAATTATGAGGTCGTCCCAAAAGTGTCACGAAAATGCCATTTCCTATCAGACTACCAAGTTTGAGACAATTTCTAGCAGGCCCAAAAAGTATCGCGACAATGCCGTTTCATATCAGACTACCAAATTTGACACGATTCCGAGCACGTCCCAAAAGTGTCGCCAAAATGCCATTTTGATCAGACTACCAAATTTGAGACAATTTGCATCTCATCCCAAAAGTCTCATAAAAATGCCGTTTCAGAATGAACTGTCAAATTTGAGATACTTCCAAGCTCGTCCCAAAAGTGTCGCTAAAATGGAATTTTCGATCAATCTCCCAAATTTGAGACAATTCCGAGCTCATCCCAAAAGTGTCGCAAAAACATCACTTCCGATCAAACTACAAAATTTGAGAGAATTCCTAACTCGTCCTAAAAGTGTCTACAAAATGCTGTTTCCGTTCAGAATGCCAAATTTGAGACAATTTCGAGCTCATTCCAAAAGTTTTGCAAAAACGCCCTTTCCGATCTAACAGTCAAATTTGAGACAATTTGGATCTCGTCCCAAAAGTGTCACGAAAATGCCATTTCCCATCAGACTGCTAAATTTGAGACAATTTAAGGCGCGTCCCAAAAATGTCGCCCAAATGCCGTTTCCGATCAGACTGCCAAATTTGAGACAGTTACGAGCTCGTCACAAGTGTGTCGCCAAAACTCTGTTTCCAATCAAACAACCAAATTTGAGACAATTTCGAGCTCGTTCCAAATTATCGCCAAAACGACGTTTCCGATCAGATTGCCAAATTTGAGACAATTTCGAGCTTGTCTTAAAAGTGTCTCCAAAATGTCGTTTCCAATCAGACTACCAAATTTGGGAAAATTTCGAGCGCATCCCAAAAGTGTCGCGAAAATGTCGTTTCTGATCAGACTGCCAAATTTGAGACAATTTTAAGCTCATCCAAAAACTGACGCTAAAACACCATTTTCAATCAGACTGCCAAATTTGGCACAATTCCCAGCTTGTCCCAAACATGTCGCCAAAATGCCATTTCAGATCAGACTGCCAAATTTGAGACAATTTAGAGGTCGACCCAAAAGTGTTGCAAATATGCCGTTTCAGATCAGACTGCCAAATTCGAGATAATTCTGATCTCATCCTAAAAGTGTCACCAAAATGCTCTTTCCAATCATACTGCTAAATTTGAAACAATTCGGAACTCAACCCAAACGTGTCACCAAAATGCCGTTTCTGATTACACTGCCAAATTTTAGATAATTCCAAACTAGTCCCAAAAGTCTCACGAAAAAGTCATTTCTGATCAGACAACCACATGTGAGACAATTCCGAGCTCGTTCCAAAAATGTTGCCAAAACGGCGTTTCCGATCACACAACCATATGTGAGACAATTCTGAGCTCATCCCAAACATGTCGCAAAAATTTAGTTTTCGATCAAACTGCATAATTGGAGAAAATTCCGAACTCCTCCCAAAAGTGTTGCTAAAATGCCATTTCCAATCAAACTGCCAAATTTGAGACAATTCCGAACTCGTCCCAAATTGTCGCCAAAACATTGTTTCTAATCAGACTGCCAAATTTGTGACAATTTCGAGCTCCTCCAAACGTGTCGCCAAACTGCCGTTTCTGATCAGACTGCCAAATTTGAGACAATTCTGGGCTGGTCCAAAAGTGTCGCAAAAAAGCTATTTCTGATCAGATAGCCAAATATCAGACAATTCTGAGCACGTCCCAAAAATGTCACCAAAAAGTCATTTTCAATCAGACTGCCAATTCGAGACAATTTCGAGTTAGCCCCAAAAGTGTCTCCCAAATGCCATTTCTATACTTACTGCCAAATTTGAGAGAATTCCAAGCTCGTTCCAAAATTGTCGCCAAAATGCCCTTTTTGATCAGACTGCCAAATTTGTGACAATTCTAAGCTTGTCCCAAAAGTGTCGTGAAAATACGTTTTCTATCAGGCTGCCAAATTTGAGACAATTTCGAGCTAGTCCCAATAGTGTTGCCAAGATGACGTTTCAGATCAGACTGCCAACTTTGAGACAATTCTGAGCTCATCCCAAAAGTGTCGCCAACACGCCATTTCTGATCAGACTGCCAAATCCGAGACAATTCTGAGCTCGACCCAAACGTGTTGCAAAAATTCCATTTCCAATCATTTTGCCAAATTTGAGAAGATTTCGATCTCGTCCCAAAAGTGTTGCTAAAATACCGTTTTTCGATCAAACTGCCAAATTAGAGACAATTTTCAGCACTTCCCAAAAGTGTCGCCAGAATCCCATTTCAGAATGGACTGCCAAATTTTAGACAATTTCGAGCTCTTTCCAAAAGTGTCGCTAAAATTTTGTTTCTGATTAGGCTCCCAAATTTGAGGCAATTCCGAGGTCATCCCAAAAATGTCGGGAAAATGTCGTTTCCTATCAGACTGCCAAATTTGAGACAATTTCGAGCTCGTCCCAAAAGTGTCAATGCAATGGCATTTTCAATCAAACTCCCAAATTTGAGACAATTTTGAGCTCATCCCAAAAGTGTTGCAAAAATGTCGTTTTTGATCAAACTGCCAAATTTGACATAATTTCAAGCTCATCCCAAAAGTGTTGCTAAACACCGTTTCTAATCAAACTGCAAAATTTGTGACAATTCCGACCTTATCCTAAAAGTGTAGCCAAAATGCCGTTTCCGATCAAACTGCCAAACTGGAGACAATTTCAAGCCGGTCCAAAAAGTTTGCGAATATGCCGTTTCAGATCAGACTGTCAAATTTGAGACAAATCCGAGCTCATCCCAAAAGTGTTGCCAAACTAGCGTTTCCGATCAAACTACCAAATCTGAGACAATTAAGAACTCGTCCCATAATTGTCGCCAAAATGCTGTTTTTTATCACACTCCCAAATTTGAGGCAATTCCGAGCTCCTACCAAAAGTGTCATGAAAACGTCATTTCTGATCAGACTATAAAATTTAAGACAATTCCGAACTCATCCCAAAAGTGTTTCCACAATGCAATTTTCATTATACTGCAAAATTTGAGAAAATTTCGAACTCATCCCAAAAGTGTCGCCAAGACGCCCTTATCGATCAAACTGCAAGATTTGAAACAATTTTGAACATGTCCCAAAAGTGTCACCAAAATGTCCTTTTCGATCAGATTGCCAAATTTCAGATAGTTTCGATCTTATCCCAAAAGTGTCATGAAAATTCTGTTTTCGATCAGATTGCCAAATTTGAAGCAAATCCGAACTCGTTCGAAAATTGTCGCCAAAACGTCCTTTCCGATCAGATAGCCAAATTTGAAACAACTCAAAACTCATCCCAAAAGTGTCACCAAATCCCCGTTTCCGATCAGACTACCAAATTTCAAACAATTCTGAACTTGTCTCAAACCTAACGCCAAAATGCTTTTTCAGATCAGACTGCCAAATTTGAGACAATTTCAAGCTCGTCCCAAAAGTGTTGCCAAAAATCAGACTACCAAAAGTGTGGCAAAAACGCCGTTTCAGTTAAGACTGCAAAATTTGAGACAATTCTGAGCTTGTCCCAAAAGTGTCAGTAAAATGCCATTTCTGATAAGACTGCCAAATATGAGACAATTATGAGTTCCTCCCAAACATCTTGCCAAAATGATGTTTCCGATTGGACTTTTAAATTTTAGAGAATTCCGTTTTCGTCCCAAAAGTGTCGCCAAAATGTCATTTACGATCATACTGCCAAATTTGAGGCAATTTCTATCTTGTCCCAAAACTGTCGCAAAACGTCATTTTCAATCAGACTGCCAAATTTGAGATAATTCTGAGCTCATCCCAAAAGTGTCGATATAATGCCATTTTCAATCAGACTCCCGAATTTGAGACAATTCCAATCTCATCCCAAAAAGTGTAGCTAAAATGCCGTTTCACATTGGACTGTAAAATTATAGACAATTACGAACCCGTCCTAAAAGTGTCGCTAAAACGCCGTTTTCGATTAGACTCTAAAATTTGAGACAATTCCGAACTCATCCCAAAACTATCTCGAAAATGACATTTCTATTAGACTGCCAAATTTGAGAGAATTTCAAGTTCAGTCCATAAGTGTCGCAAAAACGCCCTTACCAATCAGACAGCCAAATTTGAGACAATTCTGAGCTTGTCCTAAACGCATCTCAAAAGTGCCATTTCCAATCAGACTACCAAATTTGAGATAATTTCCAGCTTGTCCTGAAAGTGTCACCAAAATATTGTTTCCGCTTAGACTACTACAATTTTAGACAATTTCGATCTCATCCCAAAAGTGTCGCGAACAAGGCGTTTCCTATCAGACTTCTAAATTTGAGACAATTTCGAGCTCGTTCCAAAAGTGTCGCCAAAAAAGCATTTTTGATCAGACTACCATAATTGAGACAATTCTGAGCTCATCCCAAAAGTGTCGCTAAAACGCCATTTTCGTTCAGACTGCTACATTTCTTTCAATTCTGAGCTGGTCCCAAAAATGTCGGGAAAACACCATTTCAGATCAGATAGCCAAACTTGAGACAATTTGGAGCTCGTCCCAAAACTGTTGCCAACATGCCGTTTCAGATCAGACTGCCAAATTTGAGACGATTCCGAGCTCGTTCCAAAATTGTCGCCAACACGGTATTTTTAATCAGACTTCCAAATTTTAGACAATACGGATATCATACCAAAAGTGTCACCAAAACGGAATTTTGATCACACAGCCAAATTTGAGACAATTCTGAACTCTTCCCAAAAGTATCGCCAAAACAACATTTTCGTTCAGACAACCAAATTTGAGACAACTCAACTCATTCCCAAAGGATCTCTAAAATGCCATTTTCGATCAAAGTTCCAAATTTGAGACAATTCTGATCACGTCCCAGAAGTGTCGCGAAAATGCCATTTCAGATCCGACTGCCAAAATCGAGACAATTTCGAGCTCGTCACACAGTTGTTGCCAAAATATTGTTTCTGATTAGACTATCGAATTTCAGACAATTCCGAGCTCGTGCCAAATGTGTCGACAAAATGTAGTTTTATCAGACAGCCAAATTTGAGACGATTCTGAACTCGTTCCAAAGGTATCGCTACAACTCCATTTCAGATCAGACTACCAAATTTAAGACAATTCTGAGCTCGTCCCAAAAGTGACGCCAAATCCCATTTCCGATCAGATTCCCAAATTTGAGACAATTTTGAGCTCATCCCAAACATGTCGCCAAAATGCCATTTTCGATCAAACAACCAAATTTGAGGCATTTCCGATCTCGTCCCAAGAGTGTCGCTAAAATGCCATTTTCGATCAGACTACCAAAATTGAGAAAATTCCAAGTTCATCCCAAACATGTCACCAAAATACCGTTTTCGACCTGACTGCCAAATTTGAGACAATTCGAAGCTCGTCCCAAAAGTGTCGCAAAAAAGTCATTTCTGATCAGACTGCCAAATTTGAGGCAATTTTGAGCTCAATCGAAACAAGTCGCCAAATTGCTATTTTCGATCAGTGTACCAAATGTCAGAGAATTCTAATCTCATTGAAAAAGTGTCGCTGATCAGACTGCCAAATTAGAGACAATTTCGAGCTCATCCCAAAAGTGTCGCAAAAATGTCATTTTAGATTTGACAACAAAATTTGAGACAATTTCGAGCCCATTCTAAAAGTGTCGCTAAAACACCATTTCCAATCAGAATCCCAAATTTGAGACAATTCTCAGCTCAACCCAAATGTGTCGCCAAAATGCAATTTCTAATCAGACTGTAAAATTTAAGACAATTCAGTTCTCGTCCCAAAAGTGTCGCTAAAATGTTGTTTCTGATCAGACTGCCAAATTTGAGACAATTCCGAGCTCGTCCCAAAAGTGTTGCTAAAATGCCATTTCAAAATGAACAGCCAAATTGGTCACCTTTCCAAGCTCATCCTAAAAGTGTTGCTAAAATTCAATTTCCAATCAAACAGCCAAATTTGAGACAATTCAGAGCTCATCCCAAAAGGGTCGCAAAACACCTCAAATTGCTTAATTTGAGACAATTCGCAGCTCGTCCCAAACATGTCACCAAAATGCCATTTTCGATCAGTCTGCGAATTTCTGACAATTCCGATCTCATATGAAAAGTGTTGCTAAAATACAGTTTCCGATCAGACAGCCAAATTTCAGACAATTCCGAGCTCGTCCCAAAAATGTGGACATAAAGCTATTTTCGATCAACCTGTCGAATTTGAGACAATTCCGAGCTCGTCTCAGAAGTGTCGCTAAAATGCCGTTTCATATTGGACTATAAAATTTAGAGCCCATCCCAAAAATGTCTCCAAAACTCCGTTTCCGTTAGACCACAAAATTTGAGACATTTCCGAGGTCGTTCCAAAAGTATCTCCAAAACACCGTTTTTGATCTGACAGCCAAATTTGAGACAATTCCGAACTCGTCCCAAAAGTGTCGCCAAAATGCTGTTTTCAATCAGACTGCCAAATTTAAGACAATTTCGAGCTAGTCCCAAATGTGTCTCAGAAACGCCATTTCCATTCAGACTATAAAATTTCAGACAATTCTGGACTCGTTCTAAAAGTGTCGTCAAAACGACCTTTTCGATCAGACTGCCAAATTTGAGACAGTTTCAAGCTCGTCCCAAAATTGTCGCCAAAATGCTATTTCCGATCAAACAGCTAAATTTGAGACAATTCCAAGCTCTTCCCAAAAGTGTCGTGAAAATGCCGTTTTTGATCAGACTGCCAATTTTGAGAAAATTTCGAGCTGGTCTTAAAAGTTTCGCAAAAATGTCATTTCCGATAAGGCTACCAAATTTGAGACAATTCCGAGCTCATCACAAACGTGTCTCCAAAATGCCATTTTCAATCAGATTGCCAAATTTGAGAAATTCCGATCTCGTCCCAAAAGTGTCACAAAAATGCCATTTCAGAATGGACTGCCAAATTCGAAACAATTTCGAGCTCGTCTCGAAAGTGTCACTAAAAATGTAATATCCGATCAGACTCCCAAATTTGAGACAATTCTAGCTCGTCTCAAAAGTATTGCGAAAATGTCGTTCCCTCTCAGATTGTCAAATTTGAGACAATTTTGAGTTCATCCGAAAAGTGTCGCTAAAATGCCATTTCCGATCAGACTCCCAAATTTGAGACAATTCCAAGCTTTTTCCAAAACATTATTTTTTATCAAACTACCAGATTTGAGACAATTCCAAGCTCGTCCAAAATGTGTCTCCAAAATGCCAATTCCGATTAGAATACCAAATTTGGGACAATTCTGAGCTCGTCCCAAAAGTGTCACCAAAATGTCATTTCCGATCATACTGCCAAATTTTAAACAATTTAGAACTTGTTCCAAAAGTGTCGTAAAAATGTAGTTTTTGATCAGACAGCCAAGTTTGAAATAATTCTGATCTTGTCGCAAAAGTGTCGCTAAAATGCCGTTTTCCATCAAACTGCCAAATTTGAGACAATTCCGATCTCATCCCAGAAGTGTCGCAAAAATGCCAATTCAGATCAAACTGCCAAAGTTGACACAATTTTGAGCTCGTCTCGAAAGTGTCGCCAAAACACCGTTTCTGATCAGACAGCCAAATTTTAGACAATTCCGAGCTCGTCCCAAATTTGTCACTAGAATGCAATTTCCGATCAAACTCCCAAATTTGAAACAATTACGAGCTCATCCCAAATGTGTTACAAAAATGCTGTTTCCGATCAGAATGAAAAATTTGAGACAATTCCGAGATCATCCCAAACATGTCACCAAAATGCCATTTCTGATCAGTCTGCCAAATTTTTGACAATTCTGACCTCGTCCGAAAAGTGTCGCTAAAATACGGTTTCCAATCAAACTACCAAATTTTAGACAATTCTAAGCTCATCCCAAAAGTGTCAATGTAACGCCATTTTTAATCAAACTCCCGAATTTGAAACAATTCCATGCTAGTCCCAAAAGTGTCGCTAAAATGCTATTTTTGATTGGAGTGCAAAATTTGACAGAATTCTGAGCTTGTCCCAATAGTGTCCCGAAAATGCCGTTGTCGACCAAACAACCAAATTTGAGACAATTTTGAGCTCGTCCCGAATGTTTCACGAAATTGTCGTTTCTGATCAGACTACGAAATATGAGACAATTCTTAGCTCGTCCCAAAAGTCTCTCCAAAACGGCATTTCCATTAGACTGCCAAATTTGAGACAATTCCGAGCTCGTTCCAAAAGTGCCGCCAAAATGTTGTTTCTAATCTAACAGCCAAATTTGAGACAATTCTGAACTCGTCCCAAAAGTGTTGCAAAAATGTTGTTTTCGATCAGACTGTCAAATTTGTGACAATTCCGAACTCATCCCAAAAGTGTTGCAAAAATGTTGCTTTCGATCAGACTATCAAATTTGTGACAATTTCGAGCTGGTCCCAAAAGTGACTGCAAAATGCCGTTTTCGCTCAGCTTGCAAAATTTGAAACAATTCCAAGCTCGTCCCAAAAGTGTGGTGAAAACGTCGTTTTCGATCAGACAGCCAAATTTGAGACAATTTCAAGTTGGCCCCAAAAGTGTCACAAAAACGCCGTTTCAAATTAGTCTGCCAAATTTGAGACAATTCTGAGCTTGTTCCAAATGAGTCGCCAAAACACCGTTTCCGAGCAAACTGCCAAATTTGAGACAATTGTGATCTTGTCCCAAAAGTGTCGTTAAAATGCCATTTATGATCAGACTGCAAAATTTGAGACAATTCCTAGCTGCTCCAAAAAGTGTCGGTAAAAGGCCATTTCAGAATGGACTACCAAATTTGAAAAAATTCCGAGCTCGTCCCAAAAGTGTCGTGAAAATGCCATTTCTGCTCAGATTGCCAAAATTGAGCTCGTCCCGAAAGTGTCGCTAAAATATCGTTTCCGATCAGACTCCCAAATTTAAGACAGAGCTCGTTCCGAAAACTTCACCAAAATGCCATTTTTGATCAGAACGGCGGATTTGATACAATTCTGAGCTCGTCCGAAATGTGTCACTAAAACACCGTCTTTGATTAGACTGCCAAATCTGAGACAATTCTGAGCTTCACCCAAACATGTCACAAAAATGCCATTTCTGATCATACTACCGAATTTGAGACGATTCCGATCTCGTCCCAAAAGTTGTCGCCAAAATGTCGTTTCCGATCTGACTTCCAAATTTGAAACAATTTAGAACTCATCCCAAAAGTGTCGCGATCACACTGCCAAATTTGAGACAATTCCAATCTTGTCCCAAAAAGGTCGCTAATATTTTATTTTCAATGAGACAACCAAATTTGAGACAATTCCGATCTCATCCTAGAAGTGTCGCGAAAATGCCATTTTAGATAAGACATCCAAATTTGAGACAACTTCGAGCTGGTCCCACATGTGTCACAAAAACGTTGTTTCAGAAACAACTACCAAATTTGAGACAATTCCGAGCTCGTTTCAAAAGTGTCGCCAAATGCCATTTTTTATTAGACTACCAGATTTGTGATAATTCTGAGCTCATCCCAATAGTGTGGCTAAAATGCTATTTTCGATTAGATTGCTAAATTTGTGACAATTCTGAGCTGGTCCGAAAAGTGTCTCAAAAATACCATTTCGAATCAGATTGCCAAATTTGTGACAATTCCAAGCTCGTCCCAAAAGTGTAGCGAAAATGCCGTTTCAGATCAGACTACCAAATTTGAGACAATTTCGAGCTGGTCTGGAATGTGTCATGAAAACGCCGTTTCAGATATGATAGCCAAATTTAAGACAATTATGAGCTTTTCTAAAAAGTGTCTGCAAACCACCGTTTTCGATCAGATTGCCAAATTTGAGTCAATACCGAGCTCGTCTCAAACGTGTCCCCAAAATGCCATTTCCGGTAAGCCACCCAAATGTGAGACAATTCCGAGCTCATCCTAAATGTGTCGTGAAAACACCGTTTCAAGTCAGATTGCCACGTTTGAGACAATTCCAAGCTCGTCCCAAAAGTGTCACCAAAATGCCTTTCAGATCAAACTGCCAAATTTGAGACAATTCCAAGCTCGTTCCAAAAGTGTCTTCAAAATGTCGTTTCCGAACAGACTGGCAAATTAGGGAAAATTTCAAGCTGGTCCCAAAAGTGTCGCCAAATGTCATTTTCGATCAGACTACCAAATTTGGGAAAATTTCGAGCGCGTACCAAAAGTTTTGGGAAAACGCCATTTCTAATAAGACTTCCAAATTTGAGACAATTTCAAGCTTGTCCAAAAAGTGTTGCCAAAATGCAATTTCCGAACAGACTGCCAAATTTGATACAATTCCCAGCTTGTCCCAAACATGTCGCCAAAATGCTATTTCAGATCAGACTGCCAAATTAGAGACAATTCCGAACTCGTTCCAAATTGTCAACAAAATGCCGTTTCCGATCAGATTGCCAAATTTGAGACAATTTCGAACCTGTCGCAAAAGTGTCTCCAAAAAGTCATTTTCGATCAAACTACCAAATTTAGAAAAAATTCGAGCGCGTCCCACAAGTGTCGCGAAAACACCGTTTCACATCAGATTGCCAAATTTGAGACAATTGCGAGCTCGTCCAAAATGTGTCGCCAAAATGCCATTTTCCGAGCAGATTGCCAAATTTGTGACAATTTCGAGCTCCTCCAAACATGTCGCCAAAATGCCGTTTCTGATCAGACTGCCACTTTGGGACAATTCTGAGCTGGTCCAAAAGTGTCGCGATAAAGCTGTTTCCAATCAGACAGTCAGATTTCAGACAATTCCGAGCACGTCCAAAAAGTGTCACCAAAAATCCATTTTCGACCAGACTACCAATTTGGGACAATTTCGAGTTAGTCCCAAAAGTGTCCACAAACGTCGTATTCATCCTGTTTACCAAATTGGAGATAATTCCGAGCTCGCTCCAAAAGTGTTGCCAAAATGCAATTTTCAGTTAGATTGCCAAATTTGAGATAGTTCCGAGCTGGTCACAAAATTGTTGCCAAAATGCCATTTCCGACCAGACTACCAAATTGGCGATAATTCCATGCTCATCCCAAAAGTGTCGCGAAAATGCATTTTCTATCAGACTGCTAAATTTGAGACAATTTCGAGCTGGTCCCAACAGTGTCACCAAGATGCCATTTCAGATCATAATGCTAACTTTGAGACAATTCCAAGCTCGTCCCAAAAGTGTTGCCAAAATGCCATTTCCGATCATACTGCTAAATTTGAGACGATTCTGATCTAGTCCGAAAAGTGTCGCTAAAATGTCGTTTTCGATTAGACTGCCAAATTTGAGACAATTTCGAGATCTTCCCAAAACTGTCGATACAATGCCATTTCAGAATGGACTTCCAAATTTTAGACAATTCCGAGCTCATTCCAAAAGTGTCGCTAAAATTTCATTTCCGATCAGAAACGCAAATTTGAGACAATTCCGAGTTCATCTCAAAAGTGTCACAAAAATGCCGTTTCCAACCAGACTGCCAAATTTGAGACAATTTCGTGCTCGTCTCAAAAGTACTGATATAACGACATTTTCGATCAAACTCCCGAAATTAAGACAACTCTAAGCTGTCCTAAAAGTGTCACAAAAATACCATTTTAGATTAGACTGCCAAATTTGAGACAATTTTAAAGCTCGTCCCAAAAGTGTCGCGAAACGTCGCTTCTGATCAGATTGCAAAATTTGAGACAATTCCAAACTTGTTCCTAAAAGTGTAAATGTCGTTTCTGATCAGACTGCTAAATTTGAGATAGTTTCGAGCCAGTCAAAAAAGTTTCGAGAATATGCCGTTTTAGATTAGACTACCAAATTTGAATCAAATCTGAGTTCCTCCAAAAAGTGTTGCCAAAACGGCATTTCCGATCAGACTACCAAATTTCAGACAATTAAGAACTCGTCCCACAAGTGTCGGCAAAATGTTGTTTCTGATCAAACTCTAAAATTTAAGACAATTTCGAGCTCATTCAAAAAAATGTCGTGAAAACGCCGCTTCTGATCTGACTATAAAATTTGAAACAATTCCGAACTCATCCCAAAAGTGTCTCCAAAATGCAGTTTTGGTTATACTGCAAAATTTGAGACAATTCTGAGCTCATCCTCAAAATGTCACCAAGAAGCCCTTACCGAACAAATTGCCAAATTTGAGACAATTTTGAACACGTCTCAAAAGTGTCGCCAAAATGTTATCTGTGATCAAACTGCCAAATTTGAGACAATTGTGATCTGATCCCAACAGTGTCGCGAAAATTGTTTCCAATCAGACTGCCAAATTTGTGGCAATTCTGAACTCATCCCAAAACTATCAATAACGATTCTGATCAGACTGCCAACATTGAGACAATTCTGATCTTGTCCCAAAAGTGTCGCTAAAATGCCGTTTCCGATCAAACTACCAAATTTGAGACAATTTCAAGCTCGTCCCAAAAGTGTCGCTAAAATGCCGTTTCATAATGGATAGCCATATTTGAGAAAATTCTAAGCTCGTCCCAAAATGGTAACTAAAATGCAATGTCCGATCAGACTCCCAAATTTGAGACAATTCCGAGCTTGTTCAACAAGTGTTGCGAAAATGCTCTTCCCGATCAGACTACCAAATTTGAGACAATTGTGAGGTTGTCCCAAAAGTGTCACAAAAACGCCATTTCCCATTAGACTACCAAATTTGAGACAATTTCGAGTTAGCCCCAAAAGTATCACGAAAACGCCGTTTCAAATCAAGCTACCAAATTTGACACGATTTCGAACTCGTCCCAAAAGTGTCACCAAAATGCCATTTTGATTAGACTACCAAATTTGAGACAATTTGGATCTCGTCCCAAAAGTGTCCAAAAAAAATGCTATTTCAGGATAGGCTGCCAAATTTGAGACACTTCCGAGCTCGTCCCAAAGTGTCACTAAAATGCAATTTCCGATCAATCTCCCAAATTTTAGACAATTCCGAGCTCATCCCAAAATTGTCGCGAAAACGCCATTTTTTATCAGACTATAAAATTTGAGAGAATTCCTATCTCGTCCCAAAAGCGTCTAGAAAACGCTGTTTCTGTTCAGAATGCCAAATTTGAGACAAGTTCGAGCTTGTTCCAAAAGTTTTGCGAAAACACCCTTTCTGATCTAACAGCTAAATTTGAGACAATTCATATCTCGTCCCAAAAGTGTCACAAAAATGCCATTTCCCATTAGACCACCAAATTTGAGACAATTTCGAGTTGGTCGCGAAAACACTGTTTCAGACCAGACTGCCAAATTTGAGACAATTCCAAGGGCGTTCCAAAAATGTCACCTAAATGTCGTTTCTGATCAGACTGCCAAATTTGAGACAATTACGAGCTCATCCCAAGTGTGTCGCCAAAACTCCGTTTCTAATCAAATAACCAAAATTGACACAATTCTGAACTCGTCCCAAATTGTCGCCAAAACAACGTTTCCGATCAGATTGCCAAATTTGAGACGATTTCGAGCATGTCCCCAAAGTGTCTCCAAAATGTCGTTTCCGATCAGACTGCCAAATTTGGGAAAATTTCAAGCGTGCCCCAAAAGTGTCGCGAAAACAGCGTTTCTGATCAGACTGCCAAATTTGAGACAATTTCGAGCTTGTCCAAAAAGTGTCACCAAAACACCATTTCCGATCAGACTACCAAATTTGAGACAATTCCCAGCTTGTCCCAAATGTGTCACCAAAATGCCATCTCAGATTACACTACCAAATTTGAGACAATATCGAGGTCGACCCAAAAGTGTTGCGAAAATGCCGTTGCAGATCAGAGTGCCAAATTTGAGATAATTCTAATCTCATCCCAAAAGTGTCACAAAAATGCTCTTTCCGATTATACTGCTAAATTTGAAACAATTCAGAGCTCATTCCAAATGTGTCACCAAAATGTCATTTCTGATCAAACTGCCAAATTTCAGACAATTCCAAACTAGTCCCAAAAGTGTCGCAAAAATGTCGTTTCTGATCAGACAACCACATGTAAGACAATTCCGAGCTCGTCCCAAAAGTGTCGCCAAAACAGCGTTTCCGTTCAAACAACCATATTCCGAGCTCATCCCAAATGTGTCACAAAAATTTAGTTTTCGATCAAACTGCATAATTGGAGACAATTCAAATCGCCTCCCAAAAGTGTTGCTAAAATGCCATTTCTGATCAAATTGCCAAATTTGAGACAATTCTTAACTCGTCCCAAATTGTCGCCAAAACGCCGTTCCTGCGCAGATTACCAAATTTGTGACAATTTTGAGCTCCTTCAAACGTGTCGCCAACACACTGTTTCTGATCAGACCACCAAATTTTAGACAATTCTGAGCTGGTTCAAAAGTGTCGCCAAAATGCCGTTTCCGATCAGATCGCCAAATTTTAGACAATTCCGAGCATGTTCCAAAAGTGTCACCCAAAAACCATTTTTGATTAGACTGCCAATTTGAGACAATTTCGAATTAGTCCCAAAAGTGTCTCCCAAATGCCATTTTCATCCTTACTGCCAAATTTGAGATAATTTCGAGCCCGTTCCAAAATTGTCGCCAAAATGACCTTTTCATTCAAATTGCCAAATTTAAGACAATTCTGAGCTTGTCACAAAAGTGTCTAAAACACAGTTTCTGATCAAATTGCAAAATTTGCGACAATTCTAAGCTTGTCCCAAAAGTGTCACGAAAATACGTTTTCTATCAAGCTACCAAATTTGAGACAATTTCGAGCTGGTCCCAACAGTGTCGCCAAGATGGCGTTTCACATTAGGCTGCCAACTTTGAGACAATTCCAAGCTCGTCCCAAATGTGTAGCCAATACGCCATTTCTGATCAGACTACCAAATTTGAGACAATTCTAAGCTCGACCCAAACGTGTCGCAAAAATTCCGTTTCCGATCATTTTGCCAAATTTGAGAAGATTTCGATCTCGTCCCAAAAGTGTTGCTAAAATACCATTTTTTGATCAAACTGCCATATTAGAGACAATTTTGAGCACTTCCCAAAAGTGTCGCTAGAATGCCATTTAAGAATGAATTGCTAAATTTTAGACAATTCCGAGCTCTTTCCAAAAGTGTCGTTAAAATTTCGTTTCTGATTAGGCTCCCAAATTTGAGGCAATTCCGAGGTCATCCCAAAAATGTCATGAAAATGCCGTTTCCTATCAGATTGAAAAATTTGAGACAATTCCGAGCTCATCCCAAAAGTGTCGATGTAATGGCATTTTCGATCAAACTCCTAAATTTGAGACAATTTTGAGCTCGTCCCAAAAGTGTTGCAAAAATGTCATTTTTGATCAAACTGCCAAATTTGAGACAATTTCGAGCTCATCCCAAAAGTGTTGCTAAACGCCATTTTTGATCAAACTGTAAAATTTGAGACAATTCCGACCTTATCCTAAAAGTGTAGCCAAAATGCCGTTTCTGATCAGACTACCAAACTGGAGACAATTTCGAGCCGGTCCAAAAAGTTTTGTGAATATGCCGTTTCAGATCAAACTGCCAAATTTGAGACAAATCTGAGCTCGTCTCAAAAGTGTTGCCAAAATGGCGTTTCCAATCGGACTACCAAATCTAGGACAATTAAGAACTCGTCCCACAATTGTCGCCAAAATGCTATTTTTGATCAAACTCCCAAATTTGAGGCAATTCTGAGCTCGTGCCAAAAGTGTCGTGAAAACGCCGTTTCTGATCAAACTATAAAATTTGAGACAATTCTGAACTCATCCCAACAGTGTTTCCACAATGTAGTTTTTGTTATACCGTAAAATTTGAGACAATTTCGAGCTCATCCCAAAAGTGTCGCCAAGACGCCCTTACCGATCAGACTGGCAGATTAGAGACAATTTCGAACACGTCCCAAAAGTGTCGCCAAAATGTCATTTTCGATCAAACTACCAAATTTGAGACAATCTCGATCTTATCCCAAAAGTGTCGTGAAATTTTTTTTCCAATCAGACTGCCAAATTTGAAGCAATTCCGAACTCGTTCAAAAATTGTCACCAAAACGTTGTTTCCGATCAGACTGCCAAATTTGAAACAATTCAGAACTCATCCCAAAAGTGTCACAAAAACCCCGTTTCCGATTAAACCGCCAAATTTGAGACAATTCCGAACTCGTCTCAAACTTGACGCCAAAATACCGTTTCCGATCAGATTGCCAAATTTGAGACAATTTCGAGCTCGTCCCAAAAGTGTTTCCAAAATTTTCATTTCTAATCAGACTGCCAAAAGTGTGTCAAAAATGTCGTTTCAGTTAAGACTGCAAAATTTGAGACAATTCTAAGCTCGTCCCAAAAGTGTCAGTAAAATTACATTTCTGATAAGACTGCCAAATATGAGACAATTATGAGTTCCTCCCAAACATGTTACCAAATTGCTGTTTCTGATTAGACTTTCAAATTTTAGAGAATTCCATTTTCGTCCCAAAAGTGTCGCTAAAATGATGTTTACGATCACACTGCCAAATTTGAGGCAATTTCGATCTCGTCCCAAAAGTGTCACTAAAATGTCGTTTTCGATCAGACTGCCAAATTTGAGATAATTCTGAGCTCATCCCAAAAGTGTCGATATAACGCCATTTTCAATCAGACTCCCGAATTTGAGACAATTCCGAGCTCATCCCAAAAGTGTAGCTGAAATGCCGTTTCAGATTGACCGTCCCAAAAGTGTGGCTAAAACGCCATTTTCGATTAGACTCTAAAATTTGAGACAATTCCGAACTCATCCCAAAACTGCTCGAAAATGCCATTTCTGTTAGACTGCCAAATTTGACAGAATTTCGAGTTCGCTCCATAAGTGTCACAAAAACGCCCTTACCAATCAGACAACCAAATTTGAGACAATTCTGAGCTCGTCCCAAACGCATCTCAAAAATGCCATTTCCGATCAGACTACCAAATTTGAGACAATTTCCAGCTTAGACTACCAAAATGTAGTTTCCGCTTAGACTACCAAAATTTTAGACAATTTCGATCTCATCCCAAAAGTGTCGCGAACAAGGCGTTTCCTATCAGACTCCTAAATTTGAGACAATTCTGAGCTCGTTCCAAAAGTGTCGCCAAAATTCCATTTTCGATCAGACTGCCATAATTGAGACAATTCCGAGCTCATCCCAAAAAGTGTCGCTAAAACGCCATTTTCGTTCAGACTGCTAAATTTCTTTCAATTCTGAGCTGGTCCCAAAAGTGTCGGGAAAACACCAATTCAGATCAGACAGCCAAACTTGAGACAATTCGGAGCTCGTCCCAAAACTGTTGCCCACATGCCGTTTCAGATCGAACTGCCAAATTTGAGACGATTTCGAGCTCGTCCCAAAAGTGTCGCCAACACTCTATTTTCGATCAGACTTCCAAATTTTAGACAATACAGATATCATACCAAAAGTGTCACCAAAATGCAATTTTGATCACATAGCCAAATTTGAGACAATTCCGAACTCGTCCCAAAAGTATCGCCAAAACACCATTTTCGATCAAACTACCAAATTTGAGACAACTCAAAACTCATTCCCAAAGGGTCTCTAAAACACCGTTTTCGATCAGAGTGCCAAATTTGAGACAATTCTAATCTCGTCCTAAAAGTGTCGCGAAAATGTCGTTTCAAATCCGACTGCCAAAATTCAGACAATTTCGAGCTCATCGCACAATTGTTGCCGAAACATTATTTCTGATTAGTCTGTCGAATTTGAGACAATTCCGAGCTCGTGCCAAATGTGTCAACAAAATGTCGTTTTCGATCAAACAGCCAAATTTGAGACGATTCTGAGCTCGTCCCAAAGGTGTCGCTACAACTCCGTTTCAGATCAGACTACCAAATTTAAGACAATTCTGAGCTCGTCCCAAAAGTGTCACCAAAATCACATTTCCGATCAGATTCCCAAATTTGAGACAATTCTGAGCTCATCCCAAACATGTCGCCAAAATGCCATTTTCGTTCAGACAACCAAACTTGAGGCATTTCTGATCTCGTCCCAAGAGTGTCGGTAAAATGCCATTTTCAATCAGACTACCAAATTTGAGAAAATTCCAAGTTCGTCCCAAACATGTCACCAACATGCCGTTTTAGATCTAACTGCCAAATTTGAGACAATTCAGAGCTCGTTCCAAAAGTGTCGCAAAAAAGTCATTTTGTGGACACCCCATTTTTGACCGACCTTAAGACTCAAACGTCATCGATTGAGTGCTCGGTGATAGTGGATGTTGTGCTCGTTTCGAGTTTCTGGAGTTTTCGGCTTAGTGCCTTGCCTCCGAGCCTCTGAACTCTTTGTGTTTTGGCTCGGTTTGTAGACCAAGCTTTGTTTTCCCTTCCCTGGAGGGGGGGAGAGGTCCATGGACCACTTTTTTTGTGGTCGTAGACCACTTTTCCCTCTTCGAGACTAGTTTTCGGTTTCTGGAGTCTTTGACCGCGCGCATTGCCTCGAGACCGCTTAACGTTCTCCTTTTGGCTTGGTTTTCGAACCATGCCTTGTTGCCTTTGCTTGGAGGGACACTGAGATCTGGGAGACCACTTTTTGTGGTCGTAGACCACTTTTCCCTCGTAGACCACTTTTGGTGCCCGTAGACTAGTTTTCGAGGCTTCCAGCTGCGCGCCTTGTCCCTCGAACTTTCGTCTTGCATCCTTTTTGGTTTGTTTTTGGCACGAACCTTATTTTCCTTGCTTGGAGGGTGGAATAAGGGTGGGAGACCAGTTTCTCTCCCCATAGGCCACTTCTCTTCCCCGCCAGCCAGTTTTCTTCCCTGTAGACCACTTTTGGTGGTCTACAAGTGGTTTGCAACTAGAAAAAGTGGTCTCCCACCATGCCACCACCTTGCTTTTTGTGTGTAGACCACCCCTCCCCTTGGCCGACCACTTTTCTTTCTGGGAGACCACTTTCACAGGTCGGCCGACCAATGTAAATAGCTGGCCGACCACTTCAAGTGGTCGGCAACTTTCCTGCACCTTTGACAGAACTCGGAAGTCAAAAAGTGACGAGAGTGAATAACAAAGCCCAGAGACGACCCATTTTTGACAAGACCGAAGACTTAGACAAACAGGCAAGATAACAAAGAGATGCGCCCACAGGCAGGGGTAAGATGCAAATGACATGCACAATGCCAAACATAACTTATGATCATGCAAAGAGAGTTGTAATGAAGCAATTATGCAAAATAAATGCAACATTTTAAGCGAATGCTATGTGAGCAAGTAAACACGAACCAAACTACATCTCATGCAGAAAGGATGTAAGAAAATTATATGATTCTCACTGCATCTCGCATGGAGAAGACTAATACATACAATATCGTCTGGTTTCACCAGCTTCAAATGAACCGTACATACAATATTATGCATGCACAAAAGAGAGATTTTGACAAGTACAATATAACAGGAACTTATGATCAACGCTATATCAAGATACAATTTCAATACAAGATAAACACGTACACATATGATACTGATGGGAAGGTGCATAGCAATGCAAGTGAAAAGTGCATAGCAATGCAAGTAGAACGTGCATGACAACGCAAGTAATGAGGTGCATAACCATGCACTGAAGGTGCGCATAACAATGCGAGTAGGATGTGCGTGACAACGCAAGTGAAGAGGGTGTATAACAATGCAACCGAAGCGCGCATAACAATACAAGCAAAATGTGCGTGACAACACAAGTAGTGTGCGTAACAATGCAAGAGAAACGCGCATAACAATGCAAGCAAAAATGTGCGTGACAACGCAAGTGAAGAGGGTGCATAACAATGCAACCGAAGCGCACATAACAATGCAAGCAAAATGTGCGTGACAACGCAAGTAGTGTGCATAACAATGCAAGAGAAACGTGCGGGACAACGCAAGTAGAGTGCATAACAATGCGAGAGCAATGTGCGTAACAACGCAACGAATGGTGTGCATAACAATGCGACTAATGATGTGCATAACAATGCATTTTCAGTGTAACTTCAAAAGCATGTTTGAAACAAAATGCCGAATAAGGAAATACAAGCCTTAACGACAGCAATTCAACCGTAACCTCCAATTTACCTCTCGGAGGGGTCACAATGTACTTAAAAAGGATACACCATGCTCTTGACGAGTAACAATGAGCCACGTATCGAAGACTTGAATCGAAGTTCCCACGGGGACAATTTAAGCCGAAAAGTGTACTTTTCTTGCACTTTCTCGAGAGTCGAGGACTCCAATCATCACCAAAACACACAGGGAGGACAATGTGACCCTGGAGACCACCCAGGAGGGTGGCCGACCACCTAGAACTGTTGCCGACCAGTTGTAGACCACTTAAGTGGTCGGCCAGCCAAAAAAACTGGTCGGCCGACCAGTTTACACAGCTTGGGGCAGTTTTGTCTTTTAAAGGCCGGCTCTTTAAGTACACAACTTCAAATCACTTTTCATCACACCTCCAAGGCCGAAATACATTTGTCTTCCATCCTAGACACTTTTCTCTCTCAGATTTGCACTTTATACGCGTTTTCCAATGCCCCACGCGAAGTTGATTCGCGAAAACTTTTGATTCTCTTCGTTTTGAACCGATCAAAATTTGTTTTCAGAGCTTCTTTCTCCATTTTCACCAGTTGAGGTATGTTCTTCTCGAAGTTTAGCACCTTTTCCCGGGCTTTGACTTTTGTTGACTTTTTCTCTTCCCGAGAGTTGACTTTTGTTTACTTTTTGCAATTTTGGCTCATTTTGCTCATTTTTGCACCTTTTTTCAGATGGCTAATCACATTCCTCATGATGGGGGCTTCCTGAGAGCAGAGGACGAGCTTGATGTCATACCATTACCTCCGAGGATTCGACCTTTCGACCTGAAGAGGTATCACCCGCAGGAGCACGTGCTGCCACCGAGCACTTTCTACTATTTTACGGATTTTGCGCGGCCAGCACCTGCAGACTTGCTGCTACGGGAGCCTGAGTCCCACTTATCTCATTAGGCGCGCGAGGTACGTACTTCCCTTTTACATTTTCTGCAATGTATTTTGCATTTCTTGCACACTTTATGCTTTTACTATGTATTATATCTGCTCATTCTGAACATATTTACATACACAGTGCTTCTACTCGTTCTAAACATAACTCACAATAACACAGCATCTTGTTCATTTGGCACGTAGCTCATACATGACACTCTGCTCACTTGGCACACAGCTCACAACACAGCATTCTATGCATTTGGCGCACAGCTCAAAACACAACACTCTGTTCATTTAGCACACAGCTCACAACACAACACTTTGTTAACTTGGCACACAGCTCACAACACAATATTCTGTTCATTTGGCACGCAGCTCAAAACACAACACTTTGTTAATTTGGCACACAACTCACAAAACAGTATTCTGTTCATTTGACACACAGCTCACAACACAACACTGCTCATTTTGAACACACAGCTCATAACACAGTATTCTTTTTACTTTGAACACACAGCTCATACACAACACTATTCATTCTGAACACACAGCTCATAACATAGTACACTGCTCATTCTGAACACACAGCTCATAACACAGCATTCTGTTTATTTTGAACACACAGCTCATACATAGTACACTGCTCATTTTGAACACACAGCATTATGTTTACTTTGAACACACAGCTTATACACAGTACACTACTCATTCTGAACACATAGCTCATAACACAACATTCTGTTTACTTTGAACACACAGCTCATACATAACATACTGCTCATTCTGAACACACAGCTCATAACACAGCATTCTGTTTACTTTGAACACACAGCTCATACACAACATACTGCTCATTCTGAACACACAGCTCATAACACAGCATTCTGTTTACTTTGAACACACAACTCATACACAACATGCTGCTCATTCTAAACACACAACTCATAACACAGCATTCTGTTTATTTTGCAACTGAATACATCTGTTCATTTTGAACGCAGGTATCTTTCTGTTTCATACAGGGTTATGGGTCTATCGTCGCGAGGGAGTGGTACATGGAGCTCCCAGATGTTGTTCGACATATTGTGGATGAGGCAGGGTTTGGCCCATTTTGTATGGGGTTGTCGCATCATCCGGCGAGCAGGACCCTTCTGGGTGCACTTGTAGAGAAATGGTGGGATACCACCAACTCCTTCCATTTCTCTGCCATCGAGGACATGACGATGACCCTGTAGGACTTTTCCATGCTGACGAGCCTCGATGTGGGAGGCCAGCCAATCCCATACGATTTTGACATGGGCGAGTGGGAGGCAGCTTGGACTTATCTGCTCAGAGCCCATCCACCAGCCTGCAGATCACCATGCATGGTCAGGTACACCTGGTTTACCGAGCAGTACAAGAGGACTATGCCTGAGGCCGTTGAGGCCATAAAGCTGTATGCCCGGGGATTTTTGATGTTCCTTCTCGGAACCACTATGTTCTCCGACAGGGGGAACACAGTCGGGCTTTATCTTCTCAGTGCTCTGGTAGACCTATCACAGGTTCGGCACTTTGATTGGGGCGGAGCTGGCCTCGCTACCCTTTACTGCTACATGAGCGCGACCTGCCGCAGGCGGGGGACCATAGTAGGTGGCTACTGCAGAGCCTGGGAGGTACCTTCTGCTCTCTTGATTTTCATTTCTGCTTTTCATTATCTGTACACTACACAGTCCACACATGGCACACATTACATTCGATACTCTGCATTCTGCACTCAGCATTCTACATTCTGTATATTCTGTATTCGCATTCTACACTCAGCATTCTGCATTCTGTATATTCTGTATTCTCATTACCACTGTCTTGCCTTTCACAGCTGTGGGTTTATGCCTATTTCCCGACGCTCGCCCCCGAGCTTGAGGTCGAGGCACAGCTTGAGATATCGTACTCACGCAGATTCGAGGGTCAGTACCGGCCCAGGCCCCGGGAGACATTGCCATAGCTAAGGCAGTATTTCGACACTATGTGGGCGACCAAGGTAAACCAGAACTCTCAGTTCTTCATGCTTTCAACTTTGATTCATCTCGCATATTTATGACAACTAATCAGTTTATGCACTTGCTATCCGCAGATCACTTGGCAACCTTGGATAGCCATGCCAGGATATTCTGGGTTCCAGTTCGCTGGGGCATGGGGCGCCACTCGGTACAAGATTTTGTATGAGGGACTAGTCGGCAGAGCCTAGTTTCTCAGGGAGCGCTTCATGCGCCAGACGATGGGTAATCCCGCTCAGGAGATCCCCTCACCGCCTCCACTGGACATGCGGTCCACAGAGAGTCTCACCCCCCGGGAGGTTGACGACCTTATGCTGAGTGTCGATGCGGTTCTTTTCCTAGAGGAGGGGGAGTACGCGACATACCGCTATACATACTTGATGCCTCCACTGACAGGTGTCCATACTCCCACGAGGAGAGCTGCTGAGATGCCATCGTCGAGTCACGCCTGAGCTGCATACATTCCCTCGACTAGTAGGGCCAGCGCTTCGGGAGGTAGGAGTAGGGGGATTCCTCCCATTAGGCAATGTGCTGGATGGCCAGATCTTTCGACCGAGCTGACAGACTGGCGATATGGGATGCCTTACCAGATTCCACTGGAGCCTCCATTGTCCAATCATCGATATGTCAGTGACCCTGACTCACCGTCAGTATGCTCCACAGTTTTCATTTATCATTCAGATATTTAAACATTCATTCATTCACTGATGACTTGAACTTGCATCTGCAGCCTCCCAGAGGATATACTGAGGGGTTGCTCGAGATGGTGGCCTCACTCGAGAGTATGGTCTTGCTAAAGGAGACGCTGTTGTACACCTCCGGCATTCCGGTACTTTTCAATTTCCTTGCATTTATCATACTTCTGATGACATATGGAAATTGAACATTTCACTATATTGATTCACTGCATGTATAGAGCACATCCAACACATCACATTCACATAATATATCTGCATGCACACACACTCTATGTACCATTCTTGCATCTGATATCTGATATACATACTCTGGCTGATGTATTCAAAACTGCCTTTTCAGGTCGCACCACTGTAGCCCGGGCCATCCAGGCCTTCTCGAGCAGCTAGGAGAGGGGTCTCAACTCGTGGCTAAGGGAGGCATAGAGCGCCTGCTAGACAGGATGATGAGTCTAGCGAGGAGGAGAAGTCAGCGCACCCTCAGTCAGAGACATCTGCAGGCAGAGATGACGACTCTAGTTCCAATTCT
This sequence comes from Camellia granthamiana, assembly GCA_036172215.1. Lineage (NCBI taxonomy): Eukaryota > Viridiplantae > Streptophyta > Magnoliopsida > Ericales > Theaceae > Camellia > Camellia granthamiana. The sequence goes on along the minus strand of CM069915.1, from coordinate 21,898,252 downwards.
GAGGACGGAGGTGACACCGAGGATGATTCCAAGGATGGCAGCTCCAATTCAGACCGTGGTGCCGGCAGCGGTGGTGCAAAGGCTGCTCAGTCGAAGAGGGTGAAGAGAGCCTCTCAATGTTGAGCCACATAGCACCGATATAGATGTTTTTCTATTTTCTTTTTTGCTAGTAGTTGTAGCACATTGTACAGCGTTAGGCAGTTTTATTTTCTTAAAACTTGTACCCTATTGTAAAATGTTGTAAAAAGGAAACATGATGGAATGAAAGCAGCTTTTTGTTCAAAAAGTGTTGTATTTGTATTCTATGTATCGCATCGCATCATTTTGCATAAAAATGAGATTGATGAACATTGAACATTCATGTATTACCAAGTCAGGTAGTGAACCAACATAACAAACTAAACAACTTAACTCGATAAAAAACAACAAGACCTTAACAAGTTTACAACTCGATAAGCAAAGAGCAACAACTCGATAAACAAATCGCAACAACTTGATAAACAAATGAGCAACAACTCGATAAACAAATGAGCAACAACTCGATAAACAAATGAGCCACAACTCGATAAGCAAATGCATATTGGATAAACAAAGCGACTAGATGCATCCAAAGCCGAAACAAACTCAGACCTTCAACACTCCCAGCACATAGGAAGGCTAGGAACTCTTTTCTGGGGACAAGAAAAAGGCTGCAGACCAATTTTTGCTCATGGCCGACGACCAAAGAAGGCTGCCGACCACTTTTTTTGGTCTGCAGACCAGAAAATGTGGCTGGCCGACCAGAAAAAGTGGTCGGCCGACCAGTTGTGCTGGGGACCTCCAGATTCATGCCACGTGTCCTCTAAACAGTGCCTTATCCTCCATAAAGGCTCCAGCTTCGTGGTTCTCCCATTCTAACTCCGTTTTTGCACCAAAATGGAGGCATTTCTTGTCCAAAATCTCACAAGTTGGATTGCTACCTTGGACGGCTAGGAAAAGCTGAGTTTCCGGGGCTTTGGCATAAATGCACTATTCATGTTGAGTCGCACCCCGCTTCGTTTTCCATTCCTTCATGCCGCAGCAAGATGTTGGAATCCGGTAACTCACATCTTTAGCTTTGGCGGACAAGAGATGTGTCCCACTTTCGAAGACTTCCAAGCTTTAATGGAATCTAAGCATGTTGAAGAAATCTTGCCCCAATTCCTCTTCGGCCACGTCCAAGCCTTAGGACGGATGTGCGGGCTCACTTTGCATGACACTCGGTCATTGACTCGCGACGGAGTACTGAACATCCCCAGCTTGATTTGTCAGTTTTCTGATGCCGGTGACCGCAGCGATCATCATTGGCAGGGCTTTCGGTGACATGCACTTTGCTTGTGCATGTTATCTCATTTCTTGCTTGTCCCAGGCTCCGGTGGATCTAGCATCCGTTTGATTAAGGTTGCCAAGGGCTTGAAAGAAAACAAGAGTTGCATCGTCATGACACTAGCTAAGACATTGATGCGTTTGGATGCTTTTCATCACCGGGAGACGACTAGATTCGCGGGGAGTCCACTACTGCTACAGGTAATGTTTCCCACCCTATCTCACATATATTTCTCACATCACTCGGCCCTCAAGCTCGGTTTTTCTCTCAAAACCCTTTTCTCTCCACATACACCTCTCTATTCTTTAATCTCTCATTTTTCATCCCTCCCCAGATGTGGTTGATGGATAAGTTGAAGGTTGTGGACTCATGCCCAGCATATTCAGCTCGCGGCTATTTCTTCCGGCGACGTCTAGTCGATGCCCCTGATGAGGGATGGTGGTGCCAATGGATGTGCAGTCTGTCCACTCTCGACATTGCTTGGCGCTGCCCTTGGCTCAATCTGCCAACGATGAACTACAACATGACTCGCTAGCCCGGAATTCAGTTGATCGGCCTGACACACTGTGTTCTTTACTTTCCATTTTGAATCCGGCACCAATTTGGACATGATCAGACTTGCCCGGAGGAAGGGATAGAGTACCCTGCTGCATTTCCAATCCGAGGCACACAACTAGCTCGGTATGCCGCAGCATGGAGGACGAGAGAGCTTCTAGCCCCCGCTCCCACTTTCAGTTGCACCCTCTCTGATGAGTGCATAGCTTGGCTTGATGAAGAGGCACAAGTTGGGCCTACTTTGGCATCAGAGGCTTTCACAAGCTCTGGGAGGGGACGCAGGAACACCTGACTTGACTATGCCCCGAATTTATTACTTTATCAGTACTTTCAAGTTTTCCTTATGAATGTAATAAAAAGTAACTTCAATTTGTATTTAAGAGTAGGAGAACTCTGTACTAAAATCAATGTAATTGAAGGTTGTGGGTACTGAAAATTTTCCGTTTGGTCCAAAAATGGTCTAAGTTGTAAAAAGATTAATTTGAGCAAAATCAACTTTTATTAAAACTTTTCAAAACCATTTTCGATATAGATCACAACTGGACACGCCCGAGATCTATCAATGAGATGTATAACCCCGGATCCCAGCAACTGGAAAGTTGCCCCTAGTCTGCATAGCACTGCACTGGAGATCACAACCGAGCTCTTTAATGCAAAATAGACAAAGATGACCAACATGATCACACGGACAAAGTTGATCGGGGAAGTGTTTATGGTTGGACTTCAGAATGAAGTTCCCTACGTATCCCGAAGATGGGAATTAAGCCTTACGTAGTTCGGCTCAAGTTCACTCGTGTATTAACACTCTCCTTTTGCGCTCTAACTTTTGCCAAGGCCGCCCTTTTTGGGTTTTCAACCTTGCGAGCTCAGTTTTTAGTATTTCAAATTTTTCATACTCTAACTTTTGCCTAGGTTGCCCTTTCAGGTTTTCGACCTACCGAGCCACTCAGGGACAGCATTTCTTCAACTTGTCCATGTTGATTGACTAGGAGAACTCTAGGCCATCTAGATCCATCAAAACAACAGCTCCACCCGACCAGATAGACTTGATGATGTAAAGGCCAGCCCAATTAGGTCTGAACTTGCCCCTAGGGTCGTGGATGGGAGCTCGGTTGTCTTTGAACACTAGATCCCCTTTCTTCAAATTCCTGGACTTAACCTTCCTATTAAAAGTCCTAGCAATTCTTCGTAGATAACCCTGGACGTGATACAGTGCTTTCAGCCTTCTTTCATCAAAGAGCATGAGTTCTTCGAACCTGCTTTGCTGCCAATCTGCCTCGGCTATCTGACACTCAGCCAATACCCGTAATGACGGAACCTCAACTTCAATAGGTAGAACAGCCTCCATCCCATAAACCAAGGAATACAGAGTTGCCCTAGTAGAAGTTTGAATTGAAGTCTGGTAACCCCAAAGAGCAAATGGCAGCTTATCTGGCCAGTCCCTATAGGTTTCCACCATCTTCTGTAGAATGTGCTTGATGTTCTTATTGGCAGCCTCAACTGCTCTGTTGGTTTGCGGCCGATATGTAAATGACTTATGAAAAGCCACGTTGTATTTCTCCAACAAGTCGATCACTTCCTTCTTGAAGTGGAAACCATTATCTGAAATAGTCTCATTCGGGAACCCGTAGCGACAGATGATGTTATTTCTGATGAATTTAGCGACATGCGATGCCTTCAACCCCGCGTAAGATTGGTCCTCAACCCACTTTGTGAAGTAGTCTATCGCTACCAGAATGTACTCATGCCCATTGGACCCCTTCGAAGTGACAGCCCCAATCACATCAATCCCCCAGACTAAAAACGGCCATGGAGAAGTCATGTTATACAGCTTCGACAGCGGAATGTTCATACGGTTTGCATGGATCTGACATTTGTGGCATCGTCGAACAAAGCCAATACAATCCTCCTCCATGGTGGACCAGTAATAACCATGTCTAAGGATCTTCCGGGCTAGCATCACCCCGCTCATGTGCGCTCCACACTCTCCTACATGGATGGCCTCCATCAGGCGCTTAGATTCTTCAGCATCAACACACAGTTTATGCATCCCGAGATGACCCCTCTTGTACAGTTTACCCCCACAGACGATGAACTGAGCAGCCATTCTTCGAATTGCCTTCTTATCTTTGGCATTTACCCCTAGTGGATACGCTTCCTTTTCCAAGAAGTTCCAGACATCGTAATACTAGGGATTCTCATCTTGTACCTCATCTATGGCAGCAATCAGCTCGTAGGCCGTCATGAATTTCTGTTCGATGATGATCGGACGCATCCAGACTCCGAAAGGGATGTCTATCATAGAAGATAGAGTTGCTAATGAATCAGCAAACCTGTTATTCTCTCTTAACAGATGGGTAAAATTCAGTTTCTCAAACCAAGGAATCAGAGCGTCTAAGGTCTGGTGATAGATTCTCATCTTTTCTTCTTTAACTTTCCAATCTCCTTTAGCTTGAGATACAACAAGGTTCGAGTCCCCGATCACATCCAACTGTTTTGCCCCTAGTTCCAGAGCAGCTTCTAGTCCAGCAATACATGCCTCATATTATGCCTCATTATTCGACACTTTGAACCAGAGTTTGAATGCTAGAGGTATGCGGGAATTGTCGGGTGCTATCAGCAACACCCCTATCCCATACCCGTATTGGTTTGACACTCCGTCAAAGTACATTGTCCAAGCCTTTTCTTCGACATGCAGAATGGCCTCATCTGGGAATAGATACTCAACTGCTTCATCCCCTTCAACTGGGTGATCGGCTAGGAACTCTGCTACCACTCTTCCTTTCACTGACTTGTGCGTCATATACTTCAGATCAAATTCAGAAAACGGAAGCAACCAACGAGCTAGCCTACCCGTAAGTGCCGGTTTCTCGAAGAGATATTTGATGGGATCTAATCTCGAAACCAGTATTACAGAGTGAGCTAACAGGTAGTGCCGCAACTTCCTGGTAGCCCATACCAAGGCCAAACAAGTCTTCTCCAGCGGAGTGTAGCGGGTCCCGTAATCCAGCATTTTCTTGCTCAGGTAGTAGATAGCCTTCTCCACTTTGTCCTCAGACTCCTATGCAGGCATGCAGCCTATTGTCGTTTCAGTCACTGAAAGATACAAAATCAACGGTTTCCCCGGCTCAGGCGATAACAACACAGGTGGGTTCTGTAGATATTGTTTGATCTGCTCAAAAGCAATTTGGCATCGGTCATCCCACTAGAACTTATTTCCTTTCTTCAGGAGACCAAAGAGTGGTTCACAAGTCAAGGTTAATTTTGCAATAAACCGTCTTATGAATTGCACTTTACCCAGAAAGCCTCGCACCTCCTTTTCAGTCCTTGGTGGTGGCATTTCTAAGATGGCCTAGATTTTAGAAGGATCGACCTCGGTGCCCCTTTGTGTGATCAAGAACCCCAGCATTTTCCCTGTTGTAACACCAAATGTATATTTCTGAGGATTCAGCCGCAACCGATACTCTCTGATCCTCTGAAAAAATTTCTGCAAGGCGGTGTAGTGGCCCTCTCTTTCCTTGGACTTGACAATCATGTCGTCCACGTACACCTCAACCTCTTTATGGATCATGTTGTGCAAAATTGTGGTCGCAGCCCATTAATACGTAGCTCCAGCATTCTTCAACCTAAACGGCATCACCCTATAACAATAGTATCCCCACGAGGTGGTGGAAGCAGTCTTCTCCCTGTCTTCGAGTGCCATCAAAATCGGATTGTAGCCTGAAATCCCATCCATGAATGAGAGCAGCGCATGCCCAGCAGTGAAGTCCACTAATTCGTCAATATGCGGCAGAGGAAAGTCGTCCTTCGGACTGGCTTTGTTCAAATCCCTAAAGTCCACACATACCCGAATTCTGCCATCCTTCTTCGGCACCGGAACTATATTGGCCAACCAAGTTGGGTATTCAGATACCAGCAGGAACCCTGCATCAATTTGCTTGGTGACCTCTTCTTTGATCTTCAAAGCCCAGTTCGGGCGAATCCTTCAAAGCTTCAGCTTAACAGGTCGGGCCTTTGGGTCAAGAGGGATCTGGTGCTGTACAATCTTAGGATCGATTCCAGGCATGTCTTCGTAGGACGACGTGAAAACATCTTTGAAATCTTTTAATAAAGCGACTAAGCGCTCGCGCTCCTCCGAAGACAACGTGGACCCAATCTGGACCAGCCGCGGGTCCTTCTCAGTTCTAACATTAATTGTGGTGATTTCATCAACCAAGGGTTTTACAAACCTCTCCTGCTCTTGATCAATCAAACGTTGTAAAACCGGAGGAATTTCTTCCTCGTTGTTTTCATCAAAATTTTGAAAGTCATGATTAATGCAATAAATTAAAGGCACAGAAAAGTACTCGGAAACCACAGCCGTACCATTCTCATTAATAACATCCAGTCTGCCTGATTCCATTGTTACAACAGACTTAAAGGAAAAATAAAAAAATGACCTAGACAGGACAGTGGCATCCGGGTTGTCACCCCCAAGAATACCAGACTCAAACTCAGACGAGCTGGAACCTGATTCCGACTCCACAGACTTGGTGGAATCAGATTCCAGCTCACTACCTGACCCGATGCTACTTGATAAAAAGCCCTCCTCGTACTGCCAAACGAGGGAGGGTGCGATGGATGCATCCAGAATTTCTGAAGATGGGCTCACAGCCGCTTCATTCCCAATCATGGACACTGAGAAGTCATCCCCCAAGCACTCCTGTGCGATCTGAGGATCTGAGAGTAGATAAGCCAGTGCTACCCCTATTTCAATCTCTGTATTCTCGGAATTCTCCTTGAACCGCTCAGCCTCAGCTGGTGGGTCTGTCTGCTCTTCGGCAACATCATCCCCAGATAATTGCAAGTCAAAGAAAATCTCGAACCCTGGCAAGCGCCACCTCTCTGCATTTAGCCATGGCTCGTAAGTCGCAGAACGGGAAGTCCTCTCCCTTCCGGACAAAGCGTCCATTCAAGGTACCCTGGATAGGTCGGTGCATCAACTCATAATGCTTCCCGGCCTGCTTTGCCCTGGCTCTTCCGGCCATCTCTTTTCCTTTCCTCACCCAGTCCTCCTTGGTAGGCAGATAACCTAAACCAAAGGTATGTGGGTTGTGCGGCACTTCGGCCGATGCTGCAATGCCTTTCCGGCCACTTCACCCTAATCCCATCCCGGGGATGTGCTAGAGCTTGTTCATAAGGTAGACAGACTGTGCGCTGATGTATAACCCCTCATCAATAGCTAGGACATTCTGTACAACTTGGGCCTCAGCTAGGGTGAACCCTGACAAAACACATTCTCGACGCCATGCTCAATCTCCAAAACTGGTGTAGAAACCTCTGGCGGCAAATGGATTGAAGAATTCCCAAAAACGATGGCTACCCCCTTCCCATAGGGGTACTTCAACATTTGGTGGAGGGTAGAAGAGACCGCCTTTACCTGGTGCAACCACGGCCTCCCCAAGAGTAAATTGAAGGTTGCTGGGACATCCAAGACATGAAAGTCAATATCCTGTTGTCCTAGACCAACCTGAGTCCAAATCTGTACAGTCCCCATCACCTCTCTGCTAGTATTGTCATACGCCCGTATCACCTGGGCCGTAGGCACAAAATCCGTGGGCTTCAAACTGACAGCATATGACGTCCTCGACGGGCACACGTTGATAGCAGATCCTGTGTCAACAAGGACCACTGGTATCCATTTCTCCCTACACTCGACAGATATGTAGAGAGGTTTGTTATGATCTGAGCCCTCAGGCAGCAATTCCTTGTCAGTGAAGCTCAACGTCGGGGAAGCTCCTCCCAGAAAAACCAACCCTACTAACTGTTCGACTGTGGTGTCAATGAAAAGTTTCGCCTTGTCCATAGCAAAAAGGACAGCTTGCCTGTGAACTCTTGAGGCCATAAGCAGTCCCCAGATGGAGATGTCTGCTTCGATTTTCTTAAGCTGTTTTAGTACAGCCTCCTCCTTGAGCAGTTTTTCCTTCTGCCTCTCTGCTTCTTTATCCTTTCCAGACACCACTGGTTGATCCAAGTGTGGGGGCTTAAAATACCACCCACTCCTGGTCATATGATCCACCTCTTCAATATACCAGGTATCATCCGGTTGGTTTTGCCCCCAATCTTCGTCGGTGTGGGCAAGACATAGATCATCGTCTTCCCACCACATTCCGTCGGCAACCGACAGACAGTTGTCCGGTTTCGTTGCAACTATTTATGTGCGCACAGCACACTCTGTCCCCACAGGGGCTTTGGCCTTTCTAGCCCTCTCCAGATCTTTGATCTTTTCCTGTTCAAGTTGCTTCAATGCAGTATTCTGTTCAGTACCTTCTGTATTCAAACTGCTCGGATCCCGAGCAAAATTCTTAACACTGGTGCTCTCCGGCGAATTCTCCTGATTCCCGGCCATTCTGGCCACTGTTGAAGTTCCCGTTCCTGACGATCCTTGTTCTGGCTGAGGCTGCTCAACAACATCTGGTTGGTCGTCGAGCCACCCTGTATTCTCTGCTGACCCATCCAAGTCGAAGCAGTTGATCATCACGTCCCCCAAGTCCTGCTCTTCAAAGAACTACAGATTTGTGATGTCTTCTTCCAGCTCTGCCAAGTCATCTAACCCCTGATTAGGTCCATCCTCCCGAACTACACAGATCTCTGCCCCAACCGACAATTCTACCTTCGACCTAGACTGATTCGTTGATGTGATATAACCACTTGGGTTATACTCAAAGCTCACAAACCCCTCAGGCTCTGAATCATCATTCCCATCTACCCCCAAAGTCATCCCTGTTCTATGTTTGATAGTCACCACCGCCAGTTCGGGTTGGGTTTAGGAGATGCTCAACATGCACAAATCCGTGCTGTCTGGAATGAACACCTCCGACTTGGGTAGGTGGAAGGGGGTGATATATATACTAGGGTCGTATGAGCCAACCCCAGTTTGGATCAGGTTGATGCGTTTAGGTAGTGGACCTTGGTTATGTGGTGGGAGAGGGTTGGTTGTGACGTTTGGTTTTTCTGGGGGTACGATCACCCTATTGTCAACGAGATCCTGCATCTCGTGACGCAGTCTGAAGCACTGGTCGGTGTCGTGACCATGCTGTTGGTGAAAGGCACAGTATTTGGCTGGGTTATGGGAAGCAAGAAGTTTGTCTGGTAATGGCCGCTGCTCCAGGGGCTTCAAATTCCCTTTCTTGATCAAAACCCCCAGAGCTTTGGACAGGGACATGTATAGTGGAGTGAAGGTTCTTTGGCCTCGGGGTGAATATCTGGCTGTTTGTGAGCTACTTCCGGATGCACCGGTGAAGGGTGTGGCTGTAAGTGTTTTTGGAGGGGTGGTGGTGGTGACCATGCCCACATCCGAAGTTCTGGCAGCTGCAGCATTACTCGTGCCTGCATTCATACTACGGGAAAATGCCCTCTTAGGCTGCTCTCTCTCGTGATCAATAAGACCCTGCTTCATGGCGTTCTCAATCTGCACCCCGATCTCGTGTAAATCCGCAAAGGTGGGAAGGGGTAGGACGATCATCTTTTGTATCAGCTTAGGTTGGAGGTTGCGCACAACCATCCGAATCTGATCCTTGTCGACCGGCCTGATGGTCATCATCGAAGCCTTGGCCCTCCAACGGGTTACGAAGTCGGAGAAGCTCTCTTTTGGCTCCTACCTCGTTGTCTCGAGATCACGAGTTGTGATCTTGATCTGTGTGTTGTAAAAGTATTTGAGCTACAAAGGCCACAGCCATCTCCTCCCAACTTCTCTTGGTAGAGTCCTCCAGCTTTGCGTACCAAATAGCGGCAACACCCAACAGGGTCCGACCGAATAGGGAAAGCTTTTGCAGTCTGGAGAGGCCCATCGGCCTTAGGATATCTAAGAACAACCGCAAGTGTACCATGGGATCCCCAGAACCGTCAAAACGGTCTATGTGTGGCATCTTAAACCGGTCTGGCAAAGTCACCGCCGAATCGGTGTATCCATCCTCCATATCTGGAATGGAATTTACGCCTTGAGCCTTCTTGAACAGCTTTTCTAGCTTGCTCACCTTCAACACTGTTGGATTCACCTCGAACTCAAACGGTGTGTCCACAAGATTAGTCAGTGCTTTGGATAGTTGAGGTAGGATTGGGGGTGGAGGTGGCCCCGTCGAGAGGTCCGTATTTTCCTGGACGTTTGCAGTATCCCCGAGTGTTGAAATTCTAGGTGAGGGTGGAGGTGGGTGCGAAGCAGATGCTTCGGCTTGCTGTGGTTGTTACTGTTGCTACTGAAGCCTAGCGATCAATTCTATCTGTTGAGCCACAACCTCGGCCTGATGCACGGCAGACTTTGCCTGCCGAGCAGCATCCTGCTGCATGGCCTGCATAGTCTCTTGGAGCTAACACATCATCTCTTCCATACTTGCCATAAGATGCTGGTCTAACTGAACAACCGGTATATCTCCATCTACAGTAGAAACTGAAACCTCAGCCTGACTACTTACTAGCGGGGTGGATAAGGACCACTGATCCAGTAACCACTGTGCTGATGAACTGCGCCTAATTGACCTCCGTCTAGTAATCGGGGGTAAACACACAAACACTGGTTGTCCGTCTATCAGATCCTCGGATCGATGAAGTCTTCGACCTCTAACCCAGAGTGCTTGGGGAATATCTGCCTGGTCGGAAGCAATTGTGCTAAACTACCTTGCAAAAAGATAAATAAAGCATAATAAGGAAACAAACAACCAGAAAAACGGACAGCATAACAGCTTAAATAAAGACAACACATAGTTGGCATTGCAACACACAGTTGGCATTTGTAAGCTGAATACACTGTTCTCAACACTGATCACTGTTCCCAAATTACTACCTCAGATCTGATACCCTCAAGTAAAACTGATTCCCTAAGTACTGATGCTCGCAGGCCTGGTACCCGGACTTGCAAACTAATACATGCATTCCTGTAAAGACACACTCTAAAAGCACATAACAAGCAAGTGAGAGCCAAAACACCCCTATGGAGGGGTAAGGTTTCCCTGTCCTATCTTGTCAGGAGCTAGAGTTTCACTACGCACGCAGCGGTTTCAAACAACCTACAATCGGGTAAGCAACCTGTCCTAGCTTGGAATGGTTACTATGGATTCTGATATGCACTAGGTCGAATGGTCAAAAAGGGTGCCCTGGTAAAAACTGAGGTTCGTGTTCCCGTCGTGGCAGAGCCTGCAACCGGTCAACCTTATGCCACGCTTCTCAAAGCAAGCCTCTGGCAAACCATTCAGGAATAGCATACGGCAAACACGGTGTCCTAGGCATACCAATGCAAAATGAAATGCAAAGAAACACATAAGTGTAGTCAAAACAAGATATCATGAGTTCGAGTCAAGTTCTCTAATTCCCCAACAGAGTCGCCAGAAACTGTAGACCACCCAGAACTCCGCTCTGCGCGCGAGGGCGCGAATCGTTGTTCTTAGCTACTACAGTTCGGACTCCTGTCACGGTTCTGAATCTAATCTCACAAAGTGCAATGTAAGACTGATAAATCACCAAAGAGTCCAAATCCAGCAAATCATTTTGGAAAATCAATTTTAATCAAAAAACGCCAAACATGGACTGCTTTGCCAGATTTTAGAGTCGCCACCTCAATATTTTGTTTTTGAGAAATTTAGGAAACCCTAACTCGTGCCTAAGGCCACGTGTTCATCATCACCAAAGTTGCCTCGGCTCGGGAACTTGGGTACGAAGGGGGAAGGTCGTGAAATGAGCACCCCCGCTCGCCCGATCAAAGGATCGGCCTTTACTAACATGATATGTTGTTTTTGAAAACACATGTGTTCTTATTCCGGTTATTAATCTATCATTACTACGTGATGCGCACAGTATACAAGTATAGACTAGATCACCTAAATTAGAACAAAACGTCTCATGTTTGTGTTTAAAAATGGTTTGAAGTTGCTACTCGCAAGTAGGCTAAGTCGTGGATTTTCCACCCTCAAGTGGGCTTAGAAAAACATGGTTTTGCCACTTCAAGTGGGCTTAAAACGCACAGTTTGATGAATTGTTCCAATTCAAGCAATGAAGCCTTCATCCACAAGCATTCATGTAGTTAAACACTTAAGCAGTTAGCCTCATGGCAAGCATGCTATCATGGCAGTCACTTACACACATGCAAGGATGCTAAAGCGTAAAAGCTTACCTAGTACTCCGAGCCAAAACAAAAGCTATGTTAGAAATCAATGCGTAACCCTAACGATGTCAAGAATGCCTAATGCAACACATGCAAAAATGCAACTAAGATAGGCTCGGCTATTCTAAGATGTCATGTGAATGCAACTTGATAACACGTATTCAAATTGGTATTGAAATACAATACAGTTTGTATGATGCGCCGAGCCCGGTGCATGCAAGACAGATGAATGGATGCAAACATGCAAACATAAGTATGCTAATTGAAAAATGCCCTAAAACAAACCATCAAAAGCTGATAAGTAAAAGGGAGAAAGAAATGGGAGTTGGAAGACATGCATCACACACACGCACACTTATTACAACAGTTGTGCCCTCTCGACGGAGGGTCCGAATAATAAGCTAACTAGCTAATCTAAGCTAATTAAACTAATTATTACAAACAAAACTAATTACCTAATCCTAGTTAACTATTTATTACAAAATGAAGCTAATTAAAGAAGCTAAATAAAGCAAATAGAAGGGGCCTCGGAGCGAGAAGCGCATGCATGCTCGGTCGCCTCGTTCGAAAATCCATTGCGATGCCCCAACTTGGCTCTGTTTTCAATTGTTCTCAGAACACTGTACAAAGCTCCAGATAGCTTTTGCTCCATCATGGAGACCTCCAGGAGCATGGCCGACCACTTGTTGGTGTTGCCAACCACCTGCCGACCACTTGCCTTTGCTGCAGACCAGAAAAAGTGGTCGGCCAACCACTTTTACTGGTCTGCCGACCAATTTTTGCTGCACTTCTCCAGTTTGCTGCAACAGAGAACAAAAAGGGGCATGGCAATGTATTTGCAAGATATGTGTGCACAACTACTCTCCGTATCATTTCATGATCTCAAGGGAGTGCGGTTCTCAACTCTCGGGCCACCAACCGAGCATCGCAATGCGCGATGGCCGAGACGCCAAGATTGTACAATTCAATGTAAATGAATGCACAAATAACACATAAAGCCTTAACCTCTATCATGCATGATCAAGAGGGTCGGCGACCGAGAATTGAGGCACGTTTCATCACTTCAAGTATGAAACGTCCCTCATTTCTTGTGTTTCGACTAACACCCTATCCAAACACAATGTAATGCATGCATATGGAAATACAATGTAATACAACATGAGCATGGCAAGTATAATGTAAACAACATGAGCATGCAACCACATAATGCAATGCAACAAGCATACAACATGCTATTCTACCAATGCTAGGATGGCATGCACAAAATTCCAAACACAATGCAAGGCATGCACACACTATGCAATGCATGCACATGCAAGCAACATGGAATGTAACAACATGCGAACAACATGCAAACAAACATGCTCAATGGACTTAAACCAAATATGGACAGACCTCAATCATGCCCAAAACAGTGGCCAAAATGTTGAAATGATGACATAAAATGCAAGACAATGCATGCGCATGCATTGGCCCATTAACTAAGCATAAAAGCACAACTCTCAAACATGAGCAAGGAGTGACAAATATGGAAGTGTGACAACACCACAAGCTCTGAAAACATGTATGAAATGATGCCAAACCATTCAAACAACCCAAGTATGTCATGCTAGGAGGCCTAAGGCACAAGGCCACCAAAGGAGACTACACAAGGGGCATGCAACACATGGCATAAATGAAGGAACCAATCATGGACAAAGCTCAAATAGGTCAAGACAAGGACCAAAACATGCTACGAGGAGAGCTCAAAGGTCTAGGCATGCATGCATACAAGCTAGGCCACAAACAAGGCAACAATGCATGACCCTTAGAGGCACTCAAAGGGTGAAAGAAATGGGAACATGGCAATGCTATATGCTCTGAAATAACATGTGAAATGATGCCAAATCATGTGAATGTCACAAATGAAGCATGCTAGGAGACTCAAAGCTTGAAACTAGCATAGGCATTTGCACTATAGCTATGCAATACATGAAGCATATGACCAATGCAACCCAAAATAGTCCTAGAGCATGTCAAAATGATGCTAAAACATGCATGGAGCAAAGCCAAAACAAGCTAGCATGAAGGGCCAAAACAACAAGCATGCAAGGCCCACAAGGAGGATCACACTACACCTACCAAAACCAAGCATGAGATGGCTTAACCAACAAAAATTAGAGTTGTATCATGACAAAATAGGACCAAATACACACTGAAATGATGGCCCAAAAGGCTAGCAAGATGGCATGCACAAAGGCTCATGTTTAAAGCATAAAGCATGAACCCTCCAAAGCATTGAATGAGTGAAAGATGTGAGTGTATGGCCACACTACATGCACTAAAATCACATATCAAATGATGCCAAATCATGTGAATAGCCCAAGTAATGCATGCTAGTGGCTTGGAAACTCAAAGCTAGTGAGCTAGAATGCACTATGGCTATACAAAGCAAGGCATGCATGACCAAAACAACATAAATCAGACCTTAATCATGGTAAAACATGGCCAAAAGCTTCTTGGAGTTAAGCCAAAACATGCTAGAATGATGGTCCAAAAGCATGATGCATGTTAGGCTAGTAAATGGAATTGCACTACAAGTGCAAGGAGCATGCATGATGTGATCAAACCAAGCCAAAATAGTGTTATATCATGGCAAAACAAGGCCTAATACTTGCTGAAATGGAGCCTCAATGAGGTAGAAAAACATGCTAACTTGGTGAGCCACAAATACAAGCAAACAAGAGAAGAGGAGGGGGGGACAACCCCCTCCTATTTAAGACCTCAAAACACACTTTCCACCACTGAAATTCCTTTGGAATTCAGTGGAAGAAAGGTCATGCAAAGGCTAAAACAAAAGACTAAAGGGATGGCTCCAAACAAGGCCAAACAAGGCACAAGAGGGGGTAGATCACCCCCAACACCAACAAGGCCTTAAACAAACATTTCAAGCATGTGAAATCAAAACTTTTTGTAGTAAAAAGTTAGGCCTAAATTAGCATGCAAATATGGCCAAAAGCTTAAACAAAAACCAAGGTTTAAAGGGTTACAAGCTTACCCTTGTAGAACCACTTCAAAGCTGCAACTCCAGCAACCTTTCTAAGCTCAAACCAGTCCAAAAACACTAAAACCAGCTCCTAGGTGCCTCAGCAACAAAAGGATGGTGTTTCACTATGTGTTTGTGTGCAAAAGTGTGAAAGAAAGGCACTTTTAAGCACAAAACAAGAGAGAAATGAGGAATATAGAGATAGGAGTGTATCTATATCTCAATGCCAAAATTAAGAACCTGGAGAAAAGGGAGGAGGCTCCCTTATATAGAAAAAGCATGCAACAAGCTTGTTGAGGAAGCTAAGGGCTCTAAGCCATCCCTCCATATATGGAGGAAGGTTTATGTGCCTTCCAACTATCACAGCTGGCACCAAAAGATCTTCAGAAAGGTGCAGGAAAGCTGCCGACCACTTGAAGTGGTTGGCCAGGTACTTACACTGGTCGGCCGACCAGTGAAAGTAGTCTCCCAAAAAGAAAAGTGGTCGACCAGGGGGAGGGGTGGTCTACTTACAAAAAGCAAGGTGGTGGCATGGTGGGAGACCACTTTTTCTAGCTGCAAACCACTTGTAGACCACCAAAAGTGGTCTACAGGGAAGAAAACTGGCTGGCGGGAAAGAAAAGTGGTCTACGGGGAGAGAAACTAGTCTCCCACCCTTATTCCACCCTCCAAGCAAGGAAAACAAGGTTTGTGCCAAAAACAAACCAAAAAGGATGCAAGACGAAAGTCCGAGGGACAAGGCGCGCAGCCGGAAGCCTCGAAGACTAGTCTACGGGCACCAAAAGTGGTCTACGAGGGAAAAGTGGTCTACAACCACAAAAAGTGGTCTCCCAGATGTTAGTGTCCCTCCAGGCAAAGGCAACAAGGCATGGTTCAAAAACCAAGCCAAAAGGAGAACGTTAAGCGGTCCCAAGACAAGGTGCACGGCTGAAGACTCCAGAAATCGAAAACTAGTCTCCAAGTGGGAAAAGTGGTCTACGGACCTCTCCCTCCCTCCAAGGAAGGAAAAACAAAGCTTGGTCCACAAACTGAGCCAAAACACAAAGAGTTCAGAGGCCCAGAGGCAAGGCACACAGCCGAAAACTCCAGAAACGCGAAACGAGAACAACATGCACTATCACCGAGCGCTCAATCGATGACGTCTGAGTCTTAAGGTCGGTCAAAAATGGGAAGTCTACACATTTCTGATCAGACTGCCAAATTTGAGACAATTTTGAGCTCATTCGAAACATGTCGCCAAATTGCTGCTTCCGATCAGTGTACCAAATGTCAGAGAATTCTAATCTCATTGAAAAAGTGTCACTGATCAGACTGCCAAATTGGAGACAATTCCGAGCTCATCCCAAAAGTGTCGCAAAAATGTCGTTTTAGATTTGACTGCAAAATTTGAGACAATTTCGAGCCTATTCCAAAAGTGTCGCTAAAGTGCCATTTTCAATCAGAATCCCAAATTTGAGACAATTTTGAGCTCGACCCAAATGTGTCGCCAAAATACGGTTTCTAATCATACTACAAAATTTAAGACAATTCAGATCTCGTCCCAAAAGTGTCACTAAAATGTTGTTTCTGATCAGACTGCAAAATCTAAGACAATTCCGAGCTCGTCCCGAAAGTGTTGCTAAAATGCCATTTCAAAATGGACAGCCAAATTGGTGACAATTCCAAGCTCATCCCAAAAGTGTTGCTAAAATTCAATTTATGATCAAACACCCAAATTTGAGACAATTCAAAGCTCATCCCAAAAGGGTCGCAAAAACACCATTCTGCCAAATTTGAGACAATTCGCAGCTCATCCCAAACATGTCGCCAAAATGCCATTTTCGATCATTCTGCAAATTTTTGACAATTCCGATCTCGTATGAAAAGTGTTTCTAAAGTACAATTTACGATCAAACAGCCAAATTTCAGACAATTTCGAGCTCGTCCCAAAAATGTGGACAGAAAGCTATTTTCGATCAGACTGTCGAATTTGAGACAATTCCGAGCTCGTCTCAAAAGTGTCGCTAAAATGCCGTTTCATATTAGACTGTAATTTGATAAAATTAAGAGCCCATCCCAAAAGTGTCTCCAAAACTCCGTTTCCGTTAGACTGCAAAATTTGAGACATTTCTGAGGTCGTTCCAAAAGCATCGCCAAAACACCGTTTTTGATCTGACAGCCAAATTTGAGACAATTCCGAACTCGCCCCAAAAGTGTCGCCAAAATGATGTTTTCGATCAGACTGCCAAATTTGAGACAATTTCGAGCTAGTCCCAAATGTGTCTGAGAAACGCCGTTTCCATTCAAATTATAAAATTTCAGACAATTCCGGGCTCGTTCCAAAAGTGTCGTCAAAACGACCTTTTCGATCAGACTGCCAAATTTGAGACAGTTTCAAGCTCGTCCCAAAATTGTCGCCAAAATACTGTTTCCGATCAAACTACTATATTTGAGACAATTCCAAGCTCTCCCCAAAAGTGTCGTGAAAATGCCGTTTTCGATCAGACTACCAATTTTGAGAAAATTTCGAGCTGGTCTTAAAAGTTTCGCAAAAATGTCGTTTCCAATGAGGCTGCTAAATTTGAGACAATTCCGAGCTCATCGCAAACGTGTCTCCAAAATGCCGTTTTCGATCAAACTGCCAAATTTGAGACATTCCGATCTCATCCCAAAAGTGTCACAAAAATTCCATTTCAGAATGGGCTGCCAAATTCGAAACAATTTCGAGCTCATCTCGAAAGTGTCACTAAAAATTTAATATCCAATTAGACTCCCAAATTTGAGACAATTCTAGCTTGTCCCAAAGTATTGCGAAAATGTTGTTTCCTCTCAGATTGTCAAATTTGAGACAATTCTGAGTTCGTCCGAAAAATGTCGCTAAAATGCCATTTCCGATCTGACTCCCAAATTTGAGACAATTCCGAGCTTGTTCCAAAACATTATTTTTTTTATCAAACTACCAGATTTGAGACAATTCCAAGCTCGTCCAAAATGTGTGTCCAAAATGCCGATTCCGATTAGACTACCAAATTTGGGACAATTCTGAGCTCGTCCCAAAAGTGTCACCAAAATGTCGTTTCTGATCATACTACCAAACTTTAAACAATTTAGAACTCGTCCCAAAAGTGTCGTAAAAATGTAGTTTTTGATTAGACAGCCAAGTTTGAAATAATTCTGATCTTGTCCCAAAAGTGTCGCTAAAATGCCGTTTTCCATCAGACTGTCAAATTTGAGACAATTCCGATCTCGTCCCAGAAGTGTCACAAAAATGCCAATTCAGATCAAACTGCCAAAGTTGACACAATTCTGAGCTTGTCCCAAAAGTGTCACCCAAACGCTGTTTCCGATCAAATTACCAAATTTTAGACAATTTCGAGCTCGTCCTAAATGTGTCGCTAAAATGCAATTTCCAATCAAACTCCCAAATTTGAAACAATTACGAGCTCATCCCAAATGTGTTGCAAAAATGCCATTTCCGATCAGAATGAAAAATTTGAGACAATTCCGAGGTCATCCCAAACATGTCACCAAAATGCCATTTCCGATCAGTTTGCCAAATTTTTGACAATTCTGACCTCGTCCGACAAGTGTCGCTAAAATGAGGTTTCCAATCAGACTGCCAAATTTCAGACAATTCCGAGCTCATCCCAAAAGTGTAAACATAGCGCCATTTTTAATCAGACTCCCGAATTTGAAACAACTCCATGCTAGTCCCAAAAGTGTCGCTAAAATGCTGTTTTAGATTGGAGTGCAAAATTTGACAAAAATCTGAGCCTGTCCCAATAGTGTCCCGAAAATGCTATTGTCGACCCAACAACCAAATTTGAGACAATGTTGAGCTTGTCCCGAATGTTTCCCGAAATTGCCGTTTCATATTAGACTACGAAATATGAGACAATTCTTAGCTCGTCCCAAAAGTGTCTCCAAAACGGCATTTCCATTAGACTGCCAAATTTGAGACAATTCCGAGCTCGTTCCAAAAGTGTCGCCAAAATGTCGTTTCTGATCTAACAGCCAAATTTGAGACAATTCCAAACTCGTCCCAAAAGTGTTGCAAAAATGTTGTTTTCGATCAGACTGTCAAATTTGTGACAATTTTGAGCTGGTCCCAAAAGTGTCTCCAAAGTGCCGTTTTCGCTCAGACTGCAAAATTTGAGACAATTCCAAGCTCGTTCCAAAAGTGTCGCCAAAACAACCTTTCTAATTAGACTGCCAAATTTGAGACAATTTCGAGCTCGTCCCAAAAGAGTCGCCAAAAGAGTTGCCAAAATGCCTTCTTCGATCAAACTGCCAAATTTGAGACAATTCCAAGCTCGTCCCAAAAGTGTGGTGAAAATGTCATTTTCGATCAGACAGCCAAATTTGAGACAATTTCAAGTTGGCCCCAAAAGTGTCACAAAAATGCCGTTTCAGATTAGTCTGCCAAATTCGAGACAATTCTGAGCTCGTTCCAAATGAGTCGCCAAAACATCGTTTCCGAGCAAAATGCCAAATTTGAGACAATTCTGATCTTGTCCCAAAAGTGTCGCTAAAATGCCATTTACGATCAGACTGCCAAATTTGAGACAATTCCAAGCTGGTCCCAAAAGTGTCGCTAAAAAGCCATTTCAGAATGGACTACCAAATTCAAAACAATTCCGAGCTTGTCCCAAAAAGTGTCGCGAAAATGGCAATTCCGCTCAGATTGCCAAATTTGAGACAAATTTGAGCTTGTCCTAAAAATGTCGCTAAAATGCCGTTTCCGATCAGACTCCCAAATTTGAGACAGGGCTCGTTCCGAAAGTTTCACCAAAATGCCATTTTTGATCATAATGCCGAATTTGATACAATTCTGAGCTCGTCCGAAATGTGTCGCTAAAATGCCGTCTTTGATTAGACTGCCAAATCTGAGACAATTCTTAGCTTGACCCAAACGTGTCGCAAAAATGCCATTTTTGATCATACTGCCAAATTTGAGACGATTCTGATCTCGTCCCAAAAGTTGTCGCCAAAATGTCATTTCCGATCTGACTTCAAAATTTGAAACAATTTAGAACTCGTCCCAAAAGTGTCGCAATCACACTGCCAAATTTGAGACAATTCCAATCTTGTTCCAAAAAGGTTGGTAGAATTTTATTTTCGGTCAAACTACCAAATTTGAGACAATTCTGATCTCATCCTAGAAGTGTCACGAAAATGCCATTTTAGACAAGACATTCAAATTTGAGACAACTTCGAGCTAGTCCCACATGTGTCACAAAAACGCTGTTTCAGATACGACTACCAAATTTGAGACAATTTCGAGCTTGTGTCAAAAGTGTATCCGAAACGCCGTTTTTCGATCAGATTGCCAAATTTGAGTCAATTCCGAGCTCCTCCCAAACGTGTCGCCAAAATGCCGTTTTCGATCAGATTGTCAAATTTGAGACAATTCCGAGCACCTCCCAAAAGTGTCGCGAAAATGCCGTTTCAGATCAGACTACCAAGTTTGAGACAATTCTCGTCCCAAAAGTGTCACCAAAATGCCATTTCCGATTAGACTGCTGAATTTGTGACAATTCCGAGCCCGTCCCAAACGTGTCACCAAAATGCCATTTCCGATCAAATAGCCAAATTTGAGACAACTCAAAGCTCGTCACAAATGTGTCACCAAACTGCTGTTTCTGATCAGACAGCCAAATTTGAGACAATTCTGAGCTAGTCACAAAACTGCGGTGAAAATGCCGTTTCAGAACAGACTACAAAATTTGTAACAATTTCGAACTTGTCTCGAAACTATCTCCAAAATGATGTTTTCGCTAATACTGCCAAATTTGATACAACTCTGAGCTCGTCCCAAATGTGTCGCTAAAATGCCATTTCCAATCTATCTCCCAAATTTGAGACAATTATGAGCTCGTTTCAAAAATGTCGCCAAATGCCATTTATTATCAGACTACCAGATTTGTGATAATTCCGAGTTCATCCCAATAGTGTGGCTAAAATGCCATTGAGCTGGTCTGGAATGTGTCATGAAAATGCTGTTTCAGATACGATAACCAAATTTTAGACAATTCTGAGCTTTTCTAAAAAGTGTCTACAAATTGCCGTTTTCGATCAAATTGCCAAAATTTGAGTCAATACTGAGCTCGTCCCAAACCTATCACCAAAATGCCATTTCCGATCAGACACCCAAATGTGAGACAATTCCGAGCTCATCCCAAATGTGTCATGAAAACACCGTTTCAGATCAGATTGCCACGTTTGAGACAATTCCAAGCTCGTCCCAAAAGTGTCACCAAAACGCCATTTTCAGATCAGACTGCCAAATTTGAGACAATTCTGAGCTAGTTCCACAAGTGTCTTCAAAATGTCATTTCCGAATAGACTGCCAAATTAGGGAAAATTTCGAGCTGGTCCCAAAAGTGTCACCAAAATGTCGTTTTCGATCAGACTACCAAATTTCGAAAAATTTCGAGCACATACCAAAAGTGTCATGAAAATGCCATTTCTAATCAGACTTCCAAATTTGAGACAATTTCGAGCTCGTCCAAAAAGTGTTGCCAAAACGCCATTTCCGATCAGACCGCCAAATTTGACACAATTCCCAGCTTGTCCCAAACGTGTCGCCAAAATGCTGTTACAGATCAGACTGCCAAATTTGAGGCAATTCTGAACTCATCCCAAATTGTCAACCAAACGACGTTTCCAATCAGATTGCCAAATTTGAGACAATTTTGAACTCGTCCCAAAAGTGTCTCCAAAATGTCATTTCTGATCAAATTGCCAAATTTAGGAAAATTTCAGAGCATGTCCCACAAGTGTCGTGAAAACACCGTTTCACATCAGACTACCAAGTTTGAGACAATTCCGAGCTCGTCCAAAATGTGTCGCCAAAACACCATTTCCGAGCAGATTGCCAAATTTGTGACAATTTCGAGGTCCTCCAAACGTGTCGCCAAAATGCCATTTCTGATCAAACTGCCAAATTTGGGAAAATTCTGAGCTGATCAAAAAGCATCGCGAAAAAGTCGTTTCCAATCAGACAGTCAAATTTCAGACAATTCTGAGCACGTCCCAAAAGTGTCACTAAAAATCCAC
This sequence comes from Camellia granthamiana, assembly GCA_036172215.1. Lineage (NCBI taxonomy): Eukaryota > Viridiplantae > Streptophyta > Magnoliopsida > Ericales > Theaceae > Camellia > Camellia granthamiana. The sequence goes on along the minus strand of CM069915.1, from coordinate 21,876,157 downwards.
TTTTGACCAAACTGCCAATTTGAGACAATTTCCAGTTAGTCCCAAAAGTGTCTCACAGACGCCGTATCCGTCCTGTTTACCAAATTTGAGATAATTCCGAGCTCGTTCCAACAGTGTTGCCAAAACGCAGTTTTCATTTAGATTGCCAAATTTGAGATAGTTCCGAGCTCGTCACAAAAGTGTTGCCAAAATGCCATTTCCAATCAGACTACAAAATTTGCGATAATTCCACGCTCGTCCCAAAAGTGTCGCGAAAATGCATTTTCTATCAGACTACTAAATTTGAGACAATTTCGAGCTGGTCCCAACAGTGTCACCAAGACGCCATTGATCAGACTGTCAACTTTGAGACAATTCCAAGCTCGTCCCAAAAGTGTTGCCAAAATGCCATTTCCGATCATAGTACCAAATTTGAGACGATTCTGATCTAGTCCCAAAAGTGTCGCTAAAATGCCGTTTTCGATAAGACGGCCAAATTTGAGACAATTTTGAGATCTTCCCAAAATTGTCGATGCAATGCCATTTCAGAATGAAATTCCAAATTTCAGACAATTCCGAACTCATTCCAAAAGTGTCGCTAAAATTTCATTTCCGATCAGAAACGCAAATTTGAGACAATTCCGAGTTCATCTCAAAAGTGTCGCAAAAATGGCGTTTCCAACCAAGCTGCCAAATTTGAGACAATTTCGTGCTCGTCCCAAAAGTGTCGATATAACGGCATTTTCGATCAAACTCCTGAAATTAAGACAATTCTGAGCTCGTCCCAAAAGTGTCACAAAAATACTGTTTTAGATCAAACTGCCAAATTTGAGACAATTTTAAGCTCGTCCCAAACGTGTTGCTAAACATCATTTCTGATCAGACTGCAAAATTTGAGACAATTCTGAACTCGTTCCTAAAAGTGTAAATGTCGTTTCCGATCAAACTACCAAATTTGAGATAGTTTCAAGCCAGTCAAAAAAGTTTCGCGAATATGCCGTTTCAAATCAGACTGCCAAATTTGAATCAAAACTGAGCTCGTCCCAAAAGTGTCACCAAAACGGCATTTCCGATCAGACTACCAAATTTGAGACAATTAAGAACTTGTCCCACAAGTGTCGGCAAAATGTTGTTTCTGATCAAACTCCAAAATTTGAGACAATTCCGAGCTCATTTCTGTATCCGATCTGACTATAAAATTTGAGACAATTCCGAACTCATCCCAAAAGTGTCTCCAAAATGCAGTTTTCGTTATACTGCAAAATTTGAGACAATTCTGGGATTATCCTAAAAATGTCACCAAGAAGCCCTTACCGATCAAATTGCAAAATTTGAGACAATTTTGAACACGTCCCAAAAGTGTCGCCAAAATATCATCTCTGATCAAACAGCCAAATTTGAGACAATTTTGATCTGATCCCAACAATGTCGCGAAAATTTTGTTTCCAATCAGACTGCCAAATTTGAGGCAATTCTGAACTCGTCCCAAAAGTGTCAGTAACGTTTCTGATCAGACTGCCAACATTGAGACAATTCTGATTTCGTCCCAAAAGTGTCGCTAAAATGCCGTTTCCGATCAAACTACCAAATTTGAGACAATTTCGAGCTCACCCCAAAAGTGTCGCTAAAATGCCATTTCATAATGGATAGCCATATTTTAGACCATTCTAAGCTCGTCCCAAAAGGGTAACTAAAATGCAATTTCCGATTAGACTCCCAAATTTGAGACAATTCCGAGCCTGTTCAAAAAGTGCTGCGAAAACGCCCTTTCTAATCAGACTACCAAATTTGAGACAATTGTGAGGTCGTCCCAAAAGTGTCACAAAAATGCCATTTCCCATCAGACTACCAAATTTGAGACAATTTCGAGTTAGCCCCAAAAGTATCGCGAAAACGCCGTTTCAAATCAAGCTACCAAATTTGACATGATTTCGAGCTCGTCCCAAAAGTGTCATCAAAATGCCGTTTTGATTAGACTGCCAAATTTGAGAAAATTTGGATCGCGTCCCAAAAGTGTCGCAAAAAATGTCGTTTCAGGATAGACAGCCAAATTTGAGACACTTCCGAGCTCGTCCCAAAAGTGTCATTAAAATGCAATTTCCGATCAATCTCCCAAATTTGAGACAATTCCGAGCTCATCCCAAAAGTGTTGCGAAAACGCCATTTTCGATCAGACTACAAAATTTGAGAGAATTCCTAACTCGTCCCAAAAGTGTCTAGAAAACGCTGTTTCCGTTCAAAATGCCAAATTTGAGACAAGTTCAAGCTTGTTCCAAAAGTTTCGTAAAAACACCCTTTTCTGATCTAACAGCTAAATTTGAGACAATTCAGATCTCGTCCCAAAAGTGTCACAAAAATGCCATTTCCCATTAGACAACCAAATTTAAGACAATTCCGAGTTGGTCGCGAAAATGCTGTTTCAGATCAGACTGCCAAATTTGAGAAAATTCCAAGGGCGTTCCAAAAATGTCACCCAAATGCCGTTTCCGATCAGACTGTCAAATTTTAGACAATTACGAGCTCATCCCAAGTGTGTCGCCAAAACTCCGTTTCCAATCAGACAACCACATTTGACACAATTCCGAACTCGTCCCAAATTGTCGCCAAAACAACGTTTACGATCAGATTGCCAAATTTGAGACAATTTCGAGCATGTCCCCAAAGTGTCTCCAAAATGTCATTTTCGATCAGACTGCCAAATTTGGAAAAATTTTGAGCACATCCCAAAAGTGTCGTGAAAACGCCGTTTCTGATCAGACTGCCAAATTTGAGATAATTTCGAGCTCATCCAAAAAGTGTCACCAAAACACCATTTCTGATCAGACTACCAAGTTTGAGACAATTCCCAGCTTATCCCAAACGTGTTGCCAAAATGCCGTCTCAGATTAGACTGCCAAATTTGAGACAATTCCGAGGTCAACCCAAAAGTGTTGCGAAAATGCCGTTGCAGATTAGAGTGCCAAATTTGAGATAATTCTTATCTCATCGCAAAAGTGTCACAAAAATGTTGTTTCCGATTATACTGCTAAATTTGAAACAATTCAGAGCTCATCCCAAACGTGTCACCAAAATGCCATTTCTAATCAGACTGCCAAATTTCAGACAATTCTGAACTAGTCCCAAAAGTTTTGCAAAAATGTCGTTTCCGATCAGAGAACTACATGTGAGACAATTCTGAGCTCATCCCAAAATTGTCGCCAAAACGGCGTTTCCATTCAGACAATCATATGCCGAGCTCATCCCAAATGTGTCACAAAATTTTAGTTTTCGATCAAACTGCATAATTGGAGAGAATTCCGATCTCCTCCCAGAAGTGTTGCTAAAATGCCATTTTTGATCAAACTGCCAAATTTGAGACAATTCTTAACTCGTCCCAAATTGTCTCCAAAACGCCGTTTCTGACCAGATTACCAAATTTCTGACAATTTCGAGCTCCTCCAAACGTGTCGCCGAAACACTGTTTCTGATCAGACTGCCAAATTTGAGACAATTCTGAGCTGGTCCGAAAGTGTCGCGAAAATGTTGTCTCCGATCTGATCGCCAAATTTGAGACAATTCCAAGCACGTTCCAAAAGTGTCACCAAAAAGCCATTTTTGATTAGACTGCCAATTTGAGACAATTTTGAGTTAGCCTCAAAAGTGTCCCCCAAATCCCATTTCCGTCCTTACTGCCAAATTCAAGATAATTTCGAGCCCATTCCAAAATTGTCGCCAAAATGACCATTTCGTTCAGATTGGCAAATTTGAGACAGTTCTGAGCTCGTCACAAAAGTGTCACCAAAACGCCGTATCTGATCAGACTGCCAAATTTGTGACAATTCTAAGCTTGTCCCAAAGTGTCGTGAAAATGCGTTTTCTATCAGGTTGCCAAATTTGAGACAATTTCGAGCTGGTCCCAATAGTGTCGCCAAGACGATGTTTCAGATTAGACTACCAACTTTGAGACAATTCCAAGCTCATCCCAAATGAGTTGCCAACACACCATTTCTAATCAGACTGCCAAATCTGAGACAATTCTGAGCTCGACCCAAACATGTCGCAAAAATTCCACTTCCGATCATTTTGCCAAATTTGAGAAGATTTCGATCTTGTCCCAAAAGTGTTGCTAAAATACCATTTTTCGATGAAACTGCCAAATTAGAGACAATTTTGAGCACTTCCCAAAACTGTCGCTAGAATGCCATTTCAGAATGGACTGCCAAATTTTAGACAATTTCGCGCTCTTTCCAAAAGTGTCGCTAAAATTTCATTGATTAGGCTCCCAAATTTGAGGCAATTCCGAGGTCATCCCAAAAATGTCGCGAAAATGCCGTTTCTTATCAGACTACCAAATTTGAGACAATTCTGAGCTCATCCCAAAAGTGTTACAAAAATGTCATTTTTGATCAAACTGCCAACTTTGAGACAATTTCAAGCTCATCCCAAAAGTGTTACTAAATGCCGTTTCTGATCAAACTCCAAAATTTCAAACAATTCCGACCTCATCCTAAAAGCGTAGCCAAAATGCCGTTTCCGATCAGATTGCCAAAAAGTTTCGCGAATATGCCGTTTAAGATCAGACTGTCAAATTTGAGACAAATCCGAGCTCGTCCCAACAGTGTTGTCAAAATGGCGTTTCTGATCAGACTACCAAATTTGAGACAATTAAGAACTCGACCCACAATTGTTGCCAAAATTCTATTTTTTGTCAAACTCCCAAATTTGAGGCAATTTTGAGCTCTTGCCAAAAGTGTCGTGAAAACGCCGTTTCTGATCAGACTATAAAATTTGAGACAATTCTAAACTCATCTCAAAAGTGTTTCCACAATGCAGTTTTTGTTATACTGTAAAATTTGACAATTTCGAGCACATCCCAAAAGTGTCGCCAAGACGCCGTTACCAATCAGACTGCCAGATTTGAGAAAATTTCGAACACGTCCCAAAAGTGTCGCCAAAATGTCCTTTTCGATCAGACTGCCAAATTTGAGGCAATCTCGATCTTATCCCAAAAGTGTCGTGAAAATTTATTTCCGATCGGACTGCCAAATTTGAAGCAATTCCGAACTGGTTCAAAAATTGTCGCCAAAACATTGTTTCCGATCAGATAGCCAAATTTGAAACAATTCAGAACTCATCCCAAAAGTGTCACCAAAACTCCGTTTCTGATCAGACCGCCAAATTTGAGACGATTCCGAACTCGTCTCAAACTTGACGCCAAAATGCTGTTTTCGATCAGATTGCCAAATTTTAGACAATTTAGAGCTCGTCCCAAAAGTGTTTCCAAAAATTTCATTTCTAATCAGATGGCCAAAAGTGTGTCAAAAATGTCGTTTCAGTTAAGACTGCAAAATTTGAGACAATTCTGAGCTCATCCCAAAAGTGTCGATAAAATGCCATTTCTGATCAGACTGCCAAATATGAGATAATTCTAAGTTCCTCCCAAATGTGTTGCCAAAATGCCTTTTCCGATTAGACTTTCAAATTTTTGATAATTTCATTCTTGTCCCAAAAGTGTCGCTAAAATTTCGTTTTCGATCACACTGCCAAATTTGAGGCAATTTCGATCTCGTCCCAAAAGTGTCGCTAAAATGTCGTTTCCGATCAGACTGCCAAATTTGACATAATTCTGAGCTCTTCCCAAAAGTGTTGATATAACGCCATTTTCAATTAGACTCCCAAATTTGAGACAATTCAGAGCTCATCCTAAAAGTGTAGCTAAAATGTCGTTTCAAACTGGACTATAAAATTTAAGACAATTACGAACCCAACCCAAAAGTGTCAATAAAACACCGTTTCCGATTTGACTCTAAAATTTGAGACAATTCCAAGTTCATCCCAAAATGTCGTTTTCGATCAAACAGCCAAATTTGAGACAATTTCATGTTGCTCCCAAAAGTGTCTCTAAAACGCCGTTTCCGTTTAGGGTACCAAATTTGAGATAATTCCAAGCTCATTCCAAAAGTGTCTCCAAAACGTCGTTTCCGATCAGACTGCCTAATTTGAGATAATTCCAAGCTCATCCCAAAAGTGTTGCGAAAATGTGTTTTCTATCAGACTGCCAAATTTGATACAATTTCGAGGTGGCCCCAAAAGTGTCGCCAAAATGTCGTTTCCGATCAGACAGCCAAATTTGAGACAAATACGAGCTCGACCCAAACGTATTGTCAAAATCCACTTCTAATCAGATTACCAAATTGGAGACAATTCCGATCTCGTTCCAAAAGTGCCGCTAAAATCCCGTTTCCGATTAGACTGCCAAATTTGAGACAATTTCGAGCTCGTCCCAAAAATGTCGCTCCAATGCCATTTCAAAATGGACTGCCAAATTTTAGACAATTCTGAGCTCGTCCTAAAAGTGTTGCGAAAATGTCGTTGCCAATCAGACTGTCAAATTTGAGACAATTCCGAGCTCGTCCCAAAATTGTCGCTAAAATGCCGTTTTCGATCTGACTCCCAGATTTGAGACAATTCCGAGCTTGTCCCAATGGTGTGGATATAACGGCATTTTCGATCAAACTCTTGAATTTGAGACAATTCTGCGCTCATCCCAAAAGTATCACAAAAAAGCCATTTCAGATCAGACTGCCAAATTTCAGACAACTTCAAGCTCGTCCAAAAAGTGTAACCAAAACGCCGTTTTTTATCAGACTACCAAACTTGAGACAATTCTGACCTCGTCCCAAAAGTGTAGCGAAAATATCGTTTCCAATCGGATTGCCAAATTTGAGACAATTTAGACGTGGTCCCAAAAGTTTCGCGAAAATGCCGTTTTAGATCAGACTGCCAAATTTAAGACAATTTTGAGCTCGTCCCAAAAGTGTCGCCAAAATGCCTTTTCCAATCAGACAGCCAAATTTGAGACAATTAAGAACTTGTCCCAAAGTGTCGCCAAAATGTTGTTTCCGATCAGACTAGCAAATTTGAGACAATTTCGAGCTTGTCCCAAAAGTGTCACCAAAACGCAGTTTCTATTCGACTACAAAATTTGAGATAATTCCGATAAAATGCAGTTTTTGATCTGATAGCCAAATTTTAGAAAATTTCAACTTCATCCTAAACATGTCGCCAAAATGACGTTTCAGATCTGACTGCCAAATCTGGGACAATTCTGAGCTCGTCCCAAAAGTGTCGCAAAAACGCCGTTTCTACTTAGACTGCCAAATTTCAGACAATTTTGAGCTCGTCCCAAACATGCCGCCAAAATGTTGTTTTTCGACCAGTGTACCAAATGTCAAAGAATTCTAATCTCATCGAAAAAGTGTCATTGATTAGACTACCAAATTTGAGATTATTCCGAGCTCGTCCCAAAGGTGTCGCAAAAATGCCGTTTCAAATTGGACTGCAAAATTTGAGACAATTTCAAGCCCGTCCCAAAAGTGTCGTAAAATTTGAGACAATTTCTAAGCTAGTCCCAAACGTGTCGCAAAAACACCATTTCCGATCAGACTACCAAATTTGAGATAATTCCCAGCTCATCCTGATTGTGTCACCAAAATGTCATTTCCGCTTAGACTGCCAAAATTTGAGATAATTCCAATCTCATCCCAAAGTATCGCGAAGATGCCCCTACTGATCAGACAGTCAAATTTAAGACAATTCCGAGCTCATCCCAAAAGTGTTGCCAAAATGTCATTTTCGATCAAACTGCCAAATTTTAGACAAATTCGAGCTAGTCCTAAACATGTCACGTAAACTCCGTTTTAGATGAGATTGCCAAATGTGAGATAATTACGAGCTTGTCCCAAAAGTGTCACTAAAACAATGTTTCCGATCAAATGGCCAAATTTGAGACAATTCCGAGCTCCTCCCAAACATGTCGCCAAAATGTCGTTTCAGATCTGACTGCCAAATTTGAGACAATTCCACACTCGTCCCAAAAGAGTTACCAAAACGATGTTTCTGATCAGACTGCTAAATTTGACACAATTCAAGATCGTCCCAAAATGGGGGTCGCCAAAATGTCGTTTCTGATCAGACTTCCAAGTTAGAGATAACTCTGAGCCCGTCCCAAAAGTGTCGCCAAAATGCCCTTTCCGATTAGGCTGCCAAATTTGAGACAATTTAGAGCTGGTCCCAAAAGTTTCGCGAAAATGTCGTTTTAGATTAGACTGCCAAATTTAAGACAATTTTGAGCTCGTCCCAAAAGTGTCGCCAAAACGCCTTTTCCAATCAGACAGCCAAATTTGAGACAATTAAGAACTCGTCCCAAATTGTCGCCAAAATGCTGTTTCCGATCAGACTAGCAAATTTGAGACAATTCTGAGCTTGTCCCAAAAGTGTCACCAAAACGCAGTTTCTGTTAGACTGTAAAATTTGAGATAATTTCGATAAAATGTAATTTTCGATCTGATAGCCAAATTTTAGAAAATTCCAAGTTCATCCCAAACATGTTACCAAAATGCCGTTTCAGATCTGACTGCCAAATTTGAGACAATTCCGAGCTTGTCCCAAAAGTATCGCAAAAATGTCGTTTCTAATCAGACTGTAAACTTTGAGACAATTTTGAGCTCGTCCCAAACATGCCGCCAAAATGCTATTTTTCGACCAGTGTACCAAATGTCAAAGAATTCTGATCTCATCGAAAAAGTGCCATTGATTAGACTGCCAAATTTGAGATTATTCCGAGCTCGTACCAAAGGTGTCGCGAAAATGCCGTTTTAGATTGGACTGCAAAATTTGAGCCAATTTTGAGCCCATCCCAAAAGTGTCGTAAAATTTGAGACAATTTCAAAGCTAGTCCCAAACGTGTCGCAAAAATGCCATTTCTGATCAGACAACCAAATTTGAGACAATTCCCAGCTCATCCTTATTGTATCGCCAAAATGTCGTTTCCGCTCAGACTGCCAAAATTTTAGATAATTCCAATCTCATCCCAAAGTGTCGCGAAGATGCCCTTACCGATTTGACAGTCAAATTTGAGACAATTCCGAGCTCGTGCCAAAAGTGTCGCCAAAATGTCATTTTCGATCAAACTGCCAAATTTGAGACAATTTCGAGCTAGTCCTAAACATGTAACGTAAACTCCGTTTCAGATGAGATTGCCAAATTTGAGATAATTACGAGCTCGTCCCAAAAGTGTCACTAAAACACTATTTCCAATCAAATGGTCAAATTCGAGACAATTCCGAGCTCCTCCCAAATATGTCGCCAAAATGCCATTTCAGATCTGACTGCCAAATTTGAGACAATTCCATGCTCGTCCCAAAAGAGTTGCCAAAATGATGTTTCTGATCGGACTTCCAAATTTGAGACAATTCAAGATCGTCCTAAAATGGTGGTCACCAAAATGTCGTTTCCGATCAGACTGCCAAGTTAGAGATAACTCCGAGCTCATCCCAAAAGTGTTGCCAAAATGCCCTTTCTAATCAGACTGCCAAATTTGAGACAATTCAAAACTCGTCCCAAAAGTGTTGCCAAAATGCCATTTCTGATTAGATTGCCGAATTTGAGACAATCATGAATTCGTCCTAAAATTGTCACCAAAATGTCATTTCCGATCAGACTGCCAAATTTGAGACAATTTTGAGCTGGTCCCAAAAGTGTCACGAAAACACTGTTTCAGATCGAACTACCAAATTTGAGACAATTTCGATATCATACCAAAAGTGTCGTGAAAATGCTGTTTCTGATTAGGCTACCAAATTTGAGACAATTCTGAGCTCATCCCAAAAGTGTCGCTAAAACGCCATTTCTAATCAGACTGCCAAATTTCAGACAATTCCCAGCTCGTCCCAAAGGTGTCGCGAAAATGCCATTTTAGATCAGACTTCAAAATTTAAGATAATTTTGATCTCGAACCAAAAGTGTTGCGAAAATGCCTTTGCAGATCAGACTACCAAATTTGAGATAATTTCGATCTCGTTCCCAATGTGTCACAAAAATGCTATTTCAGAGCATACTGCTAAATTTGAAACAATTCGGAGTTCATCCCAAAGGTGTCGCCAAAATGCCATTTCTGATCTGACTGCCAAATTTCAAACAATTACGAGCAAGTCCCAAAATTGTCGCGAAAATGCCGTTTCTGATCAAACTACCACATTTGAGACAATTCCAAGCTGGTCCCAAAAGTGTTGCCAAAGCGATGTGTCTGATTAGACAACCATGTTTGAGACAATTATGAGGTCATCCCAAATGTGTCGCAAAAATCCAGTTTTTGATCAGACTGCAAAATCAGAGACAATTCCGATCTCCTCCCAAAAGTGTTGCTAAAATGCTATTTCAGATCAGACTACCAAATTTGAGACAATTTCGAGTGCGTCCCAAACGTGTTGCAAAAATGTCGTTTCTGATCAAACTGCTAAATTTGAGACAATTTCAAGCTCGTCCCAAACGTGTCGCCAAAACGCCATTTCTGATCAGACTGTCAAATTTCAGAATATTCCCATCTCGTCCCAAAAATGTCACCAAAATGTGGTTTTTGATCAAACTGCCAAATTTAAGACAATTCTGAGATCGTCCCAAATGTATCAACATAACACCATTTTCGATCAGACTCTCGAATTTGAGACAATTCCTTGTTCGTCCAAAATGTGTCACCACAATGCCGTTTCAAATTGGACTGCAAAATTTGAGACAATTTCTAGCCTATCCAACAAGTGTCACCAAAATACTGTTTTCGACCAGACAACCAAATTTGAGAAAATTCCGAGCTCATCCCAAAAGTGACGTGAAAATGCCGTTTCCGATCAAACTACAAAATTTGAGACAATTCCGAACTCCTCCCAAAAATGTCTCCAAAATGCTATTTCGGACGGACTGCCACATTTGAGACAGTTCTGAGCTCGTACCAAAAGTGTAGCCAAAACGCCATTTCTAATCAGATTGCCAAATTTTAGACAATTCTGAGCTCATCCCAAAAGTGTCGCGAAAATGCCGTGTCTGATCAGACCTACAAATTTGAGGCAATTCCGAGCTCGTGCCAAAAGTGTCGCCAGAATGCCATGTTTGAGTGGACTGCCAAAATTGAGACAATTTTGAGCTGGTCCCAAAAGTGTCTCCAAAATGTCATTTCTGTTCAAACTGCCAAATTTGAGACAATTTTGAGCTCGTTCCAAAAGTGTCACAAAAATACCATTTTCAATGAGACTGCGAGATCTGAGACAATTCCGAACTCGTCCCAAAAATGTCTCTAAAATGTCATTTCAAATTGAACTGCCATATTTCAGAAAATTCCAAGTTCATCCAAAAAGTGTCCCAAAATGCCGTTTTTAATCAAACTGCCAACATTGAGACAATTCTGATCTCATCCCCAAAGTGCCGCTAAAATGCCGTTTCCGATCAGACGACCAAATTTGATACAATTTCGCGCTCGTCCCAAAAGTGTTGCTAAAATGCCGTTTCAGAATGGATAACCAAATTTGAGACAATTCTAAGCTCGTCCCAAAAGGGTCGCTAAAAGGCAATTTTCGATCAGGCTCCCAAATTTGAGACAATTCCGGGCTTGTTCAACAAGTGTCACGAAAACGCCCTTTCCAATAAGACTACCAAATTTGAGACAATTGTGAGGTCGTCCCAAAAGTGTCACGAATATGCCATTTCCCATCAGACTACCAAATTTGAGACAATTTCGAGCTAGCCCAAAAAGTATCGCGACAACGCCATTTCAAATCAGACTGCCAAATTTGACACGATTCTGAGCTCGTCCCAAAAGTGTTGCCAAAACGCCGTTTTGATCAGACTGCCAAATTTGAGACAATTTGGATCTCTTCCCAAAAGTGTCACAAAAATGTCGTTTCAGAATAAATTGCCAAATTTGACACACTTCCGAGCTCGTCCCAAAAGTGTCGCTAAAATGCAATTTTCGATCAATCTCCCAAATTTGAGACAATTCCGAGCTCATCCCAAAAGTGTCGCGAAAACGCCGTTTCCGACCAGACTACAAAATTTGAGAGAATTCCTAACTCGTCTTAAACGTGTCTACAAAACGCTGCTTCCATTCAGAATGCCAAATTTGGGACAATTTCAAGCTCATTCCAAAAGTTTCGTGGAAATGCCCTTTCTAATCTAAGAGCCATATTTGAGACGATTCGAATCTCGGCCCAAAAGTGTCACAAAAATACCATTTCCCATCAAACTGCCAAATTTGAGACAATTCAAAGCGCGTCCTAAAAATGTCACCCAAATGTCGTTTCCGATCAGACTGCCAAATTTGAGAATATTACAAGCTTGTCAAAAGTGTGTCGCCAAAACTCTGTTTCCAATCAAACAACCAAATTTGAGACAATTCCGTACTCGTCCCAAATTATCACCAAAACGACGTTTCCGATCAGATTGCCAAATTTGAGACAATTTCAAGCTTGTCCCAAAAGTGTCTCCAAAATGTCGTTTCCAATCAGACTGCCAAATTTGGGAAAATTTCAAGTGCGTCCCAAAAGTGTCGCGAAAATGTTGTTTCTAATCAGACTGCCAAATTTGAGACAATTTTCAGCTCGTCCAAAAAGCGTCGCCACAACACCATTTTCAATCAAACTGCCAAATTTGAGACAATTCCCAGCTTGTCCAAAACATGTCGCCAGAATGCCATTTCAAATTAGACTGCCAAATTTGAGACAATTTGGAGGTCAACCCAAAAGTGTTGCGAATATGCCGTTGCAGACCAGAGTGCCAAATTTGAGAGAAGTCTGATCTCATCCCACAAGTGTCACCAAAATGCTCTTTCCAATCATACTGTTAAATTTGAAACGATTCGGAGCTCATCCCAAACGTGTCACCAAAATGTCGTTTCTGATCAGACTACCAAATTTCAAACAATTCCGAACTAGTCCCAAAAGTCTCGCGAAAAATTAGTTTCTGATCAGACAACCACATGTGAGACAATTCCGAGCTCGTTCCAAAAGTGTCGCCAAAACGGCGTTTCCGATCACGCAACCATATGTGAGACAATTCTGAGCTCATCCCAAACGTGTCGCAAAAATTTAGTTTTCGATCAAACTGCATAACTGGAGACAATTCCGATCTCCTCCCAAAAGTGTTGCTAAAATGCCATTTCTGATCAAACTGCCAAATTTGAGACAATTCCGAACTTGTCCCAAATTGTCGCCAAAACATTGTTTCTGAGAGCAGATTGCCAAATTTGTGACAATTTTGAGCTCCTCCAAACGTGTCACCAAAATGCCATTTCCGATCAGACTGCCAAATTTGAGACAATTCCGAGCTGGTCCAAAAGTGTCGCGAAAATGCTGTTTCTGATCAGATAGCCAAATATCAGACAATTCTGAGCACGTCCCAAAAGTGTCACCGAAAAGCCATTTTCAATCAGACTACCAAGTTGAGACAATTTCGAGTTAGTCCCAAAAGTGTCTCCCAAATGCCATTTCCGTCCTCACTACCAAATTTGAGATAATTCCAAGCTCGTTCCAAAATTGTCGACAAAATGCCCTTTTCGATCAGACTGCCAAATTTTCGACAATTCTAAGCTTGCCCAAAAAGTGTCGTGAAACTGTGTTTTCTATCAGGCTGCCAAATTTGAGACAATTTCGAGCTGGTCACAATAGTGTCGCCAAGGCGACATTTCCGATCAGACTGCTAACTTTGAGACAATTCCGAGCTCGTCCCAAAAGTGTCGCCAACACGCCATTTCTGATCAGATTGCCAAATCTAAGACAATTCTGAACTTGACCCAAATGTGTCGCAAAAATTTCGTTTTCGATCATTTTGCCAAATTTGAGAAGATTTCGATCTCGTCCCAAAAGTGTTGCTAAAATACCATTTTTCGATCAAACTGCCAAATTAGAGACAATTTTGAGCACTTCCCAAAACTGTCGCTAGAATGCCATTTCAGAATGGACTGCCAAATTTTAGACAATTCCGAGCTCTTTCCAAAAGTTTCGCTAAATTTCGTTTCTGATTAGGCTCCCAAAATTGAGGCAATTCCGAGGTTATACCAAAAATGTCGCAAAAATGCCGTTTCCTATCAGACTGCCAAATTTGACACAATTTCGAGCTCATCCCAAAAGTGTTGATGTAATGGCATTTTCGATCAAACTCCCGAATTTGAGACAATTCTGAGCTCATCCCAAAAGTGTTGCAAAAATGTCGTTTTTCATCAAACGACCAAATTTGAGACAATTTCGAGCTCATCCCAAAAGTGTTGCTAAACACCGTTTCTGGTCAAACTGTAAAATTTGAGACAATTCCGACCTTATCCTAAAAGTGTAGCGAAAATGCTGCTTCCGATCAGACTGCCAAACTGAAGACAATTTCAAGTCGGTCCAAAAAGTTTCGCGAATATGCCCTTTCAGATCAGACTGCCAAATTTGAGACAAATCCGAGCTCCTCCCAAAAGTGTTTCCAAAATGGCATTTCCGATCAGACTACCAAATTTGAGACAATTAAGAACTCGTCCCACAATTGTCGCGAAAATGCTATTTTTGATCAAACTCCCAAATTTGAGGCAATTCTGAGCTCCTGCCAAAAGTGTCGTGAAAACGTCGTTTCTAATCAGGCTATAAAATTTGAGACAATTCCGAACTCATCCCAAAAATGTTTCCACTATGCAATTTTTGTTATACTGTAAAATTTGAGACAATTCCGAACTCATCCCAAAAGTGTCGCCAAGACGCCCTTACCGATCAGACTGCCAGATTTGAAACAATTTTGAACACGTCCCAAAAGTGTCGCCAAAATGTCTTTTTTGATCAAACTGCCAAATTTGAGATAATTTCAATCTTATCCCAAAAGTGTCATGAAAATTCTGTTTCCGATCAGACTACCAAATTTGAAGCAATTCCGAACTCGTTCGAAAAGTGTCGCCAAAACGTCGTTTCCGATCAGACAGCCAAATTTGAAACAACTCAAAACTCATCCCAAAAGTGTCACCAAATCCCCGTTTCCGATCAGACTGCCAGATTTGAGACAATTCCGAACTTGTCTCAAACCTAACGCCAAAATGTCGTTTCGGATCAGACTGCTGTAGACACCCCATTTTTTATCGACCTTAAGACTCAAATGTCATCGTTTGTGCACGCGATGATTGCACATGTTTGTACTTGTTTTGAGCGCCCGAAGGTCTCGGCTGGGTGCATTGTCTTTGAGCCTCTTAACCCTTTGTGTTTTGGCCTTGGTTTTTGGGCCAAACCTTGGTGCCTTTGCTTGGAGGGAAAGAGAGGCCTGTAGGCCACTTTTTGTAGCTGTACGCTACTTTTTCCTCTTATAGGCCACTTGCAGTGGCCGGTAGGCTAGTTACCGAAGCTTTCGGCTGAGTGCCCTGTCTTAAGGTCTCTTGGATCCCTTCCTTTTGGTTTGTTTTTGGATCATACCTTGTTAACCCTTGCCTAGAGGGAGGGGAGGGCTTGTCGGCCACTTTTGGTGGTTGTAGGCCACTTTTCCCTCTTGTAGGCCACTTTAAGTGGCCAGTAGGCTAGTTGAAGTGGCCTACGGCCATTTTTCTATTTTTACAGATATTTTTGGTGCCAGCTGTGCTAGTTGTTGGGCACAGAATGCATCCTCCATACAGTATGGAGGGATTGTAACAAGCTTCTAGCTTGTCAAACAAGCTTGAGGCTTGTAATTCTATATAAGGGGAGGTGCTTCTCTCTTAGAGAGGGTTCAGAATTTTGAGAAGCAAATTATGTCTCTCTCTCTAGATCTCTCTCTCTATATATATTATGCTTTATAGTGCTTGAAAGTGATTATTCTTGGCATATTTGCACACAACCCTCTTAGGCTAACATCTTGACCTTGGAGTTAAGATTCCATAAGGCTTGTTTGGGCCTCCTAAAGCTGTTTTTTTGGCTCATAAGTGCCTGTTTTGCTGTGGTTCTTCAAGGGTGAGTAGTTACCCTCTTTAAGCTTTGTTTTGCTTAAGTGTTTAGCTATCTTTGCATGCTTCTTTTGGCTTAGCTTTCAACTATAAAAACTTCTATTTTTAAGTGTTAAAAATGGTTGTTTAAGGTCTTGTTGGGGTTAGAGGTGTTCCTCTCCTTTTTGTGGCTTATTTTGCTTTGCTTTGTGCCATCTCTTAAGGCCTTTCAAACAACCTTGTTTTGGCCTTTTAACCACTGAATTCCACAGGAATTTTAGTGGTAGAAAACTTGTTTTGAGGTCCCAAATAAGAGGGGGTGGTCCTCCCCTCTTGTCTTGATAGCATGTGTTGTTGGCCTATCAAATGAGCATGCCTTTGTACCCTTTTGAAGCTTGGTTCAAGCATGTTTTTTCCACTGATTTTCCATGATATAACTCTGTTTTTGGCTGGTTTAGTTACCCCTTGCATGCTTCTTGCACTTGTAGTGCAATTTTGTTCACTAGCCTAGCATGTTTGGTGTTTTAGCCTATTGATCTAGCATGTGTATGCCCTACTCTAGCATGCTTTTGTCCATGATTTAGCATTCTTAAACTCTATTCCAAGTGGTCTTGGTCATGTATGGCTTGCTTTGTATATCTATGGCATAGTTGGCTTTACTAGTCTTGAGTTTTGAGCCTTAGCATGCTATACTTGTGATGTTTGTGTGATATGGCATCATTTGATATGTAATTTCAGAGCTTAAAATTTGTCATACTCTCATGTTTATCTCTCTTTCATTGTGTTTAAGAGTTGTGCCATCATGCCTTGTTTGTGAGCCATCAAATGAGCATATTTTTCTTGCCATCTATGCTGCGAGTCTAGCATGTTTTTGCTACTATTTTGACCTACCTTAGGTCTGTTTTGAATGGTTAGGGTCATTTGAGCATTGCTCAATATGGTTGTAGTGAAAAGGGCCTTGACTAGCCTTGAGTTTTGGGGCCTTTAACATATTGTATATGTGTTGTTTGTATGGTATGGCATCATTTGGCATGGTATTTCAGAGCTTAAACTTCTGTCATACTCTCATGTTTATCGTTCTTTCATTGTGTTTGAGAGTTAAGCCTTATGCCTCGTTTATGAGCCAATGCATGAACATCATTTTCTTGCTTTTCATGCTATCTTCTTGGTTCATTTTTAGCCATTGTTTTGGCTTGTTGTAGCTCTGTTTTGGGCTGGTTTGGTTGTTTGTGCATAGTATTGCATGCCTCTAGTGTTGTGTCCTTCGCTAGTCTCGGCATTCTTGACTCTTAACATGCATTGCATGAGTTGTTAGCATGCTTTAGCATCATTTGTCGTGCCATTTCAGTGCTGAAAAGTATACCATTGCATGCCATCTTTCATTTGTTGTATCACTTTGAAAGAGGTCTTAAGCCCTTTGTTGGTTTGAGCACAAAATTGAGACGTTCATGCTCAACGGCATGATGCTTCTTTCATGCTCAAGAAGCTTGTGGCTTGGTCTGTCTTTCCAATTAGAGGACTTCTCACTTTTAGACTTAACCGGTTAAAGGACTTATCGGTAATCTAAAATGAGTAAACAAAATGAATCAAAGTAAAACATGCCAAGATAACATGTTTGTGATGCATTGCATGTGTTTGGATCGGACGTTAATCCAAACACAAGAAATGAGGAGCATTTCATACTTGAAGTGATGAAACGTGCCTCATTTCTTAGTCACCGACACCCTTGATCGTGCAAGATAGGGTGGAGGTTCATCGAGTCTATTTGTACATTCATTGACTTGTACAAACTTGGCTTCTCGGCTATCGTGCATTGTGATGCTCGGTTGGTGGCCTGAGAGTCGAGTACCGCACCCCTTTAAGCTTGAGAAATGATAAGGAGGGTGGTTGTACACACATACCCTGCAAATGCCTTGCCTTGCCCCTTTTGTACTCTGTTTGCAGCAAAATTGGAGTGTGCAGGAGCAAGTGGCTTACAGCTTCCTCTGGTGGCCGACAATCCTCAGGCTCAGAGGTGGTCCAAAGTTGTTCTAGTTCTGGAGTGAAAGCAGCCTGGAAATTGGTTCAGTGTTCGGAAATAAAGGTGAATGCAAACAGAGGCAACCGGTGGCAAGGCGACGGATTTTTGAGAGGAAGCCGATCGAGCATGCATGCATCCCCTCGCCCGAGGCCTTTTAACTGTTTTGCCTAGCTGGTTAATTTGTTGGTTCTGTACTTAATTAGTTAACGTGCTTAGCTGATTGATTTGTGTTGTAATAACTAATTAGTTAACTAGAATAGTTAATTAGTTTTGTTTTGTAATAAGTAGCTTAGCTTAGTGTAGCTTAGCCTATTTAGTCAGACCCTCCGTCGAGAGGGCAAATGTTGTAATAAGTGTGAGTGAGTGTGTGAATGTGTTCCAACCCCACGTCTTTCTCCCTTTTATTTACCCGCTTTCAGTGGTTAGATTAGGGCATGTTTCGATTAGCATACCTTATGTTTGCATGTTTGCATCATCCATTTGTTTTGCATGCACCGGGCTCGGCGCATCATTCAAACTGCATCGTATTTCAATACACTTTCTTGAATACGTGTTTAACAGCATGTTATCAATTGTTGCATTCGTATGCCATCTTAGATAGCTGAGCCGACTTAGTTGCATTTTTGCATGCGTTGCACTAGGCATCTTAACATAGCTAGGATCATGCATGATTTCCAACTAGCTTCTGTTTTGGCTCGGAGTACACTGTAAGTGTTTACGCTTTAGCATCCTTGCATGAGTGTAAGTGCTTGCCATGTTTAGCATGCTTGCCATGAGGCTATGTGCTTAAATGATTAACTGCATGAATGCCTGTGAATGAAGGCTTCATTACTTGAATTGAAACAATTCATCAAACTGTGAGTTTTAAGCCCACTTGAAGTGGCAAATCATCATGTTTTAAGCCCACTTGAGGGTGGCAAATCCACGTTTTAGCCTACTTGTGAGTAGCATCTTCAAACCACTTTTCAAAAAACAAACATGAGATGTTTTGTTCCAAATCGAGCGATTTAGTCTATACTTGTGTGCTGTGCACATCCCATAGTAAGTTAGCTAATAATCAAATAAGAACACATGTGTTTATAAAACAACATATCATTTTTAGTAGAGGCCGATCCTTTGATCGGGCGAGCGGGGGTGCTCATTTCAGGACCTTCCCCTCTCGTACCCAAGTTCCCGAGCCGAGGCAACTTTGGTGATGACGGACACGTGGACTTAGGCACAAGTCAGGATCAGAACTGCCCAGAGTCGGCAGAAAAGTTATGCCGATCAGAGAAGAAGAGAGTTGGAATTTGAAGTTGGGGAGCATGTATTCTTGAAGGTTTCGCCAGAGAAAGGAATCTTCAGATTTGGAAAGAAGAGTAAGTTAACACCTCGTTACATCGGGCCATTTGAGATTCTTGAGAAGGTTAATACAGCTGCCTACCGACTTGCTTTACCACCTGAACTAAGTCAAGTTCACAATGTGTTCCACATTTCGATGTTGAGGAAGTATATTCGGGATCCCCTGCACGTGATTGATCGTTTTGGGATTGTGGTTGATGAAGATTGGAGTTATGAAGAGAGGCCGATGCGTATTATCGATAGGCAAGTAAGACAATTGAGAAATAAGGCAATACCGATGGTGAAGGTTGAGTGGAAGGAACATTACGGCAAGGATGCTACATGGGAAATGGAAAAAGAAATGAAAGATCAATACCCGGAATTATTTTTGAATCAAGGTAACTCAAGTTTGGGGACCAAACTTCTTTAAGGGGGGTAGGATGTAGTGACCCTCACACTGCCCTAACCGTACTCATGTGCATTTTATATGATTTTCCTTTGTTAAGCTTGCATTTCAAATCTTGACTTGTTTTGCATAAAAGTTACTTGAATGCTATGTTCCTTATTGGTGTGTGTGTGTTTCAGCCGAGGACATCTTGAGCCTAGGTCGCCCCTTTGATACTCTTACACTTAGGACCATCTTGGGATTTCTCTGGTTGACCTCCACCCGCACCCTGACATATTGGCCGAGATATCATCATCTAGGCCGAGGTGTTCAACACCAAGGCCGAGATGTGTACTATCTGGGCCAAGATGTTACCCTTGAACCCAAGTGATCTTGCCCTAGACTGGTACGACCTAGACCGAGGTGTGGCACATCTAGGCCGAGGTGTGGCACAGTTGGGCCAAGTGTTGACCTTTCTAGCCGAGGTCATTGTCCCTTTGCTTGCCGAAGTCTTGTTATTAGCCGATGTCATTACTCGCCGGAGTCCCTTGCCGTCTAGCTTGTTGAACACACCTTGTCATAGTCTTGTCTTTTCAATCAGTCATCTTTTCAAGTTGAGCCAACCAACCATTGCCACGTGTCCGAGCTGAGTGTTAAGTCAGCCGGCAGAGAGAGAAATGTATCATTTTGTATCATATCTTTGCTCTTGAAGAGAGAGAAGCTCTAGGAGAAGAAGGGAGAGTCTTAGAGTGAGGAAGTAGATTACAAGCTTAATCTTTGGAGTTTGAACCGTTTGATTCGAGTCTTGAGGTTAGAATCTTAATCTACTCTTGTTGTTCTTATTGATCATCTAGCTGCATTGCACGATTGAATCTGTTCTGCATGCCATGCATTGATTTAAAGTTGGTTTTAGAAAGAGAAAGTTAGTGTTCATGAGTTCTTGAAGAAAAGCCTCGTTTGATCCGAAAGTTTGCAACAAGTTACATGTTTTTGTGTTTGTTTTCGTAAGATCCTCAAGTATGGGTACCCAGGTCCATGTTTTCAAACTCATAGCATGAAAACTCAGATTTTATAATAATAAGTTATGATCTTTGCATTCATTTCCTCCATGCTCTTCATGTTCGTGTTCTTTATGTTCTTGAGCAGAGGGAAACCCAGATTTTTCCCGACTTCATTTTTTTCCTTGAATGTGGCCAACGGGACCTCACCTCGGCGAGGAGGTGTGGGACCTCGGCCAAGACCTGGTTGGTGCCCAGCATGTTTTCCCGAGATGAGAAACAGTGTTTGTTTTGGTTTGACTTAGTTTTGGAGAATGCCGAGATCATTTTGTATGCATGTGAAGCTTGTTTAAAAGTGCATTCAATAGATTTGCCATGTGTTTGTAGGACTTGGACTCGCCCTGACCCCGACGTTCGACGAACTATGTGAGTGGTATTTTAATAAAGATATGTTATAAAGTTTTGATAAAACCTTGTTTTGCCCTGCTCGGGAATTATTTACAAGCATGAATGATTATTCCTATTTTGCGTAGCAAATATTGTATCCTGTTTTGATGACATTCTCGGGAAGTCCGTATGTGCTGGGGGACTATAAGCATTTGTAGCACCAAGTTTGGAAGTCCGTATGTGCTAGGGGACTATAAGCATTTGTAGCACAAAGTTTGGAAGTCCGTATGTGCTAGGGGACTATAAGCATTTGTAGCACAAGTCCTTAGTGTCCGGGGACTATAATGCAACGACACCATTGTTTTGAGATCTCTCTTGTCTTGTCTTGCCTTGCCACTGACGGTTTTACCGCGTGGGCTTGTTTGTCCAGAATGTCATCTCTTGTATTATATTGATGTTAGTAAGCATCCCTTGAAGCTTGAAAGA
This sequence comes from Camellia granthamiana, assembly GCA_036172215.1. Classification (NCBI taxonomy): domain Eukaryota; kingdom Viridiplantae; phylum Streptophyta; class Magnoliopsida; order Ericales; family Theaceae; genus Camellia; species Camellia granthamiana. The sequence goes on along the minus strand of CM069915.1, from coordinate 21,854,864 downwards.
TTTGATAGATGAACTTGATTTATCCCTTGTATTGTTTTGTTAAAAGATCTCGGATATCATTCATGTAAACCCCTTTATTATTTATACCATTCACTGAGTATCCAAGCTCACCCTCTCTATATATATGTAGGTGATGAGCAGGACGGCGGTGACGCCTAGACGTGTTTTGCCGATGTATTTTTGGACTCGTGTTTTACGACATCTTGAAGATTATGCTTCTTAGTTTTATTCCGTTGTATTTTGTATTTGATGGCTAAGAAGCCTTTTGGTCAAGATGTATTTTTTGTACTTCATTTTGTTGTATTTAAGCTATTATAAGATGTATGACATTTCATTTAACTTAAGCACTGCTCTTATGGACTACTCAGCTTTTAATTTATTGCTTTCGCATTTGTAAGCCCCATATGTATACTCTGACTCGCGTGTGAATTCTTGGAAGTGGCCTTTGGTAATCTCGAATTATTGGCCATCATGGCACCATTCTACTAGGGGCGGAATGGGGTCGTGACACAAAGGGTCTCTAAAACGCCATTTTCGATCAGAGTGCCAAATTTGAGACAATTCTGATCTCGTCCCAGAAGTGTTGTGAAAATGCCATTTCAGATCCGACTGCTAAAATTGAGACAATTTCGAGCTCGTCGCACAATTGTTACCAAAACATTGCTTCTAATTAGACTGTCGAATTTGAGACAATTCCGAGCTCATGCCAAATGTGTCGACAAAATGTCGTTTTCGATCACACAGCCAAATTTGAGACAATTCTGAGCTCGTCCCAAAGGTGTCGCTACAACTCCGTTTCAGATCAGACTACAAAATTTAAGACAATTCTGAGCTCATCCCCAAAGTGTCGCCAAAATCACATTTCCGATCAGATTCCCAAATTTGAGACAATTCCGAGCTCATCCCAAACATGTCGCCAAAATGCCATTTTCGATCAAACAATCAAATTTGAGGCATTTCTGATCTCGTCCTAAGAGTGTTGCTAAAATGCCATTTTCGATCAGACTACCAAATTTGAGAAAATTCCAAGCTCATCCCAAACATGTCACCAAAATGCCATTTTAGATCTAACTGCCAAATTTGAGACAATTCAGAGCTCGTCCCAAAAGTGTCGCAAAAAAGTCATTTCTGATCAGACTGCCAAATTTGAGACAATTTTGAGCTCATTTGAAATATGTCGCCAAATTGCTGTTTCCGATCAGTGTACCAAATGTCAAAGAATTCTAATCTCATTGAAAACGTGTCACTGATCAGACTGCCAAATTTGAGGCAATTCCGAGCTCATCCCAAAAGTGTCACCAAAATGTCGTTTTAGATCTGACTGCAAAATTTGAGACAATTTCGAGCCCATTCCAAAAGTGTCGCTAAAACGCCATTTCCAATCAGAATCCCAAATTTCAGACAATTCTGAGCTCGACCCAAATGTGTCATCAAAATGCGGTTTCTGATCAGACTGCAAAATTTTAGACAATTCAGATCTCATCCCAAAAGTGTCACTAAAATGCTGTATCTAATCAGACTGCCACATTTGAGACAATTCCGAGATCGTCCCAAAAGTGTTGCTAAAATGCCATTTCAAAATGGACTGCCAAATTGCTGACAATTCCAAGCTCATCCCAAAAATGTCGCTAAAATTCAATTTCTGATCAAACACCCAAATTTGAGACAATTCAGAGCTCATTCCAAAAGCGTCGCAAAAACACCTCAAACTGCCAAATCTGAGACAATTCACAGCTCGTCCCAAACATGTCGCCAAAATGCCATTTTCGATCAGTCTGCCAAATTTCTGACAATTTTGATCTCGTATGAAAAGTGTTGCAAAAATACCGTTTCCAATCAGACAGCCAAATTTCAGACAATTCCGAGCTCGTCCCAAAAATGTGGACATAAAGCTATTTTCGATCAGACTATCGACTTTGAGATAATTCCGAGCTCGTCTCAAAAGTGTAGCTGAAATGCCGTTTCAGATTGGACTGTAAAATTTGACAAAATTTAGAGTCCATCCCAAAAGTGTCTCCAAAACTCCGTTTCTGTTAGACTGCAAAATTTGAGACATTTCCAAGGTCGTTCCAAAAGTATCGCCAAAACACCGTTTTTGATCTAACAGCCAAATTTGAGACAATTCCGAACTCGTCCCAAAAATGTCGCCAAAATGTCGTTTTCGATCAGATTGCCAAATTTGAGACAATTTTGAGCTAGTCCCAAATGTGTCTCATAAACGCCGTTTCCATTCAAACTATAAAATTTCAGACAATTCCGAGCTCGTTTCAAAAATGTTGTCAAAATGACCTTTCCGATCAGATTGCCAAATTTGAGACAGTTTCAAGCTCATCCCAAAATTGTCGCCAAAATGCTGTTTCCGATCAAATTGCAAAATTTAAGACAATTCCAAGCTCTCCCCAAAAGTGTCGTGAAAATGTCGTTTTCGATCAGACTGCCAATTTTGAGAAAATTTTGAGCTGGTCTTAAAAGTTTCACAAAAATGTCGTTTCCGATGTGGCTGCCAAATTTGAGACAATTCTGAGCTCATCGCAAACGTGTCTCCAAAATGCCGTTTCCAGTCAAACTGCTACATTTGAGACATTCCGATCCCGTCCCAAAAGTGTTGCAAAAATGTCGTTTCAGAAAGGACTGCCACATTTGAAAATGTCACTAAAAATGTAATATCCGATCAGACTCCCAAATTTGAGAATATTCTAGCTTGTCCCAAAAGTATTGCGAAATGTCGTTTCCGCCCAAATTGTCAAATTCAAGACAATTCTGAGCTCGTCTGAAAAGTGTCGCTAAACTGCCTTTTCCGATTAAACTCCCAAATTTGAGACAATTCTGAGCTTATTTCAAAACATTATTTTTTATCAAACTACCAGATTTGAGACAATTCTGAGCCCGTCCGAAATGTGTCTCCAAAATGCTGATTCCGATTAGACTACCAAATTTGGGACAATTCTGAGCTCGTCCCAAAAGTGTCACCAAAATATCATTTCCAATCATACTACCAAATTTAAAACAATTTAGAACTCGTCCCAAAACTATCGCAAAAATGTAGTTTCTGATCAGACAGCCAAACTTGAAATAATTCTAATCTTGTCCCAAAAATGTCACTAAAATGCCATTTTTCATTAGACTGCCAAATTTGAGACAATTCTGATCTCGTCCCGGAAGTGTCGCAAAAATGCCATTTCAGATCAGACTGCCAATGTTGACACAATTCTAAGCTTGTCCCAAAAGTGACGCCAAAACGTCATTTCTGATTAGACTGCCAAATTTTAGACAATTCCGAGCTCGTCTCAAATGTGTGGCTAAAATGCAATTTCCGATCAGACTGCCAAATTTGAAATAATTACGAGCTCGTCCTAAATGTGTTGCAAAAACGCCGTTTCCAATCAGAATGAAAAATTTGAGACAATTCCGAGGTTGCCCCAAACATGTCACCAAAATGCCATTTCCGATCAGTCTGCCAAATTTTTGACAATTCTAACCTCGTCTGAAAAGTGTCGCTAAAATACAGTTTTCGATCAGACTACCAAATTTCAAACAATTCTAAGTTCATCCCAAAAGTGTCAACGTAACGCCATTTTTAATCAGACTCCCAAATTTGAAACAATTCCATGCTAGTCCCAAAAGTGTCGCTAAAATGCCGTTTTGGATTGGAGTGCAAAATTCGACAAAATTCTGAGCCTGTCCCAAAAGTGTCCCGAAAATGCCGTTGTCGACTAGACAACCAAATTTGAGACAATTTTGAGCTCATCCCGAATGTTTCACGAAATTGCCGTTTCTGATCAGACTACGAAATATGAGACAATTCTTAGCTCGTCCCAAAAGTGTCCCCAAAACGGCATTTCCATTAGACTACTAAATTTGAGACAATTCCGAGCTCGTTCCAAAAGTTTCGCCAAAATGCCGTTTCTGATCTTACAACCAAATTTGAGACAATTTCGAACTCGTCCCAAACGTGTTGCCAAACTGTCGTTTTCGATCAGACTGTCAAATTTGTGACAATTTCGAGCTGGTCCCAAAACTGTCTCCAAAATGCCGTTTTCGTTCAGACTGCAAAATTTTAGACAATTCCAAGCTCGTTCCAAAAGTGTCGCCAAAACAACCTTTCTAATTAGACTGCCAAAGTTGAGACAATTTCGAGCTCATCCCAAAAGAGTCGCCAAAATGCCTTTTTCGATCAAACTACCAAATTTGAGGCAATTCCAAGCTCGTCCCAAAAGTGTGGTGAAAATGTTGTTTTCGATCAGACAGCCAAATTTGAGACACTTTCAAGTTGGTCCCAAAATTGTCACAAAAATGCCGTTTCAGATTAGTCTGCCAAATTTGAGACAATTCTGAGCTCGTTCCAAATGAGTCGCCAAAACATCGTTTCCGAGCAAAATGCCAAATTTGAGACAATTCTGATCTTGTCCAAAAAGTGTCGCTAAAATGCCATTTACGATCAGACTGCCAAATTTGAGAAAATTCCAAGCTGGTCCCAAAAGTGTTGCTAAAAAGCCATTTCAGAATGGACTACCAAATTCGAAACAATTCCGAGCTTGTCCCAAAAGTGTCGCGAAAATGGCATTTCCGCTCAGATTGCCAAATTTGAGACAAATTTGAGCTCGTCCCAAAAGTGTCGCTAAAATGCCATTTCCAATCAGA
>CM069915.1:21641936-21850023 GCA_036172215.1 Camellia granthamiana | reverse complement strand
TCCTAACCGATAACAGAGGTGCGACAAGAGTCGTCACACTCACATTTACTAAAGCAGAGGACACTAGCTTAGTGCAAGAATCAGCCATCATCAATGAGGAATTGATAGTGAAACCCTAGAAACTGAGGTAGTTTCTAGAGAGAAGGTAGACTCTCTCTCTCTAACCCATTTTTTTGGGAATATACTGATTATCTCCTTCAAACTAAAAGTGAGGTTTTTTTTTGTTTTCACCTTTTTCATACGCAATCTCTTTAATGTTACCATTAAAATTCTTCAGAGTGGTAATGGGACTGAGTATGTTGATGGAGCTTTCTGAGCATGCCTTGAGGAGCATGGCATTCTTTATCAGACTAGTTGTGTTGGCACTCCTGAGCAGAATGGAGTTGCTGAACACAAGAATGGCCATCTTCTTGAAGTTGCTCACTCCCTTTTGTTTACCATGAAAGTTCCTTAGTCTTTTTGTGATCCTTAGTCTGTTCTTACTGATGCTTATCTCATCAACTGTATGCCTTCCAGTGTCTTCCAATTCCAAATTCCTCTTGCACTTCTTCTTGTGGCTTTTCCCTTACCCCTTGGGTTTTTGGATGTGTTTGTTTTGTTCTTTTGCAACCTCGTACTCGTAGAAAGCTTGATCCTAAAGCTGTGCGTTGTGCCTTTCTTGGCTATTCTGCTACTCATAAGGGTTACAAATGCAATGATCCTCACTCAAAAAGTGTGTCAATATGGATGCCACTTTTCGTGAAATCTAAGCCCTTTTTTACTTCTTCTCCGCCATCTCCTCCGAGGGAGTGTTATGGATGAGATTTCGGATGAGATGATGTCATATCAGCATGAGTTATCTTTTTTCACTCCTAGTCAACGAGCTGTTATTTGTGGTAAGGGGAAGCCTGAGAGTGGTTTTGGTGTTGAGCCTACATTGGAGGCCATTTGGACAAGGCTGATTTTAAGACCTATTCACAACGCCAGATAGAGCAGCCATCCCTTGTGCCACCAAGTCAATCATCATCTCTCGTGCCGGTTCCAGATCCTGTTTCCACTGATTCTACAAGTAATGTACATTATTCTATTTCTTCATCAGTAGTTGACAATCCTGTTATTGATGATTTAAGTCTTCCTATTGCTATTAGAAATGGGGTTAAGACTTGTACTCAACACCCTATTGCTAAATTTGTGTCCTATGATTCATTGTCTCCTGTGTATCGTGCTTTTGTTTCGTCTCTATCTTCTGTGTGTATCCCACAGGGTTGGAAAGAAGCTGTTAATGATCCTAAGTATAAAGGAGCTATGGTAGAAAAAATGCAAGCCCTAAGCAAGAATAATACCTGGGAGGGAGTTAGTCTCCCTTCCAAGTTGAAAAAAATCAGTGGGATGTAAGTGATTCTTCTCTCAGTCTACAGTTGGGAAAGTCTACATGTTGAAGAAAGCGTTATATAGTTTGAAACAGTCTCCTTGGGCTTGGTTTGATAGATTTCTGAAAGCAATGCAGATCATACCATGTTTGTCAAACGCAATGCAAATAAGGTAACTGTGCTTATTGTATATGTGAATGATATAGTTGTAACAGGGAATGATGAAGATGATATGACGCATATGAAGATGCAATTGGCCAAGGAGTTGGAGATCCAAGATCTTGGCCCGTTGAGGTACTTTCTTGGAATTGAAGTTGCCAGATCTGACAAAGGCATCTTTATTTCTCAAAAGAAGTACATTCTAGATCTTTTTGAAGAAATAGGCATGTTAGGTTATAAACCAATTGATTCACCTATTAAGGTTAACCTGTGAGAATATTAGGTATATGTATATATGGTAGTATATATATTCTACATATATTAGGGATTGAGCATATAATTTTGTTTCCTCTTAGTTCTGGGGTTTGGATTGCTGTATATACTGATGTATTCTTGTATCAAAAACACAACAGAATATACAAATTCTCTCAAAAAACTTACATGCTATCAGAGCTTGGTTCAAAACCCTAGGTTCGAGAACAACCTGATCACTCAGAGAACAGCAGGCCAATAGATGGCCGGCAGGCTACTTTTATTGGGCCGGCGGTACATCCTTTTGGCTGGCCGGCCATGTTCAACGCAGAACACTAGAGGGCATGCGATTCATAAGCAAACAAACGGTGCAAGCAACATCTTTTATTTTATTTTATTTTATTTTTTGTGAATCTGATCCTTGAACCCTCGCAACTCAGGATCTAAGCCAGAGAGTAAAGAAGCCATCATAAACTCCTCTCAATGTTGCTTCTGTTTGTTCACATCAATAGTGAAGGGTCGATGCTGCAATAATTGATCCCACAAGGTCTTGAGACTACTATAATAATCAGAAAGAGACCGGCCAGATTGACGCATAGCAAAAATCTGCTTATATAACTCATAAACCCGAGATATTACTTTAATTTGAAAAAGATTCAGCAAAGGAGTCCCAAATTTCCTCAAAGGTATCACAAAATTCCACGGTAATAACAACATGTTGTTCCAGACTATGCCAAATCCAACCCATAACACAGGAATCCTCGCTACACCAATCATCATAAGCTTTATCATTAGTAGGAGGAGGGAGTTCGCTAAGGAATCAGGACTTCGTCTTGCCACGTAAGAAAATTTTGACGGCATGGGCCCAAGCCAAATAGTTGGCACCATTCAATTTCTTTGCTTCAATCTCGGCCATAATGATCAATCACACAGAATACGCAACAAACGAGCACAAATATAGCAAAATACTTGTAAATAGTCACTATCCACAGCAACCAATAGCCACAATAACCAATATAGGCAACAGGACTACCCAAGGTTTTAAAAAGCGACTGCAACCGTTACGTAATGCCGTTACGTAACGGTTGTGGTAGTTACCGCCACCCGTTACCGTTACGGCCACTTTTGCAGTGATTGAGATTCACAGGTGTCTCGGCCGTAACGGCTGCCATAGTGGTCGTAACGGTCTGTTACACACCGTTACGTAACGGTTCCGAACTGCTTTTTTCAAAAAAACACAAAAAAAGGGCTAAAAATAGGAAAAGAGGGATAGAGAGAAGAGGGAAGATAGAGTAGCAAGAGAGAGATAGAGAGAGAGAGAGAGAGAGAGAGAGAGAGAGATGAGGGAAGATGAAAAACATGTTATTGATTTGTTGAAACTGTAAGACCTATGCTATTCTATTCAGTTTATTCAATCATTTTGTTTGTGTATGTCTATCTATATATATTGTTTGAAAATAATAATAATAATAATAATTGTGGTCATTATCTATTTGACTTAGTTAAAATATGTATATATATATATAGGCTCTTATTTATTCCCTTACTTTTGTCATTGTTTATCTTATATATAATAGTTAGTGATTGATTGATTTTTTGTATAATATAAAGTCATTAATTATTAAAATAAAATGAAAAAAACTCAATTTATAGTGATTTGAAAATATGAAATATATTGGATCATACTTAAAAATTTATAAAAATTGATCAATATTTATTTTAAACCCAATAAATATGATCATGGAAAAAAAATATGCATAACAGTAAATTTTTTTCAAATTGTGAAAAAAATAAAAAAATTCACGATTCCAATTACCGCAACTGTTACACTACGGCCTTTACACCCCGCAACTACAACTGCACCACCGCCACTGTTACGACAACCGCAATCGCTTTTTAGAACCTTGGGACTAGCGCAACAAACAAGAATAGAATACAAAAATACCAAAAACAAATCAGCATAAACGTTGAGCAGAAAAACATAACTGACCTGTTTTGAGCCCAAAAAACAGACCCGATGCACCAAATCACAAAATAAACTCCAAAGGAAGCCTTAGGAGACTCAGTTGGCTTCCCTAGGGTAGAACCCAGCAGTAGAAATCACAAAAATAAGGTTGGAAAGGCAGTTGCAAAAATAGGCACTAGGAAACCGAAAATCATTCAAAAATTGAAAACTCACATCAAACAACTTCAACAAAAATCACCATAAATCTTAGGAGGCAATTTTGAGTCGAGTGGCTTAGGTTTCATTTGTCCAGTGCTTATGTCATGCTAACGTCATCGTACGGCTGATGACATCAACACGTCTCAGTCACCTTAGATCGATCTCCAAAATCTGTGGAATACTTTTTGATGGAGAATAGATCGCTCTAATACCAAGTTAGAACGTAAAATGAGGAAATTTAGGGTTAGAAAGAAGAAGAGAGGAGAAGAGAAGAGGAAGAAATTTTTATATATCTTATAATGTTGTGCTCAACCCTACATCAGTACATTAGCAAAATATATATACAAACCCTATAATTGCAATATGACCATCGTACTCTCAACTTAAGTAAATGTTAACAATAGAACATAAATAACTATACTAACAACCGTCATCTCCTTACGACAGTTAAGTCTCTCTTTCTCTCTACCTCCGTTCCGGCTCCGTTTTGGGGTAAGGCAGTTCTTACTACTACTTTTCTTCTCAACCATATGCCTACCCGCTTTCTTTCCGGTCGGTCTCCTTGCGAGGTTATGTTTTCTCAACTTCTAAATTACTCCCTCCTTTATGTGTTTGGGTCTGCTTGTTTTGTCCTTTTATCTCATAAAGATAGGACCAAACTTAGTGTCCGGTCCGGTCCGTCTTATGTGTCCTTTTGGGTTACAATCTCACTCAGAAAGCTTATTGCTGTTATGACCCTATTTCCAGTCGCTTTGTGTCTCCCACCATGTTGCCTTTCTCGAACATCTACCTTACTTTCAGCTTCCTTCTCTTATAGCTCCAATTTCCAAAGAGGATTTGGGGTTTATATTGATCTACCTCTAAGCTTATTCCCTCTTCTCCTTGTACCACCCCTCCTACTGAGCCCTCTCCACTGACCCCCATGAATTTGTTCCCTCCTCTCCTCCTCCTTCTCCGCCTGCTCCTTCTCCTTCTTCTCCTCTTTCTTCCTATTGTTCCCCATGAGCTTTGTACCGCCCCTCTTACTGAGCCCTCTCCACTGACCCCATGAATATGTTCTCTCCTCTCCTCTCCTCTCCTCCTTCCCTGCCTGCTCCTTCTCCTTCTCCTTCTCCTTCTCCTTCTCCGATTTTAGTCTATTCTCGTCGCAAGGCTCTCTCTCCACCAATTGTCTCCGCTCCTACTACTGGTCCTCCTACTTCTGACGACCTTGATCTTGCTAACCATAAGTATCCCCTTCGCATCCGTAAACAGGTTCCTACTACTGATCCTCCTGCTTCTGACGACCTTGATCTTGCTAACCATAAGTTTTCCCTTCACATCCGTAAACAGGTACCCAAACTTGGTTTTGCTAAAACACGTTTTTCTTCTTCATACTGTACGTTTTTGTCTGCTATTCACTCTTTTTCAGAACCTCAGTCTTACAAGTTGGCCTGTCAAGATCCTCATTGGATTCAAGCTATGGAGGATGAGTTGTCTGCTTTGCAAAAAATTAATACTTAGGAGTTGATTCCTTTGCCTGCGCTAGTAAAAATCTGGTTGGTTGCAAATGGATCTGCAAAGTAAAGGCTCATTCTGATGGTTCTCTTGAGTGCTACTAGACTCGCTTGGTTGCCAAGGGTTTTTCACGAGTATGGTATTGATTATGAGACATTTGCCCCTGTTGCCAAGATGACTACTGTCTATACTTTGATATCTGTCACTGATGTTCATCATTCCGTACTTTAATATCTGCCACTAATGTTCGTCATCGGCCTATTTATCAGATGGATGTTAAGAATGCTTTTCTTAATGGTCATCTTGCTAAGGAGGTTTACATGCGTCCTCCCACTAGCCTACACTATTCCTCTGAACAGGTTTGTCATCTTCAGCGTGCTCTGTATGGTCTAAAGCAAACTCCTCGTGCTTGTTATGATCGCTTTCAGACTACTGTTACTATGCTTGGGTCTCATTCTTTGGCCCAGGACTCTGCTTTGTTTCCCCTCCACACCTCTACCGGTTTTGTTGTTAATTCTTTTGTTTTCTCTGAGGTCAAGCACCATCTCTTCCGCACCTTCGAAATGAAGGATTTGGGCCTATTGCGGTACTTTCTTGGTATTGAGGTGGCTTCTTCTCCTAAGGGCTACTTTCTGTCTTAGGCCAAGTATGCTAATGAAGTTATTCACTGTGCTGGTCTTACTGACACTAAGATTGTTGATACCCCCATTAAGCTTAATGTGAAACTTAACACTACTGATTGCATTCATTTGCCTGATCCTACTTTATATTGAGAACTCATGGGTTACTTAGTCTATCTCACGTTTACTCGTCCTGACCTTGCCTATGTTGTGTTCATGTGATTAGCCAATTTGTGTTCATATGGTTAGCCAATTTGTTTTCGCTTCTCGCTCCACACATTGGGCTATATTGATTCGGATTCTTCGCTATCTCCGAGGTACTATATTTCAAGGTTTACTATTGTCACCTACTTCCTCTCTGGACTTAGTGGCCTATGTTGATTCTGATTGGGCTGGTGATATTACTGATCGCACGTCCACGTCTAGTTTCTATATGTTTCTTAGAGATTCCTTGATCTCTTGAAAAGTAAGAAACAAATTGTTGTTGCTCGCTCTATTGCTAAAGCTAAATACTGTGCTATGGCTTATACTACTACTGAGATTGTTTAGCTTCGTTGTCTCTTATCTAATTTGGGTGTCCCCTCAGTCTTCTCCGACCTCCCTCTATTGTGACAACCGCAGTGCTATTCAGATTGCCCATAACAATGTCTTCCGTGAGCGGACGAATCACATTGAAATTGATTGTCACTTTGTCCGTCAACATCTGCAGTCTGACTCTATTTCGTTTTCTTTCGTCTCTTTGACTCTGCAACTCGTTGACTTCTTTACCAAGACTCACACTACTACAAGGTTTCAATTTCTTGGAAAACTCTCAGTGTTGAGTGGGGGTGTTGAGTGGGGGTGTGAAAATATTAGGTTTATGTATATATGGTAATATATATTCTGTATATATTTTGTTGATTGAGCATATAATTTTGTTTCCTTTCTTAGTTCTAGGGTTTGGATTATTATATATTCTGATGTATTCTTGTATCAAAAACACAACGGAATATACGAATTCTGTCAGAAAACTTACGTCTTTGGAGTGGTGTTGGTAACTCGGTGGAGAAGGAAAGGTACCAAAGATTATATACCTATCTCACACTCAGCCGGATATTGCCAATGCTGCAGTTGTTGGAGAAGGAAAGGTACCAAAGACATGTTGGATGGCTTATATACCTATCTCACACTCAGCCAGATATTGCCAATGCAGTTGGTATAGTAAGTCAGTTTATGTATGATCCTCGTACAACAAAGATAATATCAATTCCAATTTTGATGTGATTAAAATTTAGCCTAAAATTTAAAATTTCTATACACCTAACTTGGTGTTTTAATTTTAATAGTTAACAAAATTTGAAGCTCAAATAAGCAAAAACCATTCTTCCCATTAAAATATATCACACAACAAACCACATGTTGGCTGATTCTTTCACTCTGTCATTTGAAAACTAAGCACACATTTTCTAAACTATGCACACTATATTCCCACTTCTCCATGCAGATACCCCACAGTTTGGTACATTTCTTCCCAGTCTCTTCTTTTGCTAGGTCTACCTAAGCCAAATATGTTCAACGCAAATTGTGTCCTAACCAACTTTCTTTAACAGGTCTTATCAAATCCAATCTAATACAACCAACTCAGATCTAACTTGATCTGAAAATACAGACTACAACCCGTCCGTTGCAGGTATTTAGTACAAGTGCTGCTAGTGTATAAGACTAAAGAACATAGTTAGCATACCATGATTTGTAAGTAGATCAGGGTTAAGAAAAAATCACATAAAGTAGATAACCTATGTTCTCTTTTGCTTGAGAACCCCCATGGCTCGAGCTTTCACAGCTTCTTGAGCTGGACAAGGTCTTACTTCTTTTTTCATAACAAAAAAACAAACTCATTGCAGCAAGCAAACATATAAATGCATTGTTCTCAATGTAAAAAATAAATCAAAAAGGTAAGGAGATTACCTTAATGATGAACAATTTCTATAAGTGCTATGCCTGCAAGGGGTTATTGCCAAAAACACAAAGGAAAAAAAAATTACAAACAAAACACTAACTACTCCTAAAAGTAACATTATTTTTATTATTATGTTTATGGATCTTGATAAATAGGGCCTTCTAATTCAATAGACACCTTTCCTCTTCAGGTGGGAAATTCTCCACAACTGGTTTAAGACATTGGCCAGTCACTTTAAAAACATTACAATTCTTAGTTTTATACAAAAGAACCTTTTGTGAAGGGCCAACAATTCATTTGAGTACAAACAATATTAACATTAAAAACATGTCATATGCAATGACACGGGGAGGACTAGTCAATCAACTAGAGGCCCTTTTTCTTTCAAAAAATCACCCCTTTTCTGCTCCCTAATCTACAGGCCCTTTTTTCTTTCAAAAAAGCACCCCTTTTCTGCTCCCTAATCTACAAAAATATGCAATACTGCCTTTAGGCAATAGTAATATTATCTTTTATTCGATGCAAAGCTACAAACACAAGACCCTTGTGAGTAAAAAGGTATATATATTATGTAGAGGGGTAGAAAATTAAGATAAAAATTACCATCTTGTTGCGTTGAATTCGAGCCGCCTGAGCACCCTTGACAACATTGCGGTCAGATCTAGTACTCTTGCTATTATCTAAGTCACCCAATATATATTTCATAAAAGGAAAAAATAAGGAACAAAAGAAGGGTAGTAATTAAAAGGAAAAACAAATAAATATTTGAAGAGCAAAATCAGAATATAAAAGGAATGGAGGTACAATGAAGTCTTGTCTAACCTTTGAGAGAGGTTTTGTGGATGTTATGAGATGATTTCGAAGCATACCGAGTCTTATGGGCCTTGTTGAGCAATTTATATTGTTGAAGGCTAAAATGTAGTTTTTCTACAAATTTAAATTAAATTCATCAAATCACAATTAAATATAAATTGAGAGAATGAATATAATATCCAAAATTCATGGAACAACTATGTAATTTTAAGCATTCATCACACCTCCCAACCACCTTTATTGCTAGAACCTAGCAATTAGGGCAACTAAAATAAAATCAAAAAGTAAAATAAAAGCAACAACTCTAAACCACTTCCGCAAGAAATCACAATTGAATTTAGCACATGCAACAAGCCCTTAATCCAATAGGTAACCCCACGTGGACGACGAGTTAAAGCATTGTGTTTCCAAAGATGTCACCCACAAACTTCCAAAAATTTCTTTACTAAAAGGATTTCTTTCATTCTCATGCCAAAGTTAAAGAACAAGTCATGAATTTCACAACCTTAACAAGATAATTAATCAAAGTTCAAGACACTAGCAGCAAGTAAAGATATCTCATGACATTCAAAATTTGGAGTGTGTGAAAAACGTTCAGCCAACATAGACACGACCTTAGCCTTAAAGTGAAATATAACTCAAATCTCTTTCTGAAACATGCTTCGACTCAAATCTCACCAGTTATTGCACTCAATAAATAAATCACTCAGAATATGGTGCAAAAATTACTCTCAATATATGCGAGTAGAACAATGTAAATCAAAGGCAAAATATCCCGCATGCTAATTTTTTTGAAAAACAATAATATGAAAGAATAAATAAATAGTCTCATGAATGGAATATCAAATACTGAGAATCAAAATTTCTAGAGATGTTACCCACAAACGTCAAAAAATTTCTTTACTCAAGGGATTTCTTTCGTTTTCACGCTAAAGTTGAAGAACAAGTCATGAATTTCACAACCTTAACAAGATAATCAATCAAAGTTCAAGACACTAGCAGCAAGTAAAGATATCTCATGACATTCAGAATTTGGAGTGTGTGAAAAAGTTTAGCCAACACAGACACAACCTTAGCCTTAAAGTGAAATATAACCCAAATCTCTTTCTGAAACATGCGTAGACTCAAATCTCACCAGTTATTGCACTCAACAAATAAATCACTCAAAATATGGTGTAAAAATCACTTTTAATATATGCGAGTAGAATAATGTAAATCAAAGGCAAAATATCTCGCATACTAAATTTTTTTCAAAACGCTAACATGAAAGAATATCAAATGCTAAGAATTAAAATTACCACACTATCACCCCTATCCATCATGTCCACTTGTAAGCTATACCACTCCCAAAATCAAGTAGGACTTTTATTTGGTTGTAATGTTTGGGTCGAGGAATTATGAAAAAATAACAAAAAGGTAAAGGTGAATAAAAACATGAATGTTTGAGAGATAATTGGGATAAAAATAAACACAATTAGAGCATTTTCCAAACGCCTTGCTCTTTCTATTAATTTCCTTTTTTCTTTTTAAACTCCCCCCCCCCCCCCCTCGTTGAACACAATTTATTTCTTTTTCTTTTTTTTCAGCTTTTCTACTTTTTTTTCTTTTGTTTTTTTAAACAAATTTGCCCATGTCAAACTCAAATAATCCCAACATATCTACAAAATTAAAAAGAAAGTATGGGTTGTGGGGTTAAACAAAGAAAGGCTAACATAAAGGCTCAAATTGGTTTCTAATGGTTAATGAAGTAACAATAAAAGAAACAAAAATAAATAAAAGGCTCAAAGAAACAAAGATGGCCTAAAATCATCCCTCAAGAATTAGTATGGTCCTTCAACTTTCATGATCTCAAGGGAATAGAAGTGTGATAACAAATTGATTTATTCTCAGCATTCAACCAAAATGAAGAAATAATGAGACTAAACAACAAGTTAATGTGCTTCCAAAAAAAATTTAGAGTAAATGTATAATAACCCTCCAATAAATGACTGACACAAAACTCACAGGGTTAAAAGTCTCCACTATCATTCTTCAAGATTTTCAAGTCATATCCACTTTTATCAACTAAAAATCATATTCATGTGGCTAACGTGTAGTGCAATGATTTCCAAATACGAACACATGGAATACTTTAACAAAGTAGCTAGCATATCAAACGTCAACACAATTTCTCAAGTTAAAGCAATAAAATACTACAAGGATGCCAAATCACTCAACGCATAGAACAAAAGATTATGCGCACTTTCTTTTTTTTAAAACAAAACAACTAACTCATTGTAGCAAGCAAACATATAAATTCTTCTCAAAATAAGTATTTTCTCCCACCAACCTGAACGATGCATTGTCCTCGAGGGAGTAGAAGTGTGATAACAAATTGATTTATTCTCAACATTCAACCAAAAATGAAAAAATAATGAGACTAAACAACAAATTAATGCGCTTCCAAAGAAAAATTAAGAGTAGATGTATAATAACCCTCCAATAAATGATTGGCACAAAACTCACAAGGTTAAAAGTCTCCACTATCATTCTTCAAGATTTTCAAGTCATATCCACTAATCAACTAAAAATCATATTCACGTGGCTGAAGTGCAGTGCAATGATTTTCAAATATGAACACATGGAATACAAAGTAGCTAGCATATCAAACTTCAACACAATTCTCGAGTTAAAGCAATAAAATATCACAAGTTTGCCCAATCACTCAATGTATAGAACAAAAGATTACCATAAGCACTAATTTTTTTTTTAAAACAAAATAACTAACTCATAGCAGCAAGCAAATATAAACATTCTTCTCAAAATAAGTATTTTCTCCCCCCAACCTAAATGATGCATTGTCTTGAATGTAAAAAATAAAATCAAAAAGTTAAGGAGATTACCTTAATGATTAACCATGTCTATATATGCCATTGCCTGCAAGGGGTTAGCGCCAAAAACACAAAAGAAAAATAAAAAATAAAAACAAAAAACTAACTACTCCTAAAAGTAACATTATTTTGAATAACATGCACAAACCGAGTCATCAGAATAATTTTGATCAATTATTTTGAACAACTTTTTGAATGAAGTAAAGGAAGTCAGAATCGGCAATCTCTAATTATCTAAAAACTACAAAAAGGGTGTTTTTGGTTTCTATATCGCGTCATAACAAATGAAACACAAAATTCCAACAAAATCTCCACAAAAGAAAAGATAAAATTGCATAAGATAATACATGTATTAGCAGTTCGCTCTTTGCATGTTTTTTCCACATGAAACTATTAACAAAGTTTTTTTTTTCCCACTTTTTTTTCCATTTCTTAGTTCCTTCTCATACAAGATCCACAGGATGCTCATCATGAAATACAACCCAAATTATTGGAAAGGAATTTCCAAACCTCACACATATGTTGAAACATTGTAGCAATCGAAGTCATATAAATAAATTCTATATTACATATATATATAACACCACGAATATCAGTATAACCAATTGCCCTATTTTTGTTTCATCATAGAGTAACTGAAAAAGCGTCATTTCAATACATTATGTAAACAAAAACATAGACGAACTACTCAATTCTCAATTCAACAGCACACCCAATTTTCAAACAACACAATTCAAATAATTTTGGTCGAAACTCATATTAAATTGTATGAATTGAATTGTGCGTCATACAATTCTAACACCATACTAGTTGGAACATGTAAAAGTCGTGTCAACAGAATAATTTTGATCAGTTACTCATGAAATACAATATCCATTTCCAAGCAATAGTAGCAATGTAAGTGAATTTATTCTTGTGTGATAACTGAGATTAGAAATTACCTGGTTGTTGACTCTGCCAACTGGTGCCGAAGGCAAGACAAGATCTGCTTCCAGATCAGGTTGAAGATATGCAGGCATGCCCATCACCTTCTATCTCCATGCCCATGTCAGCTTCCAAAGAATCACGCTCTGCATCACAACATCGAAAAGGATACATGAAAAAAATAAAAACTAAAAAAACTATTGCCCAATTTAGTCTCCATTTCCAAGCAATGGCAGTATAATTTAAGTGAAGGAATTCTTGAGTGATAACTGAGATTACCTATTTTGTTGACTCACTGCTCAGTTGAGGAATTCTTTAGTTTTTTCATCTCTTGTGTTACAACTCACTGCTCAATTGCCATTTAACAAAAAAAGGTCTACATTTATCGCCCAACAAACACATGGATTTATTATATATAACCCAACAGACATCAATTATGTAGCAACTACCACCAATAAACTACTAACTTAACACTTTTCCTTTTTTCTGTTCTTTTTTTTTTTTTTTTTTTTTTGTTTGAGTAAGAAAGCCAATTTGTAGACATAAATAGTAACTCAGAAATAATATACTACTCATGCCAATTAGTTTCTCAATTTTCTCGACACTAGACTCTTGCAAAGCACACAAATTTCTATCCTAAAATGCCAACTGCTGAGGTTTAATTGTTCTGCAGGCTAGGCGAAAGCTCTCTTTTAGAGGGGGTATTGCCTTTGGCATGTCTTGAGCGTCATTGTAAATCCTCTTTTATGGTAATAAAACACTTACCCCCAAAAAAGCATAGCATGACGAACAATGCCTACATGCCAGAGAAGCCAAGAAAAGGAAAAACAACAAATATCAACTATTTTCAAAATAATAAAATTCGGTTTTCCAACTAATACCAAGCATGTAGATTTTGAATTTCTGAACTCTTTTAATTGAGGCATTTCAAAATGGCCTATTTGACTAGATCAATAAATCAATGGAAGGAAAATAACACAGTCCAGCTGTTAATAGAGTAAGTAGAACTTCAATTGGTGAACAATAATGCAAGACCCCAAATGTTTTAGCAAACACTCACATGGGTGTGGGTCCCACACGCATGTGGGGGGTAGATTTTTTTGGTAAATTTTTTTGTATCCCTAGGCATTTTCCTTATTGGTGAAATGAGGAAAGAGACGAACACCACAAAAGAAAGACACAAAAAAGGGGCAGTATGTAACTACTAGGGAAACCAGAAAAACAAATTCACTTGGTAAGTCAACAAGAGATGGAAATAGCTGAACAAATGAGCCAAGAGACATCAATGCTGGAAACACACTTAGAAACGATTTTTCTAATCTGCATCAAAAAATAAAAAAAAATAAAAAAATAAAAAGTGTGAGAGTCAGTAATGCCCTTCACTACAAATTGAGTCCACAGTGTCTCCGAAAGCATTCTTTTAGATCCTCCTTTTTGAAATTAAACATATGTGTTTAGTTGTCAAAACTTCCATTAAGCTCAATTAGTTTCAGTATGAAATTACTATACCATATTTTGTTCCAACAAGGTCGAGAAGGTGCATAATAACTTTAAACACACAAAATAAGATGTGGCATCACATAAGCAACGAAATTTATTTCTAAAGTAGCATTGACAGGACAAAAATAAAATAAAACTACAATTATAAATACCAATATATGAAGGGTCTTGTTAACAAGTGCCCCGAGGACAGGAAAAGTAGACCCAAATTTTTTTTTTGAGAACACAAGACACTTCTTATTAAATTCAATGCAGTTTTTATTGAAATTAATGCACTTCTTTTAACTGTTTGACCTATTTTCAAGACACTTCTTTATTTCAATCCCAATATTCAGCACTTTTAGCATTTGTCATACACAAATATCTAGTTACAAGGACACAACAATTGCACGAATTATAACTAAGATCATTCCAATAAAATAAATGAAATATATCTTTTAAGAACAAAACCAAAAAGATGACATGAGGAACTTACTTTTCTACATTTCAATGCAAGACTAATGTTAGAAGAGGATAAGTTACCAAAATATTTGATATCCATGTTTCATATTTCTTATTTTCTACTTCTAAATCTGAAAATTTAGTCAAATAAAGAAACTAAATCCTAAGCAAAGAATCATGCCAATCTCAAATCATACCTGAGGGAGTAATGTAGGGTTAGTTAGAAGTTTTCTGTTGTTAAGATTCCGAAAGTCCAGTGTAGCTTCTGCAACAACAGGGTCTAAAAATACACTGCAACTCGAACATTAGAAGGGTGATTTTCAAATATGATTTATCATATGATATGCCATCATAAATAGAGAATAATTGTTCATGATTTTCTTTTTTTCCCCATAAATAAATTATTGTGAAAAGACTACAAACTAAACCATCTTTACCAACTCAAACATGAATGAATGAAGGTCCTCATACTAGGATCAACATCATGTAGAAGCACCTCTCCAAAATTAAGAGAAAATAGATGAATTTCCTGAGTAAAACTGTAGAATAAAAGAACAATGGGTTACATCAGCAGATATGTAAGCATAATGATGAGGGGAAGAACTAGGAGAGAAGCAACTATCAAGCACCAAAAATACTTCAACATTCCAAATAAATAGTAACTACAAGTTAATAACACCTGCAATCAATTCATGGTCATTTTTTTTCCAAGTTTTGTTTGGTTCTCTTTTGCATGAGAACCTTCATGGCACAAGCTTTGACAGCTTCTTGAGCTGGATAAGGTCTTTTTCTTTTTCTTTTCTTTTTTTTTTCCCTAACAAAACAACTAACTCATTGCAGCAAGCAAACATATAAATTCTTCTCAAAGAAAGTATTTTCTCCCCCCAACCTAAACGATGCATTGTCCTCAATGTAAAAAACAAAATCACAAAGGTAAGGAGATTACCTTAAATGATGAACCATGTCTATATATATATTATCTTTTTTATTTTATTTTTTTGAGCAACAAAAATTTTATTAAAAAAAGAAAAGATGAACCATGTCTATATGGGCAATTCCTGCAAGGGATTATTGCCAAAAACACGGGGAAAAAAAATTACAAACGAAAAACTAACTACTCCTAAAAGTAACATTACTTTTATTATTATGTTTATGGGTCTTGATAAATAGGGTCTTTTAATTCGATGGACTCCTCTCCTCTTCAGGTGGGAATTCTCCGAAACTAGTTTAAGACGTTGGCCAGTCACTTTAAAAACATTACCATTCTTGGGATTTTCAATCTCAACGGCCCCATGAGAAAAAACAGTTTTAACAATGAAAGGGCCAGTCCATCTAGATCTCAATTTAGCGGGAAACAAATGTAGTCTAGTTTTAAACAAAAGAACCTTTTGTGAAGGCTCAACAATTCATTTCAGTACAAACAATATTAACATCAAGAACATATCATATACAATGACACGGGGAGGACTAGTCAATCAACTGGAGGCCCTTTTCTCTTTCAAAACAACACCCCTTTCCTGCTCCCTTATCTACAAAAATATGCAATACTGCCTTTAGGCAATAGCAATATTATCTTTTATTCGATGAAAAGCTACAAACACAAGACCCTTGTGAGTAAAAAGGTATATATATTATGTAGAGGGGTAGAAAATTAAGATAAAAATTACCATCTTGTTGCGCTGAATTCAAGCAGCCCGAGCACCCTTGACAACATTGCGGCCAGATCTAGTGTTCTTGCTATTATCTAAGTCACCAAATATATATTTCATAGAAGGAACAAATAAGGAACAGAAGACGGGTAGTAATTAAAAGGAAAAACAAATAAATATTTTAAGAGCAAAATCAGAATATAGAAGGATTGGAGGTACAATCAAATCTTGTCTGAACTTTGAGAGAGGTTTTGTGGATGTTATGAGATGATTTCGAAGCAAACCGAGTCTTATGGGCCTTGTTGAGCAATTTATATTGTTGAAGGCTCAAATGTAGATTTTCTACAAATTTAAATTAAATTCATTAAATATAAATTGAGAGAATGAATACAAGATCCAAAATTCATAGAATAACCATGTCATTTTAAGCATTCATCGCACCTCCCAACCAGCTTTATTGCTAGAACCTAGCAATTAAGGCAACTAAAATAAAATCAGAAAGTAAAATAAAAGCAACAACTCTAAACCACTTCCACAAGAAATCACGATTGAATTTAGCACATGCAACAAGCCCTTAATCCAATAGGTAACCCCACGTGGATGAGTTAAAGCTCGTGTTTCCAAAGATGTCACCCACAAACTTCCAAAAATTTCTTTACTAAAAGGATTTCTTTCATTCTCATGCCAAAGTTAAAGAACTAGTCATGAATTTCACAACCTTAACAAGATAATTAATCAAAGTTCAAGACACTAGCAGCAAGTAAAGATATCTCATGACATTCAAAATTTGGAGTGTGTGAAAAACGTTCAGCCAACATAGACACGACCTTAGCCTTAAAGTGAAATATAACTCAAATCTCTTTCTGAAACATGCTTCGACTCAAATCTCACCAGTTATTGCACTCAATAAATAAATCACTCAGAATATGGTGCAAAAATAACTCTCAATATATGCGAGTAGAACAATGTAAATCAAAGGCAAAATATCCCGCATGCTAATTTTTTTGAAAAACGCTAATATGAAAGAATAAATAAATAGTCCCATGAATGGAATATCAAATACTGAGAATCAAAATTTCTAGAGATGTCACCCACAAACGTCAAAAAATTTCTTTTGTTCTCATGCTAAAGTTGAAGAACAAGTCATGAATTTCACAACCTTAACAAGATAATCAATCAAAGTTCAAGAAACTAGCAGCAAGTAAAGATATCTCATGGCATTCAGAATTTAGAGTGTGTGAAAAAGTTTAGCCAACACAGACACAACCTTAGTCTTAAAGTGAAATATAACCCAAATCTCTTTCTGAAACATGCTTAGACTCAAAATCTCACCAGTTATTGCACTCAACAAATAAATCACTCAGAATATGGTGTAAAAATCACTCTCAATATATGCGAGTAGAATAATGTAAATCAAAGGCAAAATATCTCGCATACTAATTTTTTCGAAAAACACTAATATGAAAGAATAAGTAAATAGTCTCATGAATGGAATATCAAATACTGAGAATTAAAATTACCATACTGTCACCCCTATCCATCATGTCCACTTGTAAACTATACCACTCTCAAGATCAAATAGGACTTTTATTTGGTTGTAATGTTTGGGTCGAGGAATTATGAAAAAATAATAAAAAGGCAAAGATGAATAAAAAAAATGGATGTCTGAGAGATAATTGGGATAAAAATAAACACAATTAGAGCATTATTCCAAATGCCTTGCTCTTTCTATTACTTTTCTTTTTGTCTTTTTCAACTTCCTCCTCTTGCTCTTTTTTTTTTTTTTTTTTTTTTTTTTTCCCTTCGTTGAACACAATTTATTTCTTCTTCTTTTTTTCAGCTTTTCTACTTTTTTTTTTTTTTTTTAAACAAATTTGCCGTTGTCAAACTCAAATAATCCCAACATATCTACAAAATTAAAAATAAAGTATGGGTTGTGGGGTTAAACAAAGAAAGGCTAACATAAAGGCTCAAATTGGTTTCTAATGGTTAATGAAGTAACAATAAAAGAAACAAAAATAAATAAAAGGCTCAAAGAAACAAAGATGGCCTAAAATCATCCCTCAAGAATTAGTATGGTCCTTCAACTTTCATGATCTCAAGGGAATAAAAGTGTGATAACAAATTGATTTATTCTCAGCATTCAACCAAAATGAAGAAATAATGAGACTAAACAACAAGTTAATGTGCTTCCAAAGAAAATTTAGAGTAAATGTATAATAACCCTCCAATAAATGATTGGCACAAAACTCACAGGGTTAAAAGTCTCCACTATCATTCTTCAAGATTTTCAAGTCATATCCACTTTTATCAACTAAAAATCATATTCATGTGGCTAAAGTGTAGTGCAATGATTTCCAAATACGAACACATGGAATACTTTAACAAAGTAGCTAGCATATCAAACTTCAACACAATTTCTCAAGTTAAAGCAATAAAATACTACAAGGATGCCAAATCACTCAATGCATAGAACGATGCATTGTCCCCCCAACCTGAACGATGCATTGTCCTCAAGGGTAATTGATTTATTCTCAGCATTCAATCAAAAATGAAAAAATAATGAGACTAAACAACAAATTAATGAGCTTCCAAAGAAAATTAAGAGTTAACCCTCCAATAAATGATTGGCACAAAACTCACAGGGTTAAAAGTCTCCACTATCATTCTTCAAGATTTTCAAGTCATACCCACCTATCAACTAAAAATCATATTCATGTAGCTGAAGTGCAGTGCAATGATTTCCAAATATGAACACATGGAATACTTTAAGAAAGTAGCTAGCATATAAACTTCAACACAATTCTCGAGTTAAAGCAATAAAATATCACAAGTATGACCAATCACTCAATGTATAGAACAAAAGATTACCATGAGCACTAAATTCTTTTTGAAAACAAAATAACTAACTCATAGCAACAAGCAAATATATACATTCTTCTCAAAATAAGTATTTTCTCCCCCCAACCTAAACGATGCATTGTCTTGAATGTAAAAAATAAAATCAAAAAGTTAGGAGATTACCTTAATGATTAACCATGTCTATATGTGCCATTGCCTGCAAGGGGTTAGCGCCAAAAACATAAAAGGAAAAAAAAAAATGAAAAACTAACTACTCCTAAAAGTAACATTATTTTGAATAACATGCACAAACCGGGTCATTAGAATAATTTTGATCAATTATTTTGAACAACTTTTTGAATGAAGTAAAGGAAGTCAGAATCGGCGATCTCTAATTATCTAAAAACTACAAAAAGGGTGTTTTTGGTTTCTATAATGCGTAACAAATGAAACACAAAATTCCAACAAAATCTCCACAAAAGAAAAGATAAAATTGCATAAGATAATACATGTATTAACAAAGTTTTTTTTTCCCACTTTTTTTTCCATTTCTAATTTCCTTCTCATACAAAATCCACGGGATGCTTATCATGAAATATAGTCCAAATTATTGGAAAGGAATTTTCCAAACCTCACATGTATGTCCGAACACTGCAGCAATCGAAGTCAAATAGTACACAGTATCAATATAAATAAATTATATATTACATATATATATAACACCATATATCAGTATAACCAATTACCCAATTTTTGTTTCATCATATAGTAATTGAAAAGGCGCCATTTCAATACTTTATGTAAACAAAAAACATAGATAAACTACTCAATTCTCGACTCAATAGCACGCCCAATTTTCAAACAACACAATTCAAATAATTTTGGTTGAAACTCATACTAAATTGTATGAATCGAATCGTGCATCATACAATTCTAACACCATACTAGTTGGAACACGTAGAAGCCGTGTCAACAGAATAATTTTGATCAATTACTCATGAAATACGATATCCATTTCCAAGGAATTGTAGCAATGTAAGTGAATTTATTCTTGAGTGATAACTAAGATTAGAAATTACCTGGTTGTTGACTCTGCCAGCTAGTGCCAGAGGCAAGACGAGATCTGCTTTCAAATCAGGTTGAAGATTCAAGTTGAATATGCAGGCACCCCCATCACCTTCTATCTCCATGTCCATGTCAGCTTCCAAAGAATCACGCTCTGCATCACATCGAAAAAGATAAATGAAAAAAATAAAAACTAAAAAAAAACTAGCGCCCAATTTAGTCTCCATTTCCAAGCAATGGCAGCAATGTAAGTGAAGGAATTCTTGAGTGATAACTGAGAATACCTTGTTGTTGACTCACTACTCAATTGAGGAATTCTTTAGTCTTCATCACTTGTGTTCTTGCTGCTTAGTTGCCATCGAATAAAAAAAGGTCTACATTAATCGGCCAAAAAATAGATGGATTTATATATAACCCAATAGACATCAATTATGTAGCAACTACCACCAATAAACTACCAACTTAACCCTTTACTTTTTTTCTTTTCTTTTTCTTTCTTTTTTTTTTTTTTTTTTTTTTTTTTTGTTAAGTAAGAAAGCCAATTTGTAGACATAAGTCATAACTCAAAAATAAAATACTACTCATGCCGATTAGTTTCTCAATTTTCTCTTGACACTAGGCTCTAAGGATTTGCGAAGCACACAAATTTCTATCCTAAAATGCCAACATCTGAGGTTTAATTGTTCTGCAGGCTAGGTGTAAGCTCTCTTTTAGAGGGGGTATGGCCTTTGGCATGTCCTGAGCTTCATTGTAAATCCTCTTTTATGGTAATAAAACACTTACCCCCGAAAAAGCATAGCATGACGAACAATGCCTACATGCCAGAGAAGCCGAGAAAAGGAAAACCAACAAATATCAACTATATTCAAAATAATAAAATCCAGTTTTCCAACTAGTACCAAGCATGTAGATTTTGAATTTCTGAACTCTTTTAATTGAGGCATTTCGAAATGGCCTATTTGACTAGATCAATAAATCAATGGCAGGAAAATAACACGGTCCGAATGTTAATAGAGTAAGTAGAACTTCAATTGGTGAACAATAATGCTAGACCCCAAATGTTCTAGCAAACACCTATGTGAGTAGTAGATTTTTTCGTAAATTTTTTTGTATCCCTAGGGAATCCACAAAAGAAAGACACAAAAAAAGAGCAAAATGTAACTACTAGGGAATCCAGAAAAACAAACTCACTTGGTAAGTCAATGAGAGATGGAAATAGCTGAACAAATGAGCCAAGAGACATCAATGCTGGAAACACACTTAGAAACGACTTTTCTAATCTGCATCAAAAAAGAAAACAGAAAAAAAATATATATATGTATGAAAGTCAGCAATGCCCTTCACTACAGATTGAGTCCACAGTATCTCCGAAAGCATTCTTTTAGATCCTCCTTTTTGAAATTAAACATATGTGTCTAGTTGTCAAAATTTCTATTAAGCTCCATTAGTTTCAGTACGAAATTACTATACCATATTTTGTCCCAACAAGGTAGGGAAGGTGCATAATAACTTTAAACATACAAAACAGCATTGACAGGACAAAAATAAAATAAGACTACAATTATGAATGCCAATATATGAGGGGTCTTGTTAACAAGTGCCCCAAGGACATGAAAAGTAGACCCAAAATTTTTTTTTGAAAACACAAGACACTTTTTATTAAATTTAATGCAGTTTTTATTGAAATTAATGCACTTCTTTTAACTGTTTGACCCTATTTTCAAGACACTTCTTTATTTCAATCCCAATATTTAGCACTCTTAGCATTTGCCATATACAAATATCTTGAGGACACAACAATTGCATGAATTATAACTAAGATCATTCCAAGAAAATAAATGAAATATATCTTTTAAGAACAGAACAAAAAGATGACATGAGGAACGAACTTCTCTACATTTTAGGAGCTTTAGCATTAATGGGAAAAACTACAAACGCAAGACTGATGTTAGAGGAGGATAAGTTACCAAAATATTTGATATCCATGTTTCATATTTCTTATTTTCTACTTCTAAATTTGAAAATTCAGTCAAATAAAGAAACTAAATCCTAAGCAAAGAATCATGCCAATCTCAAATCATACCTGAGCAAGTAATGTAGGGAAAATTGGTTAGAAGTTTTTTGTTGTTAAGATTCCGAAAGTCCAGTATAGCTTCTGCAACAACAGGGTCTAAAAATACACTGCAATCGAACATTAGAAGGGTGATTTTCAAATATGGTTTATCATATGATATGCCATCATAATTAGAGAATAATTGTTCATGATTTTCTTTTTTTCCCCATAAATAAATTATTGTGAAAAGACTACAAACTAAACCATCTTTACTGACTCAAACATGAATGAATGAAGGTCCTCATACTAGGATCAGCATCATGTAGAACCACCTCTCCAAAATCAAGAAAAAATAGAAGAATTTCCTGAGTAAAACTATAGAATAAAAGAACAATGGTTACATCAGCACATATGTAAGCATAATGATGAGGGGAAGAACTAGGAGAGGCAAACATCAAGCACCAAAAATACTTCAACATTCCAAATAAATAGTAACTACAAGTTAATAACACCTGCAATCAATTCATGGTCATTTTTTTCCAAGTTTTGTTTGTTTTAGTTGAAGGGCTATTTTTTATTAGATTAAACTTCTAAATAACTGAAAATCTCGGTTGTTGCCTCGCCCACAATCTCCATCAACATCTCCAAATTACTTGGACTACACTAACAATAATTGCAATGTATTTAGAACTCTGAACTTAAGGTAAAAGCAAAATTAAATAAGATGAGACAAAAACAATACACATTTTTTAACAATGGAAAAGTGGGGACATGCATATAGGTGTCACCAAAAAAAAAAAAGCAACAACATTATTTAATGGGAACTGAATTTTTATAACTAAAATTTATGCGGGTAGTGATGGAAAATTATTTGTACATTCACAAGCAAAGATGTAGGCAAGTTTCACCCAGCCATGACACAATATACATTGAATGCTTTGATTTTCAAGCTTTTCCAATAGAAGCGTCAGAGTAATACCAAAACAAGAACTTGTCTCAATTCTACTGAAAATAACTTTTTTACCTCGTAAGAGAAAATTTTGTCTATAAATAGAGTAGAAGTTCTCACTGTAAGTAGGGGAACCAATGCTCATATTAAAGCTGAAACAGAACATGAATTTCAAAATTTCCATACAGGGTGAAAAGATTGTGACATGCATCAAGAACAGAGTCAGAGTGAAAATATTGACATTATGCACTGCTATAGCAAAATACAAATCAAGAGAGAGAGAAGAGATAGTGACAGTGGTGATTAAGAGTTTGATGAGGGTGTGTGGCCATAAAGCAAACAATGGATAGAGAAATCAATACCAGTAAAAGAAGACCACTAGAGGTTTGAGATTGAGAAATCGAAGCCACTGAGCATTGAAAAATCTTGTTAAGTTACAGATAAACCCTAGCTATGAAATCTCTAACACACGTCATGAAGCGTGTTCACCTGATCATATTGAAATCACACAAACAAAAATAATCACAAGAATAATCAAGCAATTTTATACAGCTTTCAATCGATTTCAATCAATCTCAAGCAATTTGAAGCAAAATTTAAGCAATTCTTCGTCATCAGACAGACGATTTCAGAAAAATAAATACCTGGATTTCAAGATGCGTGATGGATTTCACACGATCTCACGCTTCTTCTTCTTCGTCTATTTCGTCTTAGGGTTTGAGTGTGGTTTAGGGGTTTCTGCTGCTTCGTCTAAGGGTTTGTTTGTGGAACGTCTTCATGTTCTCCATCAGAAAGACGATTTGAAGGAGTCAATTTCAAAGGTTTTGGGTTTCTCAGATGGACAGAAAGATAGAGAGATCGAAAGGGTTTAGGTTTATGGAGAGAGAGAGCAGCGATGGAAGATAAAGAGAGAGAGAGAGAGAGAGAGAGAGAGAGGCGTCTATAAACAAAGGAGTGAAAAGAGAGAGGAGACCGTTATGAAACCCTAATTTTGAAGCGGTGGAAGATAATAGCGAGAAAGAGGGGTCTCGAGACAGAGGAAAAAGAGAGTGACCGTTATGAAACCCTAATTTTTAACACGTTACATTGGAGTTCGGGTGCGCAGCAGGGCCCATTTTAGGTCCTTATATGTATGAGCTGTTTTCATTTTTTAAAAATAAATTTTTATTTTCTCATCCCATTGGCCACTTTACTCACCACAACCATCGATGAATGGTGAGTCCCGACCAACCTCCGGTGACTCTCTAGCAAGTGGGTGGTCGTCGGTGTGATTTTTGATTATCAATCGGCATTCTTCAGTTAATCTCATGTCCTTCGACATTGTCCAACCACTAAATTCGGCAAATAAGTTTGATTGCTCGTTACTATCAGCCACCACATCCGTCCATCCTTCATTTCTGTCCACTAAATTTGGCAACTCATCATTACACTGTTAATTATTTTATTTAAACCCTCCTATTCTATTTCAATGCGATGTTCAAACTTTTTATTGTAAATTTAAATTTAGGACAAACTTCACTTTACCCTTTGTGGTTTGGACGGAGTGTAGACTACCTTCCTGACATTCGGAAATCACCACATAACCCCCTTATGGTTGATGGACTAAAAAGCACATTAACTTGTGTTAACAGAAATTGTAAATTGATAGTTATACCCTTCTCTCTCTCTCTCTCTTCCTTCTCTTTTTCTTCATCATACCCAGAAGTGTTATACCCTTCTTCTTCTTCTTCTTCTTCTTCTTCTTCTCTCTCTCTCTCTCTCTCTCTCTCTCTCTCTCCTTTCTCTTCTTCTTCCTCCATACCCATTCAA
This sequence comes from Camellia granthamiana, assembly GCA_036172215.1. Classification (NCBI taxonomy): domain Eukaryota; kingdom Viridiplantae; phylum Streptophyta; class Magnoliopsida; order Ericales; family Theaceae; genus Camellia; species Camellia granthamiana. The sequence continues at coordinate 21,825,129 of CM069915.1, read as the reverse complement.
CAAATTTCCACTTCCATTTAACAAGACACTTGATTTAGCTTCATGCTACCAACTCTAACACATATTTCCACTTCCATTCAACAAAACACACACACACACACACATATATATAATATACGTAGGTATATATATTCCTAAAATCTATTAAGAAGCTTAAGATCAAACTATATCAAAAGAAATATAAAAAAATATATAGTTTTTATGAAGTGTATATATATGAATATATTCACTGTTATATATTTATGAGGTTTGATCTTCAACTTTTAAGAATGCGCTCAAGGAAAAAAAAAAAAAAAAAAAAAAACCTGCAGATCTAATGATGTAATTGATGCTAGCTTCAAAAATTAAAACCAAACAGGTCTTAGTTTGTTTATGTTGGATCAGATGTAGCCTTATGAATCTGATTGTGGAGTTTTGTTGATTTGGATTACGTGTAGAAAGTGTGGCTGGATAAGAATACAAGAAAGCTTTTGTTTGTCGATTTCTTCAAACGGGTTGGCAATTACTGGAATTGATGATCAGAGATACTAGAACCATATTCCGACCAATGAATCTAGGTGAGGACTTGAAATCGTTGTTGATTTTTGTTGCTTCTGTGGGTACTTTGAATATATACATATATATAGCTACAGATTATATATATACAATATTTTTTAATAGAAATTATGTTGTTTAAATTAATTTAGGTTTTTGTTTTGCGTTGTAATGTTAGAGAGAGAAGGAGGAAGACCCATGGCATGCCTTTGCAAATTTAAAGATGTTCTAAGGGTATTTTGGTCTTAAAATGTAACTTACTCTCTGTATGAGCGTTTGAACTACACAGCCTGTTAACTTGAATAGAAAAGTGAACGGTGCGTTTTAGTCCACCAACCACAAGGGAATTATATGATGATATTCGAATGTCAGTGGGTAATCCACACATAGCCCAAACTATAGGGGGTAAAATGAAGTTTGACCTTAAATTTATTTTATTTAAGTCTTTCAACTTCATAATCAAGTTGGTGCAATCTAATTTATAACTAAGGTCTTACACCTTTTTTGTCTTTAACATTTTTTTTTAAATTTATATAAAAAAAATTACTTTTTTGGTTAAAATGATTTAAAAAGTAAAAGAAAGTTGAAAATATTGAAAGCAACCAAAAATAAATAAATAAATAAATAAAAACTATATATTTTTAATCTTTGGCGAAGTCCCTTTCATTACTCTCTGCTCTTATTAATTTTTTTTCATTTTATCTTTTTGTTTGTTATGGGGATATGAACTGAAGCAACATAATTTGAATGGATCACAAAAGTGAAATGATTTATTTATCGAATTTGTTGTCACTCGAATCATTTAAATTTGTGCTAGGTTGACAGTTGGTTTTACCCTCGTCTACCGCAATTGTCATTCTGTCATCTAAATGACCAGCATGAACAAATTCGTGCAATTCGGATGATACCAAATTCGATGAATGTAACATTATTGATCACGAAAATGGGTCAGGGATTTGCGGGGCGAGAAAAACCGAACCCCATTAAGGACGGATTATGGAATAAAAATGATCTTCGTTAAGGATGAGCATTGGAAATGGAAAAAAAATAATAATTGGAGATTGGGAGTGGAGAGTGTAAAACTCACCCTTCTTGTCTCATTGCCATTCCCATTTATACCTTCTCCAACTAGTCAGGTAGGAGTTGGGCATTGGCCGGGTCGGCCCGGATCAAAATTTTATCACTTTATAAGCACTTTATGTTGAGCCGATGTAATCAATTTAAGTCCAAGTCTAAAATTAATAATATAATATAATTTTCAATTCCAATCATTATATATATATTGTTTAAATGCGAGCGAACTAATTTTTATAAAATAAAAATTGTATTAAAAAATCATCCAATCTAACGTTCCAACATACATAAAAATATATAACATTACTTCACTTATTACAAATACTTTAATAATTAAAATATTATGTACTCTAATATTATACATTGAAGCATGAGGATGGAGCATAGCTCGCTTACGGAGAGCTGAGATACAGGTTTGTAAAATTAATTTAAATTGAATAGATTACAATTGTCTTTTTTTTTTTTTGTTGTGACAAATGCGATAAATTAAATAGGTTATGATTATTGAATCGATATAATTTTTCTGTGTTCATGAAATAAAAAATGAAATGTCCAACATAATTAATAGATCGGATTATCAAAACGAGATCTATGATAGACCTCATAAAACTAAACAGCACTCTTCAGTTCAAATTATGGACCGGAGAGAATTCCCTCATATAAAATAACTACACTAGTGACTGTGTTTTTTTTTTTTCTTTTCTCTCTCTTATAATTTAAGAGGTTTCATAGGGAGTAGGGAATCAAATTAAGAAGAAGATCCCCTCCAATTCAAAATTTGGATTAGAGAGCATTGTTTTGGCCCATGAGGCCTACCACATGCCCCGTTTCGATAATTTAAATCGTTCATTTTGTTAAGCACTTTGTGTATTTCATCTACACAAAAAATTAAGTCCATTTGATAAGTATAACTTATTTAATTTATTGCTTTTTCACCAACGAAATTGACGACAATTGTGTTCTTATCCGACATGATTGCAACACTTATTTTGAAGTGTCGGTACTTCATAGCACCTAGGTCTCTGCAACAACTTTCTAAAAGTTCTTATTGACCGGTATCCGGTTTCAATCTAATAAACTTTACAATGTATAAGGTTCACTATATCTTTTGATGATTATCAATTTTTTATATTTTATTCTTATTATGTGTTTTTTATTGACATTTTTCATTTTATTTACATATTTTTATTGCTTGAGAGTTCTCCAGTCCAAACATTACAATGCATACATATGATATTAGAATAGTTTATTTTATTTTATTTTTGTCAAACTAAACTAAGCCTTGTATTCCAAACCGATCCAACCCAATAATTTGTCTTTGTATTGTCCCTCATAGCCATTGATCCCAACCACATCAATTGTTGTTATATTTTCTTCTTATTATGTGTTTTTTATTGACATTTTTCATTTTTATTTACATACTTTTATTGCTTGAGAGTTCTCCGATCCAAACATTACAATGCATACATATGATATTAGAATAGTTTAATTTTTTTTTTTTTTTCAAACTAAACTAAGCCTTGTATTCCAAACTGTTTCAACCCAATAATTTGTCTTTGTATTGTCCCCCACAACCAATGATCCCAACTACCCAATTTTGCTAAATTTAATGTCATTTTTCGTTAAGTTTAGTGATTGAAATACTATTTTTGTGTGTGTTAATTTTACTTAAAAAAATAAATAAATCACTTAGATTAAAAACAAATCAAAATATTAAGGTTTAAATTGATCAAATTAAAAATTCAAGATTTATTTTGTTACAAGAATCAGACTCTAAATTGTTTTTAGATAATTTCTCCTAACTAATATTGTTGGAATGAAATAAAATAGAACGATCAATTTATTTTATACATTATAAATATTCATTATTGACTAAAAAATAATTATCACCAAACAAGATTAATACAAAATTAAGAGACATTTGTTTTAATTGAAGAGACAACACTTTATTTTAAAATTAGAAAATTGGAGAGATATGTTTCACTAATTTTCCTTTTTATTATTGTATGGTAAATCAATAAAGAATTTTATTTTTTTAGTTAATTCAGTTAAATAAAATATTTTGATAAGGGGGAATTTGTAATTTTTTAAAGTGCAGAGAATGATCTATATTTTAAGCAAATCATAAGGCATGTATTTGTAATTTATCCATTATAGAAAGGACCAATTAGCTTCACTGATTTTTTTTAAAAAAAAAAAATTCAAAAAAAAAAAATGGTTTAACCATTCTAATAAAATAAATTATGAGTTTTTAATTGAACTTTAATTTTTTTAATTTGAATTATATGTCTATTTATGTCAAATAAAATTGATGAAAGATTAACATTTAAGTCATTATATTCAATATATTTCAAATCAATTCCAAATTATCTCTATTCCCAAAACTATTTCAAATCAACTTTAGCTCTCTTACCAAAACTACATTAACTCAACCGGGGTTGCTGCTGTGCAGGGTGCACAGCAAGAACTGTTGCGCGTCTTATTGGGCCCATTTCAAGGCCTAATTCGATAATCTGAACCGTTCACATTCTAGAAGGTATCGTGTAGAAAATACCTGAAAAAAATCATGTCAATCGGATATCGTTAGCCTTTTCATCAAATCACATTTGTATTTTTTTTTTAAAAAGATAAATGTAATTTCAAAATATAAAACTCAATGCAAATGTGATTTGATAAAAGAGATAACGATATTCGATTGACGTGATTTTTTACAGGTATTATATACTCTATACTTTCTAAAATGTGAACGATTCAGATTATCAAATCAGGCTCTGAAAATGGGCCCAATAAGGCGCACAACAGTTGCTGCTAAGCACCCTGCGCAGCAGCAACCCCAAACTCAACTCAACCAATATCTAAGTTGAAGTATATGGTACATCATGTTTTCAAATTGACTAATGCTATATACATCAATCAGTGCACTAACTAGTGTACTGAATGATGATGTGACATAATTTAAGATGTTCTTAGTGTTTGTAATTTGTATAATGAGTGGGTTTAATAATCATGTCATAACAAGTGTTAGTAAATTATTTGGTGTATGTAGCACCACTCTTTCAAATTAATCAATTTTTTTCTCCTTTTTTTATGAAACATTTTAAAGAAGTTATTTGTTATTAATTCATATAAAAATTTAAAATACAATGAATTTGTATATTGAATTAATAAAAGAATATTTATGAAAATTGTGAAAAAAAAATGTGTTAAATTTAAATTTGGACGATCAATGTGGAACGAGTAACTAATTTTTAAAATTTTGATTGGTTTAAAAATTATTCAAAAATAATTTTAAAATTTTTAATTCATATATATATATTTTTATATTTATAATGAAATTTTTTCAGATACATATACTTAAAAAGTTTAAAAAACAACTGAAGAAATCTTTAAAAAATTTAATAAACACAAAAAAATATGAAACTGTATTTTTTTTTTTTTGGTTGTATATTTGTTAATATTTAGCGATTTTAAAAAAAAAATCATAAATTTTATACGTTTTAAGTGTATTTAAATTGGGTGAATCTAAAAAGAGCTATTCTGCGTAACTCGAATTTGAGTTTGGTTTGAATAGCTCGAATTTCATCTTGCCTGTAATAACCCTCACATTGTCCTAACCATACTCATGTGCATTTTGTATGATTTTGCTTTGATAAGCTTGCATTTCAAATCTTGACTTGTCTTGCATGAGTAATACTTGGATGCTATGTTCCTTTGGTGTGTGTTTTAGCCGAGGTTGTCCTGAGCCTAGGTCGCCCCTTTGATACTCTTACACTTAGGACCATCTTGAGATTTCTTTGGCTGACCTCCACCCTTGCCCTGACATGTTGGCCGAGATGATTATCATCTGGGCCGAGGTGTGTATCGCCGAGGCCGAGGTGTGTTATCTAGGCCGAGATGTTATCTTGAACCCAAGTGATCTTGTCCTGGAATGGTATGACCATGGCCGAGGTGTGGCACATCTAGGCCAAGGTGTGGCACAGCTAGGCCAAGTGTTGTTCTTCCTAGCCGAGATCATTATTCCTTGACTTGCCGAAGTTTTACCCTTAGCCGAAGTCATTGTCCTCCGCCGATGTCATTCCTGCCGGAGTGTTTTGCTGAGTAGCTTGTTGAACACACCTTGTCAGAGTGTTGTCTTTTCAATCAGTCACCTTTTTGAGCTGAACCAACCAACCGTTGCCACGTGTCCGAGCTGAGTGCTATATCAGCCGGCAGAAAGAGAGATGTATCATTTTGGTCTCATATCTTGTTCTTGAGGAGAGAGAAGCTCTAGGAGGAGTTCTAGAGTGAGAAAGTGGATTAGCAAGCTTGATCCTTAGAAGTTCAACCGTTAGATCCTTGGTTTGAGGTTAGAATCTTGACCTATTCTTGTTGTTTTCATTGATCATTTAGTTGCATTGCTTGATTGGATCCGTCTTGCATGTCATGCATTGATTCAAAGTTGGTTTTAGAAAGAGAAAATGATGTTCATATGTTCTTGAAGAAAACTCTTGTTTTGATCCGAAGGTTCATATCGAAAATCATGTTTTTTGTGTTTGTTTTCGTAAGATCTTCTATCACGGGTACCCAGGTCCATGTTTTTAAACTCATAGCATGAAATCTCAGGTTTTATAATCATAAGTTGTGATTCTTGCATTCATCTCCTTCATGATCTTCATGTTCATGTTCTTGATGTTCTTGAGCTGAGGGAAACCCAGATTTTCCCGACCTCATTGGTCCTCGAATGTGGGCCTCGGGACCACACCTCGGCGAGGAGGTGTGGGACCTCGGCCAAGACCTGGTTAGTGCCCAGCATGTTCCCCGAGATGAGGAACAGTGTTTGTTTTGGTTTGACTTAGTCTTGTAGAACGCCGAGGTCATTTTGTATGCATGTGAAGCTTGTTTGAAAGTGCATTCAACAGACTTTTGCCATGTGTTTGTAGGACTTGGACTTGCCTTGACCCCGACGTCTGAAGAATTATGTGAGTGGTGTTTTTAATAAAGATATGTTGTAAAGCTTTGATAAAACCTTGTTTTGCTTTGATTTGAATATTGCTTACAAGCATGAATGATTATTCCTATTTTGTGTATCAAACATTGTACCTTGCCTTGATGACATTCTCGGGTAGTCCGTACGTGCCAGGGGACTATAAGCACTTGTGGCACCAGTCCGTACGTGCTAGGGGACTATAAGCACTTGTAGCACAAAGTTTGGAAGTCCGTACGTGCCAGGGGACTATAAGCGCTTGTGGCACAAGTCCGTACGTGCTAGGGGACTATAAGCACTTGTAGCACAAGTCCTTAGTGTCGGGGACTATAATGCAACGACACCCTTGTTAGAGATCTCTCTTGTCTTGTCTTGCCTTGCCACAGACGGTTTTACCGCGTGGGCTTGTTTGTCCGGAATGTCATCTCTTGTATATGTTGATGTTAGTAAGCATCTCTTGAAGTTTGAAAGATTTGAAAGATGGACTTGACTTATTTCTTGCATTGCCTTGTTAAAAGACCTCGGATGTCATTCATGTAAACCCCTTTATTATTATGCCATTCACTGAGTATCCAAGCTCACCCTCTCTATATATATGTAGGTGATGAGCAGGGCGGCGGCGACGCCTAGATGTATTAGCCGATGTGTTTTTGCCGATGTGTTTTGCTGATGTATCTTGCCGATGTTTTGGATTGTATTTTTGCAGCATCTTGAAGATCATGCTTCTTGGTTATTTTCTTTGTATTTTTGTATCTGATGGCTGAGAAGCCTTTTGGTCAAGATGTATTTTTATACTTCATTTGTTGTATTAAAAGCTATGTAATGATGTGTGACATTTCATTCAATCTATGCACTGCTCTTATGGATTGCCTAGTCTGGATTTATTGCTTCCGCATTTGTAAGCCCCGTATGTATACTCTGATTTGTGTGTGGATTCTTGTAAGTGGCCTTTGGTAATCCCAAATTACTGGCCATCATGGCACCATTCTACTAGGGGCGGAATGGGGTCGTGACATTGCCGGTCATCCGTGTAACGCTCCATATTTTATTACCCGGATAACATTACCAATATTCATTAATTTAGTTCATTTACAAATGACAATTCATCTTTTGATAAATTGATGAATAAATAAATATACATGTTCTTTCTCGTTACACAACAGTATCATTTACATACAAATAAGCCCCAAAAGTGTTCCCAAAACGCTATTTCCGATTAGACTACTATATTTGAGATAATTCCGAGCTTGTCCCAAAAGTGTTGCCAAAATGCCATTTTCTATCAGACTACCAAATTTGAGAAAATTTTAAATTGGTCCCAAAAGTGTGGCCAAAATGTCGTTTTCAGATCAGATTGTCAAATTTGAGACAATTATGACCTTGTCCCAAAAGTGTCACCAAATTGCCATTTTCGATTATACAACCAAATTTGAAACAATTCCGAGCTCGACCCAAACGTGTCGCCAAAATGTCGTTTTCAACTAGAAAGCCAAATTTGAGACAATTTTGATCTCGTCCCAAAAGTGTCGCTAAAATGCCGTTTCCAATCAGACTATCAATTTGAGACAATTCCGAGCTCGTCTAAAAAGTGTCTTTACAATGCCGTTTTAGAATAGACTGCCAAATTTTAGAAAATTCTAAGCTCGTCCCAAAAATCCTGCTAAAATGTTGCTACTGATCAGAATCCCAAATTTGAGAAAATTCCAAGCTCGTCCCAAAAGTGTCGCAAAAATGACATTCTGATCAGACAACAAAATTTGAAACAATCTCGAACTTGTCCAAAAAAGTGTCTCCAAAACTCAATTTCCGGTTAGATTGCCAAATTTGAGACAATTCCGAGCTCGTCCCAAGGGTTGCAAAAACGCCCTTTTCGATCAGACTGCCAAATTTGAGACAATTCCGAGTTGGTCTCAAAAGTGTGGCGAAAACGCCGTTTCAGATCAGACAACCAAATCTGAGACAGTTTCGAGCTTGTCCAAAAAAAGTCGCCAAAACGCCGTTTCCCATCAGACTGCCAAATTTTAACATTTCTTTTCTCGTCCCAAAATTGTCTCCAAAATGTCATTTCCGATCAGACTGCCAAATTTGAGAAAATTTCGAGCTGGTCCTAAAAGTGTGTCGAAAATGCCGTTTCAGATCAAATTGCCAAAATCGAGACAATTTTGAGCTCATTCCAAAAGTGTCGCGAAAACACCGTTTCAGATCAAATTGATAAATTTGAGTCAATTTCGAGCTCGTCCAAAAATATCACCAAAACGCCGTTTTCCGATCAGACTGCCAAAATTGAGACAATTTCAAGCTCGTTCCAAAAGTGCAGCGAAAACGTCATTTTCGATCAGAGTGCCAAATTTGAGACAATTCCAAGCTCGTCCCAAAAGTGTCGCCAAAATGCCGTTTTCTATCAGATAACAAATTTGAGACAATTTGAAGTTGGTCCCAAACGTATTGCCAGAATGCCATTTCAGATCAGACTGCCACATTTGAGAATATTACGACCTCGTCCGAAAGTGGCACGAAAACGTCGTTTTGATCAGACTGCCAAATTTGAGACAATTCCGAGCTTGTCCCAAAAGTGTCGCCAAAATGTCGTTTCCGATCAAACTACCAAATTTGAGACAATTCTGAGCTAGTCCCAAAAGTGTCGTCAAAATGCCGTTTTAGATCAAATTGCCAAATTTGAGACAATTCTAACCTTGTCCCAAAAGTATTGCAAAAACGCCGTTTCTGATCAGACGGCCAATTTTGACCCAATTTTGAGATTGACCCAAACATGTCGCCAAAATGCCGTTTCCAATTAGACTGCCAAATTTGAAACAATTCCGATCTCGTTCTATCGCTAAAATATCGTTTCCGATCAGACTGCCAAAATGGAGACAATCCTGAGCTCGTCCCAAAAGTATCGCTACAATGGCGTTTCAGAATGGACTGCCAAATTTTATACAATTTTGAGCTGGTCCCAAATGTGTGGCGAAAATGCCGTTTCTAATCAAACTGCCAAATTCGAGACAATTCCGAGCTCGTCCTTAAAGTGTCACGAAAACACCGTTTCTGATCAGACTACAAATTTTAAACAATTCTAAACTCGCCCCAAAAGTGTCTCCAAAACGCTATTTCCGCTCAGATTGCCAAAGTTAAGACAATTTCGAGCTCGTTCCAAAAGTGTCGCGAAAACGCTCTTTCCGAATAGACTGCCAAATTTGAGACAATTTTGAGCTCGTCCCAAAAGTGTTGCAAAAATGCCATTTCAGACAGACTACAAAATTTAAGACAATTCTGACTTGGGCCCAAAAAGGTTGTGAAAACGTCGTTTCAAATCAAACTGCCAAATTGAGGCAATTCTAAGCTCGCCCCAAAAGTGTCACCAAAATGCCGTTTCTGATCAAATAGCCAAAGTTGAGACAATTTCGAGCTCAACCCAAAAGTGACGCTAAATCGCCGTTTCTAATCAAACTGCCAAATTTTAGACAATTCCGAACTCGTCTCAAAACTGTCTCCAAAATGTTGTTTCTGATTAGAATCCCAAATTTGAGACAATTCCGAGCATTTCAAAAAAAGTGTCGCAAAAACGTAGTTTTAGATCAGAATGCCAAATTTGAGACAATTTCGAGCTCGTCCTAAAAGTGTCGCCAAAACGCCGTTTCCGATCAGACTGCCAATTTGAGACAATTTCGAGCTTGACCCAAATGTGTCGCCAAAATGTCATTTCCGGTAAGATTGCCAAATTTGAGACAATTTCGATCTCGTTCCAAAAGTGTCGCTAAAATGGCATTTCCAATCAGACTGCCAAATTTGAGACAATTCCTTGAGACAATTCCGAGCTCGTCCCAAAAGTGTTGCGAAAATGCCGTTTTAGAATGGACTGCCAAATTTTAGACAATTCCGAGCTCGTCCCAAAATTGTCGTCGTCAAAATGCCATTTTCTATCAGACTACCAAATTTGAGACAATTTCTAGCTGCTCCGAAAAGTGTCTCCAAAATGCCATTTCCATTTAGACTGCCAAATTTTAGATAATTCCGAGCTCATTCCAAGAGTGACGCGAAAACACCTTTTTCAATCAGACTACTAAATTTGAGACAATTCCGAGTTTGTCCCAAAAGTGTCCCCAAAATGTCGTTTTTTGAACAGACTGCCAAATTTGAGACTGTAATAACCCGACCTTCTTATGTGCCTTATATCTCTAATTCTTTGAGCAAGTTATATGTTTAATATGAAATTCTATGTAAAATTATATTTATATGTGGGAAATTGTTGAGTTGTGTTACCTATTTGTTGACTACTGGAATATATTTGTTAACAATTAAAATATTGACTCGTGCATTTGAAGCTTTAGAGGTGTAATAAACAGAAATTGAGCATAAGAACAGGCTAGTGGGAATTTTTAGAGCTTTTTGAAAAGTTCAATTGAAAATTTATTTCGTGCGATTCACTAAGGCATGTTTGGCATAGTTAGAAGCCAAAGACTTATATGAGTTATATAAGCCCTTTTGTTTGAACTCATCTCTCCATACATGTATGTTGAGTGAATGGTAAACATAGAGAACCTTGGAAAGAGAAAGAAGGGAAGAAGAGGAGAGTCAACAAGATTAGAGATTGAGGAATTTGTTGGAAACTATTGAGGAGTCCAACTTAAGGTGTGATCCCTGCTTAATTAAATTGGAATTTAGCTATGTGTTGAGGTATCCTCCCTCCATGAAATTAGGGTTTTGATTGGGAGTGCTTGGGACTCATTAAAGAGCCATGTACTTCTTGAATATGTATGATAAGGACCTTAACTACTTGTTTTGCTTATGTTCTTGCCTGCTCTCTCACTTTTATATGTTTGATTTTACAAGAATAGAAAGCTAGACATTGTTTATATATATATATATATTGCATGGTGTGAATGGAAGAGCATGAACTTTTGAGAAGTAAAAGTCAAAGGGCTAAATTCCATGTTTATAAGTTTAATTGTTATGTTTTTATTGATTAAACTACTTTGATTTTAGCTTTGTGGCTGCCCTTGTGAATTTGGGAATTGTTGAATTTCGGACAGGAAAACAGGGCAAACCGCCGTACGTGCGGGGCTTATGGCCGCACGTGCAGGAGACACAGCCGCACGTGCGGGGCTCACAGCCGCACGTGTGGAAAATAGGGGAAAGGAGGGTAGCCATTCTGCTAAAAAGGCACGTGCGGCGCACTTTCCGCACGTGCAGCAATGACTCCCGCACGTGCGGCCCAAGCTGGAAAATTCCGTGACCTTCTCTCGCTCTCCCCGACCTTTTAAAAATATGTTTATGTCCGTTTAACATTCCATAATGCACTTAATTACATAAAGCATAACGAATTGAATATTGAGAAATGAAAGGAGAAATAATGTGCTAATGAATTATATGCTTGTGTAGGCCATCCGCGGAAGAACCGACATCCACCCACATCACTGTGAGTGATAGTAGCATAACATAATGTTCTGTTTACATATTTCGTGGTGCACATGCTATTTAAATCCCTATTCACTCTTTAGTAAATGTGTAAAGTTATATGAAATATGTTGATATATGAGACTTTGGCATATGATGCATGGACCCAAGATCTTTTGTCTGTTGATACGACGGGCCTAAGGCCGTTTTGCTATTATGATGGGCCTGAGGTCATTCTGCATTCTGTTGGGCCCGAGGCCGTTATGTTTAATATGGCCCGAGGCTGTTCTGTTTAATATGGGCCCAAGGCCGTTCTGAAATAAGAAGTGAATAGTAAATTGTAAATATGCAATGCTGGTTCATGTTTCTACTTTAATTTATTTACTCTGCTATCATTCACTGAGCCGTGCTCATTGTACTTTCTGAATGTTTTGTAGGTACTCAACTTACCGGTCAACCCTAGGTCAGCCCAGGTGCCCGAAGTCGAACCCGTTTTGCTGAGTCAACTAAAATGGCCCTTGCTATGTCTCAGAAATCCCTATGATGGGATGTTTTGTTATAATGTTGGGGAGCAATACCCATGTATATAAGTATTGTAGAAACATAACCTTTGAATTAACTTTTACCTATCTTTTGTAATATGTAACACGAAATGGTGGTATGTACTGTAATGCATCATGATCCTGGCACTTAGACACAACTCAATGAATGTTTGTTTTTTCATTATTTAGCTTCCGTTCAGGCCCCGTAATTAAGCAATATTTTAAATAACCAGTTTGAGGCCTCAGTGCAGGCCGGTCATGTCCAAACTTTTAGGGGCAAGTTTGGGGTGTGACAATACTTGTATGCTATGTGCATCACATAGTAAGCTAACTAATAAACCGGAATAAGAACACATGTGTTTTAAAAAACAACATATCTTGTTAGTAGAGGCTGATCCTTTGATCGGGTGAGCGGGGTGCTCATTTCATGACCTTCTCCCCTCGTATCCAAGTTCCCGAGCCGAGGCAACTTTGGTGATGGCGGACACATGGCCTTTGGCACGAGTCAAGGTTTCCTAAATTTCCCAAAACAAAATATTTAGGTGGCAACTCTGAAATTTGGCAAACCAGTCCATGTTGGCACTTCTTGATTAAAATCAATTTTCCGGATTTGGACTCTTTGGTGATTTATCAGTCTTACATTGCACTTTGTGAGATTAGATTCAGAACCGTGACAGGAGTTCAAACTGTAGTAGCTAGAACTACAATTCGCACCCTCGTGCGTGGAGCGGAGTTCGGGCGGTCTACAGTTTCTGGCGACTCTACTGGGGATTTAGAGAACTTGACTCGGACTCATGATATATTGTTTTGCTTACACTTATGTGTTTCTTTGCATTGCATTTGCATTTGTGCGCCTAGGACACTGTGTTTGCCGTATGCTATTCCTAAACGGTTTGCCGGAAGCTTGCTTGGAAAAAGTGTGCCATAAGACTGACCAGTTGTGGGCTCTGCCACGACGGAAACACAAACCTCGGTTGTTATCGAGGCACCCTTTTCGACTATTTAACCTAGTGCATATTGGAAGCCATAGTGACCATTCCAAGCTAGGACAGGTTGCTTACCTGAGTGTAGGTTGTTTGAAACCGCTATGTGCATAGTGAAACCCTAGCTCCTGACAAGATAGGACAGGGAAACCCTACCCCCTCCATAGGGGTGTTTTGGCTCTTACTTGCTTGCTATGTGCTTTTAGAGTGTGTCTCTACAGGAATGCATGTATCAGTTTGCAAGTCTGGGTATCAGGCCTAAGGGCATCAGTATTTTGGGGGAATCAGTTTTACCTGAGGGTATCAGTTTACAGGCAGAATTTTGGGCAGAATTTTGTAGGGAGCATAGTCATTCAGCTATGCTCGTATTTGTTCTGGTGAAATCAGGCTGAGATGCTGTCCGTTTTCTCTTTTCCAGGGGTAGTCTTGGAACCATAGCTTCAGAAGGCTCTAAATATTCCCCGAATACACTGAACTTGTGTTGATAGACTTTATCAGGTTAAAGATTCAATTCAAAGGCAACCAGTGTTCCTTCGTTGAGGCAAGGCAAAGAAAGGCCAGTCAAGGCTCACCGGTTCATCTGATCCAACAGTCACGAGTTACATCACCTTTGTTTAAACTCAGTAGACTCGTGATGGCACAGAGTTAGGAAGAAGTTGTTGCTATGATAGAAGCATTAAACCAGGGAATCGCCATGCAGGATGAGACCGATGCTGGAATGCAACGCCTATTTGGGGCACCTACCCCACATCCAGTCTCGGAACCCCAATCATCTCAAACCTGTGAACCTACTACTTCTGAGCTAATGAGAATGATTGAAGACCTTCAGAGAACAGTGGCGGATTTAGCTTTTGAAGTTTTAGCTCCATCATCAACCACATCACCTACCAAGGGTTCCACGCCAAAAGGCTCCCCAATCTTGGGACTAGCTGCATTAAAAGAAGGCCAATCTCCTGCCAAAGTGGAGGCCATTGGTAAGAACAAGGTTGGGGCAGGTATTGGTCCCCATGAACACCTCTAGTGGGCTGTTGAGGCTTTCAAAGCCGAAAGGCTTAACAAACAGCAAGTACTCGCAGTTGTTGCAAAAACTGTGGATGACACTTTCGCCACTCAAGTTGGGGGTAGTTCGAATCAAGGGGCAAGCTGAGAGAAGGGCCGTCATACCAGGAACGTTTCTTCCAGCTCTAATCCTGCCCTCGGAAGAGATCAGCAGACCCAGTCAGCGCCTATCAATCCCTTTGCCGGTGCGTCCAGCAAAAATCCACAAACCTCGAAGTACCAACCCCGAGGTTGAAGGGTCTTCCATGCCCACTATGCCTTTGTCCAAAGCTCTCCAAATCCTCGTTGGATAAGGCCATCTTAAACCCCTTGAGCCTCGGCCTCTCCCGGATCCCCTTCCAACTAAGCATGATGCTGCCAAATACTGTGCCTTCCATTAACAAACTGGTCATGACACTGACAATTGCTTTCGTCTTTGTCACGAAGTACAAGATTTGATTGATAATAGGGTCATCGTCGTACCAGGTCCTGCAAAGTCTATCGGCACTTGATCCGTGAACTTGTAGGAGATAATGTGATATGATCGGGGGATGAACCACCTGCGGATGGCACCCAATTTACTCCGGATGTGGCGTATGGCACGCACTGTTTTGAGCATTTTGCGAATGCTGTCTATTTTACTTTCTAACTTGGGTATTGAGTCAGTCTTGTTGTGTTATTTTGAGTCAGTCTTTTGTACTGAGTCAGTTGAGTCTGTCTTGTTGTATCGAGTCTATCTTGTTATGTTAGAGTTGGGTGATTTCGGGTGTGTTACCTCGGACATCACCATCTTGTTTTGGGTTTGTCTTTTACACTCTTTCTTTTGAGTTTGTTTCTGCTATTGAGCTGGTTGCGCCAAAAGATCTGAATGAAACAACAGTGATTTTCACTACTTTGTGGTTGTTTCTGTCTTACACCAGTTGTGGCAGAAGTTCTGAATGAAACGACAATGCTTTTAACCTGCTTTTCTGTGCCTTGAAATCATTGCATTGACCTAAGTTTTTCAAAACTTTTTGAACACTGTGATGAAAACAAAGAGGGACGAATTCCTCTGGATTTGCAAAAATTTGATCAGTTGAGAGAAAGAGAGGTGTGCTGAGCCCTTAATGAATGAGATCATGTTTGTTAATATAAGTACTGGGAAGGATCCTGGCTTGATCCAGATAGGTTCCGCATTGTCTTCAGCGTGAGCGACTAGTCGTTTTCTTAAAAGATTTCAAAAAATGTTTTGCGTGGTTCTACGAAGACTTGTGTGGAATCGCTTTTGAGATTGTGCAACCTAGGATTGCTCTCAGTCTCAAGACTCAACCTCCTTGCTTTCAAACCTTGAACTTGGATTCAGAATGTTCAACGGTCAACCACGATGTAAGGCTTGTATGGCTAGATCAGAAGCAACCCTTGGACTAGGGCAAGAAGGTCAGATATGATCAAAAGAAAGCTTGCAAAGCTGGATGAGAAGCAACCCTTGAACTAGGGGCAAAAAAATGTCAAGTGTGCTCAAAGAGTAAAAAATTAGGACATTTCTCAAGCTAACGAATATCGGCAAGAATGCCAAATCCCAGAAGGGAGGAAAGAAGAAAGTATTGCTGAAGGACAACCAAGTTCCTATTCGCAACACTAGGGGCAACTTCAGCCCGCCATTGGATGGACTTCTACGTCATTAGTAAACAACAACCATTCTCCTGGATTCAGATGGCTTCGAGATCTCAAACCATTTAACATGGACAAGCTACACTTTTACCCTTGAGAGGCTCACTGGGCCGAAAACCCAGAAGGGCGACCTAGGCAAAAGTTAGAGCAAGAAAAGAAAAAGAACAAAAAGAACAACAAAAAAAAAAATGCGAAGAACAAAAAAGAAATGAAGAAAAAGAAATGAAAAATTCTGAAAAGAAATGAACAAAGAAAAGAAGAAAAAGAAAAGAAATCAAAAGAAAAGAAGAACATAGCTCACAAGGTTAAAAACCCAGAAAGGGCGGCCTTGGCAAAAGTTAGAGCGCAAAACGAGAGGTTAATACCTGAGTGTACCTTAACCCGGAACTACGTCAGGCTTGATTATCATCTTTGGGATACGTAGGCAATTTCATTCTGAAGTCCAGCCATAAACACTTCCAAATCGACCGTGTCCATATAATGGTTTTGATCATCTTTGTCTTCTCTGTATCCGAGAGTTTGGTTGTGATCGTCACTTGGAGGACTGGTTACAGTATGCTGCGGCGCTATTCAGACAAGGGGCAACTTTTCGTTGCCGTGAGTTGCCATTCAAACAAGGGGCAATGGCCATTTGCAAAAATAGTTTTTGGTGCCATGCAGTACCATTTAGACAAGGGGCAATTTTCCATTGTTTTGGATCTGAGATTGTGCATCTCGAGGGTAAATTCCGCGTTGGTTGAGCAATGGTCATTTGCAAAAATTGTTTTTGAGAATTTTTAATGAAGTTGACTAATTTTCTTTAAAATTATTCTCATTTTTTTTTTCAAAACTGGACAATTTCTTGGACCCAAAAAAAGGAAAATTTTCAGTGCTCATAGCCTGACTTGCATGATTTCAAATCAAAAAATCGAACAAGTGTGTTAATCTAACTCTCATATTGGTCAAAATTGTTCTAGTAGAAAGCCAAAACAAAAAAATGGTCAAAATGATGAACTAGGGGCACAGTTGAGACAGGTGCTTTGTCTTTTCCCCATTGTCAACATACTTGCCAGAAAGGGCACTCTACTTGCCAGAAATGGCACTCTACCTGCCAGAAAAGGGCACAATTGAAGCAAACAACAAAGGGCCGAAAGCTCTCTCATCCTCTGAGCAGCGAGGTATCAAGTCAAGTGCGAACCACGAATTGGAAAAGGAGCAGGATATTCCACTCCCTTATTCGAAAAGGTCTGGTCACATCCGAGCTAGCCGAGGACGTCATCAATCGATGTCAGCTGCAGATTTGCCACACACCCAGTTGTAGCGTAACCCCTCTGTGGGAAAGTTCACTGTTGTAAGCAGAAGAAGAAGAAGAAGAATCTAGCGGAATGCTAGGGGCAAGAGCCCGCAACTTCCTGTTTATCCATCAACCACCCAGGGGAGGGATAAAAAAGAAGAGATATTGAATAATAGAGAGATGTGCGCTGAGAGAAAAAGTGAGAAAAGGGTTTTTTTTTCAGAAAACAAGAGATTGAATGCCAGAGTGATGTGAGAATCACAAATGAGAAAGGGTGGGAAACAATACCAGAAGAGACAGACTCCCTGTGCGCATTTGAGTCTTATGTTTTGTTGTGTTTTTTGTTTGTCTCGATTCTTGTTTTGAGTCGTTTTGAGCGTCAATAGATGTGTTTAGGTTGTTTACCTTTTGTTTTCCTTTGTTGAGTCATTTTGGCTGTGGTCAGTCGTAGGCTCAATACTGGGTCAAAAAACTCATTTCTTATTTCAAATCGTTTTGTGCTCAGAGTGCTGTGACATTCTCCACATTTGTGCAAAACAGGATTTGTTCTTTCATAAAATTGTAGGGTTCAACCCAAGTCATGTGAGAATAGTAAAATCAGGACCTATCTAAAGCTATATGGGTTCTAGACTGCAAAGCAAAAGAAAAGAGGGAAAATGTCGTGCATATGAGTTTGTTTCGACTTCAGCAAATTCCGAGATTGTATTCCGGATGTACCTTTTCGAGCCTTGTCAATGCTCCGAAGAATGAGTGTGCCTCTACCTCAAGCTCAAGA
The DNA here is from genome assembly GCA_036172215.1 of Camellia granthamiana. Classification (NCBI taxonomy): domain Eukaryota; kingdom Viridiplantae; phylum Streptophyta; class Magnoliopsida; order Ericales; family Theaceae; genus Camellia; species Camellia granthamiana. Next base: position 21,806,900 of record CM069915.1, on the reverse strand, counting down.
TCAAGCTTGCTTCAAAGCCAGAATGGCGATCAGAAATGCTCTCTCGAGTACCATCCCCTGCCAGAGGCATCTTGGTTGTGTTCGCAATGAGTTCCTAGGAGACCAACTACGACGGTAGAAACTAGAGTTCGAATGGCTGTTGCCTAGAACGCAAAGGTTCGGGATTTCCGAGACTAAAGTCTGGTTTAAATACCCAGGGGTGTATCCCCGGCTTGAAATCTGTATGGAAGCCCCATAGGTTGAGATAGCATGTATGCACCTCAATTCTAGATACTGAACCAACCTAGTCTGTCACCCCGTTGGAGAATAGGGAAAGTTGTGAATATGATCAGGAAGAAAAGTGGCATCCAAAGTGTTCTACGTGAAGAATCCTTGTTAGCATATCAGAACCTTTGTACTGTGAGTTCAAGGTAAGAGTTCGAAGAACACAAGGGGAGATCCCCGTCAAAGTAGAGCGGTTTATCGCCACTTGCCCCATGAGGTGCTTTCTAAAGCGTCGCTTTGTTTGTTTATTACATTCCCTAGACATCATGCTCTACATTGCTTATAACATGTATCATATCATCACACATATTGCATAAATGCATCTTGTACTATACTTATTCTTGTTGTCGCATAGAATATACACGTTACATTGGATGTACGTCGTTGATCCTTTTGCATAGAGTATGTACATTACATGGAGCACGTTTTGACCTTGCTTGCATAGAATGTGCACTTCTTACCCTGGCATGAAATACGCATCTTAATATTGCATGGAGCATACATTCCTTCCACCCGCATTGTTATGCACTCTTCACATGCGTTGTCACGCATGTTCCACCTGCATTGTTATGCACCCTTCCACCCGCATTGTCATGCACTCTTCACATGCGTTGTCACACACGTTCCACCCGCATTGTCATACACCCTTCCACCCGCATTGTCATGCACTCTTCACATGCGTTGTCACGCATGTTCCACCCACATTGTTATGCACCATTCCACCCACATTGTCATGGACTCTTCACATGCGTTGTCACGCACGTTCCACCCGCATTGTTATGCACCCTTCCACTCGTATTGTTATGTACTCTTCACATGCGTTGTCACGCACATTCCACTTGCATTGTTATGCACCCTTCCACTCGTATTGTTATGCACTCTTCACATGCGTTGTCACGCACGGTCCACTTGCATTGTTATGCACCCTTCCACCCGCATTGTTATGCACTCTTCACGTGTGTTGTCACGCACGTTCCACTTGCATTGTTATGCACCTTTCCACCCGCATTGTTATGCACTCTTCACATGCGTTGTCACGCACGTTCCACTTGCATTGTTATGTACCCTTCCATTCGCATTGTTATGCACTTTTCACATGCGTTGTCACGCACGTTCCACTCGCATTGTTATGCACTCTTCCACTTGCATTGTTATGCACACTTCACTTGCGTTGTCACGCACGTTCCAGTTACATTGTTATGCACACTTCACTTGCATTGTTATGCACACTTCACTCGCATTGTTATGCACACTTCACTCGCATTGTTATGCATATTTCACTTGCATTGTTATGCACCGTTCTACTTACATTATTATGCACCTTTTCACTTGCATCATTATGCACGTTCCACTCGCATTGTTATACACCGTTTTACTTGCATTGTTATGCACCGTTTCATTTGCATTGTTATGCACGTCTCCCATGCATTGTTTTGCGCACCTTTCTTGCACCTGTTAGTACATTGCTCGCGCTGTCTTGTGCACCTTACCTGTACTTGTTAGTGCATTGCATTGCACTATTTTGTGTATTTAATCCACATCGCGCTGTCTTGCCCACCTTACCTGCACTTATTAGTGCATTGCATTGTTCGCGCTTTCTTGCGCATCCTGCCTGCACTTGTTAGTGCATTACATTGCTCACGCTATCTTGCGCACCCTTTGTTTTAGCACTGTCTTGTGCACACACTTGCATCACACTGTTTTGTGCATTCACCCTGCATAACACTGTTTTGTGCATTTCACTTGGCATCGCACTGTTTTGTGCAGTTTACATTCGTGCTTTCTTGCGTAACCTTTCCCCTCTCGCGTTTGACATGCGTTTGGATGTACCCTTCCCTCTCTCGCGTGTGATATGCTGAGAGGTGTACCTTTCCTCTCTCGCGTGTGATACGCTGAGAGGTGTACCTTTCCTCTCTTGCGTGTGATACGCTGAGAGGTGTTGTGTTTGAGACTCCGAGTATTCTCGGTAGTCGCTTTTAGCCTTCTTCGCGTGAGATGCGGTGAGAATTGTATAATTTTTCTTACATCCTTTCTGCATGAGATGTAGTTTGGTTCGTGTTTGCGTGCTTATGTACGAGTTTGCTGTAGCATTTCTTTGCATAACATTCGCTTAAAATGTTGCATTTATTTTGCATATTTGCTTCATCACAGCTCTCTTTGCATGATCATAAGTTATGTTCGGCATTGTGTTTGTCATTTGCATCTTGCCCCTGCCTGGGGGCGCATCTCCTTGATATCTTGCCTGTTTGTTTAAGTCTTCGGCCTTGTCAAAAATGGGTCGTCTCTGGGCTTTGACATTCACTCCCGTCACTTCTTGACTTTCGAGTTCTGTCAAAGAGGGGCAACTGTAGACACCCCATTTTTGACCGACCTTAAGACTCAGACGTTATTGTTTGAGCGCTCGATGATTGTGCATGTTTGTGCTCGTTTCGAGTTTTCGGAGTTTTCGGCTGAGTGCCTTGCCTCCGGGCCTCTGAACTCTTTGTGTTTTGGCTCGGTTTGTGGACCAAGCCTTGTTGACCTTGCCTGGAGGGAGAGAGAGGTTTGTAGACCACTTTTGTGGTCGTAGACCACTTTTCCCTCTTGTAGGCTAGTTTTCGATTTTCGGAGCCTTCGGCCGCGCGCCTTGTCTCGGGACTGCTTAACGTTCTCCTCTTGGCCTGGTTTTCGCACCATGCCTTGTTGCCTTGGTCTAGAGGGACACAGAGGTCTTGGAGACCACTTTTTGTGGTCATAGACCACTTTTCCCTTGTAGACCACTTTTGGTGCCCGTAGACTAGTTTTCGAGGCTTCTGGCTGCGCGCCTCGACCCCCGGACTCTTGTCTTGCATCCTTTTTGGTTTGTTTTTGGCACAAACCTTGTTTTCCTTGCTTGGAGGGTGGAATGAGGGTTGGAGACTAGTTTCTCTCCTTGAAAACCACTTTTCTTCCCCTCTAGCCAGTTTTCTGGTCGACCAACTGGTCTTGGTGGCCTTTGGACCACCAAAAGTGGTCGGCAGCCATGCCACCACTTTGCTTTCTTGGTGCAGACCACCTCTTCCCCCCTGCCGACCACTTGGTCTTCTTATAGACCACTTTAAGTGGTCGGCCGACCAGTGTATGTAGCTGGCTGACCACTTCAAGTGGTCGGTAACTTTCCTGCATTTTCTGCAGATGTTGTGGATGCCAGCTGTGCCAGCTGGAGTGCACAGATTGCATCCTCCATACACATGTATGGATGGATTGATTCAAGCTCTTAGCTTGTTCAAGAAGCTTGATTCTTGATTTTCTATAAGAGGGAGCCTTCTCCCTCTTGTCTCAGGTTCAGAAAATTGCTTAGGAAAATATACATACACTTCTATCTCTATATTGCTCATTTGCTTCATATTTGTGCTCAAAAGTGTAGTTTCTTCACACTTTTTCACACAAACACATAGTGAAACACCATACTCTTGGAGCTGAGGCACCTAGAAGCTGGTTTAGGTGTTTTTGGATTGGTTTGAGCTCAGAAAAGCTGCTAGAGTTGCAGCTTTGAAGTTGTTCTTCAAGGGTGAGTCAACTAGCCCTCTAAAGCTTTATTTTGATTAAGCTTTTGGACCTATTTGCATGCTTATTTTGGCTTGACTTTCTACTGCAAAAAGTTCTGATTTTTAGTGCTTAATATGTTTGTTTAAGGCTTCTTTGGTGTTGGGGGTGGTCTACCCCCTCCTGTGCCTTGTTTGGCTTTATTTTGTACCATCCTTTTAAGTTATTGGGACCACCTCTTTTTGACCTTCTCACCACTGAAACTCAGAGGAATTTCAGTGGTGGAAAGGGTGTTTTGAGGTCCCAAATAAGAGAGGGTCATCCCCTCTCCTTGTATCTTGGTTGCTTGCCTTGTTGGCCTCATGTTTGAGCATGTTTATCTAGCATATGTTGGCCCCATCTCAGCATATTTTTGGCCTTATTTCAGTATGGCATACCTCTGTTTTGGCTTAGTTTAGGCCACCCTTGCATGCTTTATACACTTGTAGTGTAATCCTTGCAAACTAGCCTTGTATACCTCATGTTTTAGCATGTCTTGCTAGCCCATTTTGGCTTTATCTCAGCATGTTTTTGGTGTTGTTTTAGCATGGCTTAGCTCTGTTTGAGGTTGGTTTGATAGCATCTTGCATGCTCCTTGCACTTGTAGTGCATTTCCATTCACTAGCCTAATATGCATCATGCTTTGGACCATCATTCTAGCATGCTTTTGGCTCTACTCGAAGAAGCTTTTGTTCATGTTTTACCATGCTTGAGCTCTATTTTATGTTGTTTTGGTCATGCATGCCTTACTTTGTATAGCCATAGTGCATTCTAGCTCACTAGCCTTGAGTTTCCAAGTCACTAGCATGCATTGCTTGGGCTATTTGCATGATTTGACATCATTTAGTATGTGATTTTAGAACATGTTTCATTGTCATGTCTTCACATCTTTCATCTTTGAATGCTTTCAAGGGTTGTACATTATTGCCTTGTTTGGGGACCAATGCGTATGCATGCTTGTCTAGACTTGTGAACTCTCATCTCAGCATGTTTTGGTCCTTGTTTTGACCTATTTGAGCTCTGTCCATGATTGGTTCAATCATTTGTGCCATGTATTGCATGCCTCTTGTGTAGTCTCCTTGAGTAGTCTTGTGCCTTAGGCCCTCTTGCATGACACACTTGGGTTGTTTGAATGGTTTGGCATCATTTCATACATGTTTTTAGAGCTTGTAGTGTTGTCACACTTCCATATTTGTCACTCCTTGCTCATGTTTGAGAGTCGTGCTCTTATGCTTAATTGATGAGCCAATTCATGTGCATGCATCATCTTGCCTTTCATACCATTCTTTCATAGCATTATGGCCATTGTTTTGGGCATGATTGAGGTCTGTCTATATTCAGTTTAAGTCCATTGAGCATGTTATTTGAATGTTGTTGTTTGCATTGTGTTTGCATGTTGTTTGCATGTGCATGCATTGCATTGAGTTTGCATGCCATTAGCTTTGTTAAGTTGATCATGTTTCATTGCATTGTGTTTGGGTAGGGTGTTAGTCCAAACACGAGGAACGAGAGACGTTTCATACTTGAAGTGATGAAATGTGCCTCATATCTCGGACGCCAACCCTCTTGATCATGCATGATAGAGGTTAAGGCCCTTATGTTTTCTTTGTGCATTCATTCACATTGATTGTGCAATCTTGGCTTCTCGGCCATTGTGCATTGCGATGCATGGTTGGTGGCCCGAGAGTCGAAAACTATACTCCCTTGAGCCTAAGAAATGATAGGGAGAATGGTTATGCACACATACCTTGCAAATACACTGTCGTGCCCCTTCTTATTCTCTGTTGCAGCAAACTGGAAGTGTGCAGAATTTTCTGGTCGGCAGGCCAGTAAAAGTGGCTGGCCGACCACTTTTTCTGGTCTGCAGCAAAGGTAAGTGGTTGGCAGGTGGTTGACAACACCAATAAGTGGTCGGCCATGCTCCTGGAGGTTCCCATGGTGGAGTAGAAGCTATCTGGAGTTTTGTGCAATGTCCTGAGAACAATTGCAAACAGAGGCAAGTTGGGGCATCGCAATGGATTTCCGAATGAGGCGACCAAGCATGCATGCACTTCTCGTCCTGAGGACATCTCTTTACTGCTTTACTTAGTCACTTTGCTTAGCTAGCTTATACCTTGGTTTTGTACTTAAGTAGTTAATGCACTTAGCTATCAATTTGTGTTATAATAACTAGTTAGTTAACTTGTTAGTTAATTAGTTTTGTTTTGTAATAATTAGTCTAATTAGTTTAGATTAGCTAGTTAGCTTATTATTCGGACCCTCCGTCGAGAGGGCACAACTGTTGTAATAAGTGTACGTGTGTGTGATGCATGTCTTCCAACCACCATTTCTTTCTCCCTTTTATTTACCTGCTTTCGATGGTTAGTTTTAGGGCATGTTTTAATTAGCATCCTTATGCTAGCGTGTTTGCATTCATTCATTCGTCTTGCATGCACCGGGCTCGGCGCATCATTCAAACTGCATTGTATTTCAATTCCTATTTGAATACATGTATCAAATTGTTGCATTTACATGGCATCTTAGAATAGCCAAGCCTATATTAGTTGCATTATTGCATGTGTTGTATTAGGCATTGTCGACACAGCTAGGATCATGCATTGATTACTAACTAGCTTCTTTTTTGGCTCGGAGTACACTGTGAGTGTTTACGCTTTAACATCCTTGCAGGTGTGTAAGTGTTGCCATGATAGCATGCTTGCCATGAGGCTATGTGCTTAAGTGTTTAACTGTATGAATGCCTGTGGATGAAGGCTTGATTGCCTGGATTGAAACAACTCGATGATTGTGAGTTTTAAGCCCACTTGAAGTGGCAAAATCATGTTTTTCTAAGCCCACTTGAGGGTGGCAAATCCGCATTTTAGCCTACTTGCGAGTAACATCTTCAAACCATTTTCGAAAAACAAACTTGAGTTGTTTTGTTCCAATCCGCGTGATTGAGTCTATACTTGTATGCTTTGTGCATCACATAGTAAGCTAACTAATAAATCGGAATAAGAACACATGTGTTTTCAAAAACAACATATCTTGTTAGTAGAGGCTGATCCTTTGATCGGGCGAGCGGGGGTGCTCATTTCATGACCTTCCCTCCTCGTACCCAAGTTCCCGAGCCGAGGCAACTTTGGTGATGACGGACACGTGGCCTTTGGCACGAGTCAGGGTTTCCTAAATTTCCCAAAACAAAATATTTAGGTGGTGACTCTGAAATCTGTCAAAGCAGTCAATGTTTGGCACTTCTTGATTAAAATTGATTTTCCAAAACGATTTGCCGGATTTGGACTCTTTGGTGATTTATCAGTCTTACATTGCACTTTGTGAGATTAGATTCAGAACTGTGATAGGAGTCTAAACTGTAGTAGCTAGAACAACAATTCGCGCCCTCGCGCGCGGAGCGGAGTTCGGGCGGTCTACACATTGCTATGTGGATAAGCCGGTGTCGAGAAATAAGGCCGAATACCATACGTGCTGCACAGCTCCCGGTAGACGCCACAATCAAACTGAGTGTCGTTGTCTGAAATAAGTGCTCTTGGAATGTCGAATCGTGTGATGATATTTCGCCATACAAAACGCTTAACATCAGAATCTCAAATGTACGTTAGTGCCTCCACTTCGACCCATTTTGTGAAGTAATCTATCGCGACAATCAAAAATCGCTTGTTGCCCGGGGCACAAGGCAGTGGTCCGACGATGTCAAGTCCCCATTGGGTGAACGGCCAAGGACTGGTGATAGAGCTTAACTCTTCAGCAGGAAAATGGGTTAAAGGGGAAAACTTCTGGTATTGTTCACATTTCTTGACGTAACACTCGGCATCAGCTCTTATTGTCGGCCAATAATACCCTTGTGTCACAGCTCGATGAGCCAAAGAACGCCCGCCGGAATGGGCACCACAACTGCCTTCATGTATTTTAGTCAGGAGTTCTTCGACTTTGTCCGGATGAACGCATTCTAGATACGGACCAGAAAAGGATTTTTTGTAGAGCTTTCCTTGCGGATGTAAGTAATATCGCAGGGCTTTGTTCCGCAGTTTGTGTGCTTCTTTCTTATTCGCCGGGAGTTATTCAGAAGATAAGAATGCAGTGATAGGGTTCATCCAACTTGGACCTGATTCTATGACATCAATTTGAATTGACTCTGAGGGGGGCAATGCTTGGCTCAGGGATGAATCCTACTTCAATTGTCTGTTTGATTTCTGAGTTGGTGGCAAAGGCTAGGCAGGCCAGGGCATCTGCATGTGTGTTCTGATCCCAGGTTATTTGATTTAGTTCATGATGGTCGAATTTTGCCAATAAAGAATTCGCCGTTTTCATGTAAGCTGCCATACGGTCATTTTTGGCTACGTATTCCCCTTTCAATTGGTTGATGACTAGCTTTGAATCGTAGAAAATAAGAAGACGCCGAGCACCAAGGAGATGTGCATTCTGTAAGCCGGTTAACAATGCTTCGTATTCGGCTTCATTGTTCGATGCATCGAAGCCCAATTTGACTACCTGCTCAATTATTGCCTTGTAGGGAGCCATGATCACTACGCCTGCCCCACTGCCACGTTGGTTGGACGATCCGTCACAATACAACTACCAAATGTCCCCAACATAAATTCTCCAGTTCGGCTTAGGTTGAATCTGATTAGACTTGAAGTCGGCGAGGCCTCTAGTGAATTTGGCCACAAATTTAGCGAACACTTGCCCCTTGATTGAGGTCCTAGGCAGAAATTCAATGTCGTACTGGCCGAGTTCGAGAGCCCACTTTGAAATGCGGCCCGATGCTTCTGCACTACGAAGTACTGACCGGAGGGGGTAGTCCGTTAGTACCCCAATGGTATGGCTTTGAAAGTAATGCATCAGTTTTCTTGCTGCCATGACAAGAGCAAGGACGAGTTTTTCCAACGGAAGGTAACGTGTTTCGGCGTCAACCATTGCTTTGCTCACATAATACACTGGCCGCTGCTCCCCAAGTTCTTCCTTTAATAGTACAGCACTGACGGCCCAATGAGCGGATCACCTGCCGAAGGTGTTGTCAAGAGTGGAACTGATCGGAGGTAAGTCTTCAAACTGTTCAAAGCGGCTTCACACTTAGAGGTCCATTCAACAGCTTTGCCCTGCCGTAGGGTATAAAAGAATTGTCGACAGTGATCTATGGAACGACTGATGAACCTGTTGAGTGCGGTGGCCATTCCCATCAACTTTTGAACCTCCTTGACCGATCGAGGAGAGCCGAGTTCCAGAATTGCTTTGATTTGCCTCGGGTTGGCTTCGATTCCACGGTGGTTAACAATGTAGCCAAGAAATTTGCTGGATCCGATCCCAAATGCACATTTGGAAGCGTTCAGTTTCATTTTGTATTTGCGTAAAATGCTGAATGTCTCTTCTAGATCGGCTAGATGAGTTTACTCCTCTTTGGACTTGACCACCATATCGTCAATGTACACTTCCATAGTAACGCCGAGTTGCTCTTTGAACATGGCAGTGACTAGTCTTTGGTAAGTTGCCCCCGTATTCTTCAGCCCAAAAGGCATAACATTATAGTAATAGGTTCCTCTTGGGGTGAGGAATGCAGTTTTGTCTTGGTCCTCCGAATGCGTGGCAATTTGATGGTAGCCTCTGTAGGCATCCAGGAAGCTCATACGTTGATGATGTGTCGTGGCATCTACGAGTCGGTCTATTCTGGGGAGGGAAAAGCAATCCTTAGGGCAAGCTTTGTTTAAGTCCGTGAAATCCACACAAATATGCCAAGTCCCATTTTTCTTCTTTACAACCACGGTATTCGATAGCCATGTAGGATAGGTCACTTCCCGTATTGCCCCAGCATCAAGCAACCGGTTAACTTCTTCAACAACGGCAGCAGTGTGTTCTACGGCTGACCGCCAGCTTTTCTGAATAATCGGCTTACATTTGGGGTCAATGTTTAAACGGTGCTGAAAAACAAATGAATCCACCCCTGGCATCTCATATGGTGACCACGCAAATACATCAAGGTTGCTGAGTAAGAAGAAAATTAACTGCTGCCTGTCAACTTTATTTAGGGAAGCGCCGACCATGAAGAACCTGTCAGGATTCCTGTCAATTTCAACTCGATCCAGGACTTAGGTTGCCTTTTCGTTTGGGAGCCGCCCAACATCGTCGAGGCTCTCTCGGTCCGGCATCTCAATAGAATTCATTTCTAGCTCTCGTGGTGTCTTTGCAGCAAAGAGATAACATGCTTGTGCCGATTTCTGGGAACCACGGATTTGTTCAATGCCGCGTTTAGCCGAGAAACGAAGTAGTTGATGATAGGTGCTTGGCACAGCCTGCATGGTATGCAGCCAAGTTCGTCCCATGATGAGATTATACGGCGAAGGAAGCTTGACAACCAAAAATTTCACATCCACTGATCGGGAGCCCGCTCAAACTGGTAGCGTGATTTTGCCCAACGGATTATTCGGGTTGGCATTGAAGTTGAATAATGGATAATGAGCTGGAGACAGGTCTGACTCAGTGAACTCGAGATTGATGAAGGTCTTGGAGTACATAACTTCCGAAGTACTCCCCTAGTCAATGAGAACGCATTCTACAGTGAATCGGTTTACGCGTAGTTCGATGACCAAGGGATCAATGTAGGGGAGCGTTACACCGACCAAATCAGAATCATCGAAAGTAATACTCAGAGCTTCATGGGGCCGTTTCGTTGGTGTGATTTGATTTTGTGGGTCAGGATGCGACTGAATTGTATGTACCGCGGATGCCGTCGGCAAGCTGTATATCATATGGATTACGCCGAGTGGGGGTGAATCTTGCCGTAAAGCAAATGTTGTGGTTGAATTGTTCTTTCGGACGTGTTGCTTAAGCCGACCATCTTGTACCAACTCCTTAAGATGATTTTTCAAGGCATAACAACTGTCAGTATCATGTTCGTGGTCTTTGTGATATTCGCACCGTCTATCCTGTTTCCTTGTGTCGGGAGGTCCCACCATCTTGGGTGGCCATTTGAAGAACGGAAGATGTTGAATTTTAGACATAACCGTACTGATCGGCTTCGACAACTCCGTATATTTCTTGTCTGCGTGCCTAATGTGCCTGCTATCCACTTGAAGTTGTTCATTAGCCCGTTGCGAACATCGGTCATTTAATCGACACGAATCTCGTCTTTTGTCTCGTTTAGCCCGATTCCGTGGTTCAGGGCTCCGTGAGGGTATAGAATTTATCGGCTGAACGATCTCAGATGGGGCCGTCTTGTTGGCTTTGTGCCCGGCTTTAACCCGCAGGGCATTATCCTCCACTTTGTAGTATTCCTTGACTTTCTTCATTAGCGACCAGACTGTTTTGGGGGGCCTTCTGGTCAAGGAGCTGCAGAGGGCACTATCAGGGTGCAACCCCATTTTAAAGGCGGTGATGGCCATGGAGTCATTGCAGGCATCATCTACGAGATTAAAGCATTCCCAATAGCGCGCCGAATAAGCATGTAGGGTTTTCCCTAGTTGAATTTGCATTGCCCAGAGAGAATCGGCCTGCTTCAGCTGGACCTCATTGGTGATAAACCTTGCCCTAAAGGATTTTTGGAGTTGATGGAAGCTCTTGATTGATGCCGGTTCCAATTTATAATACCATCTGAGGGCCAATGGTCCCAAATTGCTGGGAAATATTCGACACATGAGGGCCTCGTCATCTGCATGTAGTGTCATGGCTTGCTTGTAATGACGGATGTGATCGGTGGGGTATGATTTTCCATCATATAGGGTGAACGATGGAGCTTTGAACTTTTTGGATAGTACTGCCCTTGCGATCCGTCGCACAAAGGGGTCATGTTGATCCACTTCGTCTGAATCATTTCTTCTTCGTTTATTCTTTGCACGCGGACTCCCTTCGAAAGAATTGCAGACTTCGACTCGTCCCTTCTTCTTGGATTCTGGGGATGACGAGTCAGAATCACTGCTATTATCCTGTCTCCGAATTCGAGGTTGTCGACTATCCTTTCTCAGAGGTCGTCCCGGATCTTGGCGCACGACCTGTTGGGATTTTTCCACCTCTAAGGCCAAATCCTGTCGAAGGCGCTCGTTTTCAGCCATCATGTTTTCCAACCTCTGTTCATTTTGCTTCGCCTGATCCATAATTGCTTGCATTGTCTCATGTGCTGATGTTGAGGGTGAGGTCTGGGCAGCTGAGTCGAAGTTCAAGGCTCTTCGTGCAGCAATGTTTTCTGGTCCAAGCATGTTGCTTGGGGTGGTATCAACTCGTGGTGTAAGGTCGTCAGCGACTACCGGAGGATCTTCCGTCACACCTGCCATAAACGTGCTGGAGTATTCCCATAGACGGCACCAATTGTGGAGAAGTGGTTTGGAAATACTCTTTGGATCCAATGGGACACTCGAGATCCTCAGCTAGGCACCTGAAAAGGAATGAACACTCCGGTCGGGGGTGCTGGAATTAACACTCTGACGGATAACTCAGTGTATACTCTCTTGGTTGCTTATATCTTAAGTTAAACTTACTTGTTCTCACATACCTCTTCTTAGCTGATACTCTCCTTATTTATAGTCATTCTTGATGTTGATGGTTGGGCCCACCTTTCTTCCAATGAATAATCCCTCATTCGGCTAACTATTCGTACTCGGCCAGGTCTACAGCTGATTATTCGGCCGATCTAGTTATTAGGCTTTCGTCCCTCTGGGATAGAGCGGTATAATACACAACTTGGTTTCTTTCCTCAAGTTATTCGACCTCCGTACGTAATCGATTTATTCGGCCCCCACATAAATAATAATAGAGTAAGGATAAAGAACAAAACCAAAAGGAAGAAGAAAGATAAAGACCTACCACACACCCAAAAATCCTTCCTTGTTTGCAACTCTTTTTTTTTCTTCTTTTCTCTCAACCTTTCTCTCTCCCGTGGCTGCTTGCTTGCTGCTGCTATATTGTATTAGGCTACTGCTGCTCTCTTGTTTTAGGCAACCTAGGGTTACATTATGTATCTAAACAAAAGGCCCTAAAATATTATCTTTTGTTTAAATTTATTTTCTCTCACCATTAATTTAAATAACATAAAAATATTATTAGATCAAAATATGCTTACTAATTTGTCACTTATTTTTTTATTTTATTTTTTTTAAAATAATAAATCTTGCTTCTAAATTAAATACTTTCACCATAAATTTATTTTAAGTTTAAAATTAATTAAAAGACCCTCCAATAATATTTAATTTGCACTTAAAGATTCACAATAAAAATATTTGAGATTTGTAAAATTATTATTATCTAATTATTTGTTTTATTTGTATATTCGGGTTCTCACAATTGTACTTTCTCAACCTCATTATGTTGATAAGATACTTAAGAAGTTTAGTGGATCAGATACGAGTGTGTCACCGACACCTGTAGACTCAAGTCTACATTTTACCAAGAATAATAAAGAGAGTGTCTCTCAATTAGAATATTCTTGGGTAATTGGAAATTTAATGTATCTGATGAGTTGTACTAGGCCGAATATAGGCTACTCAATTTGGAAGCTTAGTAGATACACGAGTAATCCCGATGCTACTCATTGGAAGGGCATCGTGAGGCTCCACTCGGGATTATGGGTTGCATTATACTCGATATTTAGCGGTGCTAGAAAGCTATAGTGACGCAAATTTGATATCAGATATAAAGGACACAAAGTCCACTAGTGGATATGCCTTCACTCTTGGTGGGGCAGCCGTGTCTTGGAAATCTTCTAAGCAAACGTGTATATCTGAATCAACGATGGAATCAAAGTTTATTGGTTTAGATAAAGCAACAGAAGAAGCTAAATGGCTTCACCATTTCATTAAAGATATCCCACGTTAGTCTAAACCTGTGCTAACTATTTGTATTCATTGTGATAGTCAATCTGCAATTGGTAGGGTACAGAGTAATATGTATAATGGAAAGTCTAGACATATCCGTCGTAGACATAATTCCATACAACAACTACTCTCGAATGGAGTTGTCTCTATAGACAATGTAAAGTCTAAGGACAACATTGTGGATCTGTTAACCAAAGGGTTAAATCGAGTGTTAGTTGAGACGTCGTCAAGAGGAATAGGGCTGAGGCCTTTGGAAGTTACCGGAATGGAAACCCAACCTAGTTGATTGGAGATCCCAAGATCTAGGTTTAATGGGACAACCTAATTGCGTGTAACAATAGTATGTCACTGTGGGGGTAAAACCCTCTAGCCATTCCTTTATGCAGTGATACATGTAGGGGTGAAGGTTAAGCAAAGCTTTTAATGACTCTTATGTGTTGAGGATTCAAATAGGATATAGCAGGATACTTTGAAGAGTCACCTATGTGAGTGTGAATTGGGGCCACTTCTAGAAGAATTGGGAAGGCCAAAATTCCTTGAAACCACTCGCTGAACCAGGCTAGTGCTCAGAGCCATACAGGGCACACCAGTGAGAGGAGAATGGTCGTCGGAGTAATTCCCATGTGAGATCTATTGCCTCAGTTTACATAAATGGCAGAGCAGTTCAAGATGCCATATTCACTGATCAGCTAGAAAACTCGATAGGTTTTCACTGGAAGAGGTTCAAAGCCAAAATCTACATTCTCTAATGTCAGGGTTAGTCCGTTGTACTGTCTCTCCAAGTCATTATTGTTGAACGGTGTCTGTTTGCTGAGTCATTTGGTCAATTTTTATTCATGTGGGGGATTGTTGGAAAAAATGGGCTTTTGGTGACTTTAATTAAATATTAAAGTGGGCCCCAACCATCTGCTGTGTTGGGTGCAACTAGGTCTAGATACTTTACAATGAGATCTTTAGACCAAAAAAAAAAAAAAAGGCCAAAAATCAATGAGAATTGAAAGAGAAATTGCCTCATGAAGTTAGCTTCATGAAAGAAGTAGTGGGATTAGTGTGTATAATATGTTTGTAACTCTTGCAATATTGCAGAGGTTAGTGGTGCATTAGTGACCAGCTATAAAGGCAGGTTAATGGTGCATTAGTGACCAGCCAAAAAGGCAAGTTAATGGTGCATTAGTGACCAGCCATAAAGGCAGGTTAATGGTGCATTAGTGACCAGCCATAAAGGTTGGAGGCTCCTTCTCTCTCCCCTATAAATGTATAAATTGAGACCCCCATGTCTAGTCTCAACACATAAATTTTTGCTTCCATTTTATAAGTCAGTTTTGCCACGGTTTTTGTTCGCTAAGCTAGGCAGAGAGTGCTTTTATCGTAGCTGGTTTTTGACCATTGTATTCTAGAAGACAGAAGCCGAAATTTTTCAAGCACTCGACCTGTGAGGCGGCAAAAATTTGTTTTAAGGAAACTACAACCATGCAGGCTTCGGTTTGCTTTCTTTACCGTATTAATCTGTTGGGTATTTCTGTTGTAATTTAGTTGTAATTCTCCGCATGTGTTCTTGGTATATAATTTTGATTTATTCGTGAATCTATTTATTTAATTTCACAATTTTTGAGAACAAGCTTAAATTATATTTTCGCCGCCTCATGGGTCGAGTGCATAGTGACTAGCCATAAAAGCTGGAGGCTTCTCTTCTCTCACCTATGTGAGTTTGAAGTGGGGCCGCTTCTAGAAGAATTGGAAAGGCTAAAATTCTTTGAAACCACTCGTTGAACCAGGCTAGTACTCAAGGCCATACAGGGCACACCAGTGAGAACAGAATAGTGGTAGGAGTAATTCCCGTGTGAGTTCTATTGTCTCAGTTTACATAAACGGCAGAGCAGTTCAAAGATGTCATATTTACGGATCAACCAATAAACTCGATAGGTTTTCACTAGGAGAGGTTCAAAGCCAAAAGCTATCTTCCCTAATGTCGGGGTTAGTCTGTTGTACTCTCTTTCCGAGTCATTAATGTTGAATGGTGTCTGTTTGTGGAGTCATTCGGTCAATTTTTATTCATGTGGGGGATTGTTGGAAAAAAAAAAATGTGTTTTTGGTGACTTTAATTAAATATTAAAGTGGGTCCCAACCATCAATTGTGTTAGGTTCAAGTGGGTCTAGATCTTTGCACCCCAAAAAGAATGGCCAAATACCATTGAAAACTGAATGGGAAATTGCCTCATGAAGTTACTTTCATGAAAGAGGTAGTGGCATTAGTGTGTATAATATGTTTGTTACTCTTGCATTATTGCAGAGGTTAATAGTGCATTAGTGACCAGCCATAAAGGCTGGAGGCTCCACCGCTCTCCCTTATACTTGTATAAATTGAGGCCCTAATGTCAAGTCTCAGCACAGAAATTTTTTGCGTCCATTTTACAAGTCCATTTGTTGGGGTGAACTTCAAGAGATGGCAGCAAAAGATGCTATTCTACTTGACCACGCTAAACCTTGTAAGGGTTTCGAGTGAGGATCCTCCAACCGTGGCAGAAAATGAGCCAGACAAGCAGAAAGTTGTAGCGCTTGACACATGGAAGCAGACAGACTATCTTTGCTAGAACTATGTGTTCAATAGCTTGGCAGACTCACTTAATAGTGTGTTTTGTGCCAAGAGCTCAGCAAATGAGTTATGGGAATCTCTGCACAAAAAATACAAGACTGAGGACGTCGGGGCAAAGAAATTTGTGGTTGGCCGGTTCCTAGACTTTAAAATGGTAGAGTCAAAAATTGTGATAAGCCAAGTCAAGGAGTTCCAAGTGATCTTGCATGAAATTCATGCTGAGGGGATGCCTTTGAACAAGTCATTCCAAGTTGTTGTGATCATTGAGAAACTTCCCAATGGCATGAGAAGTTTGATAACGTAATGTTGTCAAGTGGGTTTAGAATCAACGAATGTGACAAGTGTGTTTATGTCAAAGACACTGACAGAGGTTATGTCATTTTGTGTATATATGTTGATGATATGCTCATTATATGTAGTAATGATGAAATTATCAAAACTACCAAGAAGCTGTTAAACTCTAAGTTTGACACAAAGGATATAGGCGTTGCAGATGTTATTCTGGGAATTAAGATTACCAGAACATCTGGCAGAATTATACTTTCTCAGTCTCATTATGTTGATAAGATACTTGAGAAGTTTAGTGGATCAGATACGAGTGTGTCACCGACACCTGCAGACTTAAGTCTACATTTTACCAAGAATACTAAAGAGAGTGTCTCTCAGTTAGAATATTCTCGGGTAATTAGAAGTTTGATGTATCTGATGAGTTGGACTAGGCTTGATATAGCCTAATTGGTTAGCAGGCTTAGTAGATACACGAGTAATCTCGATGTTACTCATTGAAAGGGTATTGTGCGAGTGTTAAGGTATTTAGGCTACACTCAAGATTATGGGCTACATTATACTCGATATCCAGCGGTGCTAGAAGGCAATAGTGACGCAAATTGGATATCAGATATAAAGGACTCAAAGTCCACTAGTGGATATGTGTTCACTCTTGGTGGGGCAACCGTGTCTTGGAAATCTTCCAAACAAACGTGTATATCTAGATCACCGATGGAATCAGAATTGGGAAATAGGGCCGCTTCTAGAAGAATTAGGAAGGCCAAAATTCTGTGAAACCACTCACTGAACTAGGCTAGTGCTTAGGGCAATATAGCGCACACCAGTGAGAACAGAATGGTTGTAGGTGTAATTCCCGTGTGAGTTCTATTGTATCAGTTTACATAAATGGCAGAGCAGTTCAAGATGTCATATTCACTGATCAACCAGTAAACTCAATAGCTTTTTACTGTGAGAGGTTCAAAGCCAAAAGCTACGATCTCTAATGTCGGGGTTAGTTCGTTGTATTCTTTCTCCGAGTCATTTTTGTTGAACGGTGTTCGTTTGCTGAGTCATTCGGTCAATTTATATTCATCTGGGGGATAGTTGAAAAAAAAAGAATGGGTTTTTGGTGACTTAAATTAAATATTAAAGTGGCTTCCAACCATCTATTGTGTTGGGTCCAGGAGGGTCTAGATACTGTGCAATGAGATCTTTACACCACAAAAAGAAAGGCCAAAAACCATTGAGAATTGAATGAGAAATTGCCTCACGAAGTTAGCTTCGTGAAGGAGATAATGGGATTTGTAACTCTTACAATATTTCAGAGTTTAATGGTGCATTATAGGGATTTGTAACTCCTGCAATATTGCAAAGGTTAATGGTGCATTAGTGACCAACCATTAAGGCTGGAGGCTCCTTCTCTCTCCCCTATACATGTATAAATTGATACCTTCCTGTCAAGTCTCAATACAGAAATTTTTGCTTCCATTTTATAAGTTTGCCAGAAAGTTCCTACAGTAAGAGAGTACTGTCGTGGTTTTTGTTCGCTAAGCTAGACAGAGAGTGTTTCTGTCGTGGCTGGTTTTTGATCGTTGTATCCTGGGAGACAGACGTCGAAATTCCTCAAGCACTCGACCCATGATGCGGCAAAAATCTATTTTAAGGAAATTGCTACCGTGCAAGCTTTAGTTCGCTTTCTTTACCATTTTAATCTATTGAGTATTTCTATTATAATTGAGTTGTAATTCTCTACATGTGTTCTTGGTTTATAATTTTCCTTAAAACAAATTTTCGCCGCCTCACGGGTCGAGTGCTTGAGGAATTCCAACGTCTGTCTCCCAGGATACGATGGTCAAAAACCAGCTACAACAGAATCCCTCTCTGTCTAGCTTAGTGAACAAAAATCGTGGTAGCACTCTCTCACTGTAGGAACTTTCTAGCAAACTGACTTGTAAAATAGAATCAAAAATTTTTGTGTTGTGACTAGACAAGAGGGTCTCAATTTGTACATGTATAGGGGAGAGAGGTGGTGCCTTCAGCCTTTATAGCTGGTTAGTAATGCACTATTAACCTACCCTTATGACTGGTCACTAATGCACCATTAACCTCTGCAATAATGCAGAAGTTACAAACATATTATACACACTAATCCCACTATCTCTTTCATGAAACTAACTTCATGAGGCAATTTCTCATTCAATTCTCAATGGTTTTTGGCCAATTTTTTTGTGGTGTAAAGATCTCTTTGCAATGTATCTAGACCCACTTGGGCCTAACACAATAGATGGTTGGGACCCACTTTAATACTTAATTAAAGTCACCAAAAATCCATTTTTCCAATAATCCCCCACATGAATAAAAATTGACCAAATGACTCAACAAACAGACATAGTTTAACAATAATAACTCGGAGAGAGAGTACAACGGACTAACCCCGATATTAGAGAAGATAGCTTTTGGTTTTGAACCTTTCCTAGTGAAAACCTATCGAGTTTACTGGCTGATCAGTGAATATGACATCTTGAACTGCTTTGCCGTTTATGTAAAATAAGACAATAGATCTCATACGAGAATTACTCCTACTACCATTCTGTTCTCACTGGTGTGCCTTGTATGGCCCTGAGCACTAGCCTGGTTTAACGAGTGGTTTCAAAGAATTTTGGCCTTCCCAATTCTTACAGAAGCGGCCCCACGTCACACTCACATAGGTGACTCTTTAAAGTATCCTGCTATACCCTATTTGAATCCTCAACACATAAGAGTCATTAAAAGCTTTGCTGAACCTTCACCCCCGCAGGTATCACTGCTTAAATGAATGGCTAGAGGGTTTTACCCCCACAGTGACATACCATTATTACACGCGATTAGGTTGTCCCATTGAACCTAGATCTTGGGATCTCCAGTCAACTAGGTTGGGTTTCCATTCTGGTAACTTCCGAAGGCCTTAGCCCCATTCCTTTTGACGACGTCTCAACTAACCCTTTGGTTAGCGGATCTGCAATGTTGTCCTTAGACTTTACGTAATCTATAGAGACAACTCCATTCGAGAGTAATTGTCATATGGAATTATGTCTACGACGGATATGTCAGCACTTTCTATTATACATATTACTCTGTGCCCTACCAATTGCAGATTGACTATCGCAATTAATACAAATAACTAGCACAAGGAAATGATCATCATCACTAGCATGCTCATTAAATTGCTCCAAAGACCTCGAAACCCCTTCTTGGGTTCAACAAGGAAAAATGTCTTCAAAGAAACATGAATTCCTTGACTCCATGATGGTATTCTTGTGTATGTCTGAAATTTCAGACTTATGTACAAGAAACCGATATGCACTACTATTATATGCATAACCAATGAATATACAACTCACGGATTTCAGGCCTATCGTAACCCGTTTGGATGTAGGTATCGCCACTTTTGCAAGACACTCCCACATTCGTAAGAGTTTATAAGAAGGCTTAACACCTTTCCATAATTCATATGAGGTCTTGCCCACCTTCTTCCGGTGTACATTATTCTAAAAATTTGCGGAGAGAATTGCTTCCCCCCACATATTCTGTGGCAATCCAGAACTTATTAACATTGCATTTCATCATGTCCTTTAGCGTCCTATTCTTCTGCTCAGCAATCCCATTTGACTGAGGAGAATAAGGCGCCATGGTTTGGTAGATAATCCCAGATTGAGCACAAATCTCAATAAACGGTGATTCATACTCACCATCACGATCACTTCTTAAAGCCTTAATCTTGCGGCCTAATTGATTCTCAACTTCATTCTTATAAAGAACAAATTTGTCAATAGCTTCATCTTTGCTTTTGAGCAAATAGACTTAACAATACTTAGTGCAATCATCAACAAAAGTGATGAAGTACTTGTTGCCACCACGTGATTGTATAAACTTTAAGTCACACACATCACTATGCACTAAGTCCAACGGCTCTGAACTTCTTTCAATAGAATGAAACGAAGATTTTGTCAACTTCGCTTCAACACAAGTTTCACACTTGTGTTTTGGATTAATCTTAAAAGATGGTATGTGATCTAACTTGATTAATCTATGTAAAGATTCAGAGTTCACATGTCCTAGTCTACCATGCCACAAATTGGAAGACTCAAGCATGTAAGCAAAAGAAGATGCAGTTTTATTCATCTTTGGGATAATAGTCATTACATTGAGTTTGAATATACCCCCCAACATATATCCCTTACCCACATATACTCCGCACTTGGTCAGAACAACCTTGTCAAACTCGAAGACCATGCGAAAACCATGTTTGCTGAGAAGAGACCCTGAGACAAGATTCTTACGAATGTCTGGAACATACAGGACTTCATTCAAGGTCAGATCCTTTCCTAAGGTCAACTTCAGGACCACCTTTCATTTCCTCTCAACAATCGAGGTAGTAGAGTTTCCCGTAAACAACTTCTCACCGTTTGTAACCGGCTCGAAAGTTGTAAACAGCTTCTTCTCAGAGCAGATGTGGCGTGTAGCCCTAGTATCAATCTACCATTCTCTTGGTTTGAACCCACCAAATTCACCTCAGAGACAACGGCAGACAAATGCATGTCATCCTCAACATGGGAGGCTCTTTCTTATCTGCCATGTGAGCACGAGGTTTGGTCTTGTATGGCTTCTTCTACTTGCAACAGTCACAAGCCCGATGCCCCTCGCTACCACAGTTGTAGCACTTCCCTAAGAACCGATAACCAGGTTCCTGCCGCTTGTATGCCAGCTTCTTTGCAACACCACCCTTTGGCCCTAGCTTTGAGCCCTTGTTCACAGGAGGCTTCTTCTTCACCCTAGAAGATCTGTCATGCTCAATGACATTGGCCTTCACTGAGGAGGTACTCCCTCATTTCTTTCTATTATCCTCCTTAATTCGAAGTCGGACAATTAGGTCTTCAACTGACATTTCCTTGCGCTTATGCTTCAAGTAGTTTTTGAAGTCCTTCAAACCATTAGGAAGTTTCTCAATGATCATAGCAACTTGGAATGACTAGTTCAAAGGCATCCCCTCGGCATGAATTTCATGCAAGATCACTTAGAACTCTTAGACTTGGCTTATCACAGTTTTTGAATCTATCATTTTAAAGTCCAGGAATCGGCCAACCACAAATTTCTTTACCCCAGCATCCTCAGTCCTGTACTTTTTGTCCAGAGATTCCCTTAACTCTTTTGTTAATCTCTTGGCACAAAACACACTGTACAGTGAGTCTTCCAAGCTATTGAACACATAGTTTCGGCAAAGAAACTCTATCTGCTTCCATGTGTCAAGTGCCGTGACTTTCTGCTTGTCTGGCTCATTCTCTGCCACGGCTGGAGGATCCTCACTCAAAACCTTTGCAAGGTTCAACGTGGTCAAGTAGAATAGCATCTTTTGCTGCCATCTCTTGAATTTCACCCTAGCAAATTTCTTTAGGCGCTCATAGTGATTGAGCAGTCCTCCTGGAACAGCCGGAGTAACACCAAGGTTGACCGCAGAGGTCACAATTGCGGTTGGCAAGTCAGTTGTCCCGGGGTTCAGATCCCCACCAACATTAGCAGTAATACCATCATTGGTGACAGTTGCCATTTCTGAAAAATACAACAGAATATCACTTTCTGTGTTTCCAGAAATTAAACTTAATCCTTAGACAATCCCATAATTGGAAATTTAATTCAAAAACTAGTCTCACCACTTACCCTAGAATGGAACATGGTTTAGAATGTTTCCAGGAAGACTGGAGAGGTCACACCGGTCCCACGTAAAACCCAGTTAACCTTTTGACAAAACTTTCAAGAGCATGTTGACTCCTAGTCCGTGATAAACAATTTTAAGAATTAAAATTTTCAAGAGATGAACTAGGTTAAAACAAACCAGTTCCAAACTTACAAGCAATTAGAATAAAATTGCTAACAATACAAGCAATATAAAAAATTGCTACAACAAAGATAAAAAAAAAAATAAAAAAATACTTCTAATATGCCAAACAAATAACCTTGCTTAAAAAATTGGCAAGTAACCACTACTAAATCTCAAGAAAATTGCTTAAATAATATAGTGCATTGTGACCAGCCATAAAGGATGGAGGCTCCTCTTCTCTCACCTATGTGAGTGTGAAGTGGGGCCACTTCTAAAAGAATTGGAAAGGCCAAAATTCTATGAAACCACTCGCTGAACCAGGCTAGTGCTCAGTGCTATATAGGGCACACCAGTGATAACATAATGGTGGTAGGAGTAATTCTAGTGTGAGATCTATTGTCTCAGTTTACATAAACAGCAAAGCAGTTCAAGATGTCATATTCACTAATCAACTAGTAAACTCGATAGGTTTTCACTATGAGAGGTTCAAAGTCAAAACCTACATTCTCTAATGTCGGGTTAGTCCATTGTACTCTGTCTCCGAGTCATTATTGTTGAACGGTATCCGTTTGTTGAGTCATTCGGTCAATTTTTATTCATGTGGGGGATTGTTGAAAAAAATGAGTTTTTGGTGACTTTAATTAAATATTAAAGTGAGTCACAACGATTTATTGTGTTAGGTCCAAGTGGGCCTAGATATTTGCAATGAGATCTTTACACCACAAAAAGAATGGCCAAAAACCATTGAGAATTGAATGAGAAATTGCCTCATGAAGTTAGTTTCATGAAAGAGGTAGTGGGATTAGTGTGTATTATATGTTGTAACTCCTGCATTATTACAAAGGTTAATGGTGCATTAGTGACCAGCTATAAAGGTAAGTTAATGGTGCATTAGTGACCAGCCATAAAGGTTGGAGGGTCCACCTCTCTCCCCTATACGTGTATAAATTGAGACCCTTCTGTCAAGTCTCAACACATAAATTTTTGCTTCCATTTTACAAGTCAGTTTGCTGGGGTGAACTTCAAAAGATGGCAGCAAAAGATGTTGTTCTACTTGATCACGCTAAACCTTGCAAAGGTTCTGAGCGAGGATCTTCCAGCTGTGGTAGAGAATGAGCCAGACAGGCAGAAAGTTGTGGCGCTTGACACATGGAAACAGAGAGACTATCTTTGCCGAAACTATGTGTTCAATGGCTTGGCAGACTCACTCTACAATGTGTTTTGTGCCAAGAGCTCAACAAAGGAGTTATGGGAATCTCTGGAAAAAAAAAATACAGGACTGAGGACGCCGAGGCAAAGAAATTTGTGATTGGCCTATCCTGGACTTTAAAATGGTAAATTCAAAAATTGTGATAAGTCAAGTCCAGGAGTTCCAAGTGATCTTGAATGAAATTAATGCTGAGGGGATGCCTTTAAATGAGTCATTCCAAGCTGTTGTGATCATTGAGAAACTTCCCAACGGCATTAGAAGTTTGACAACGTAATGTTGTCAAGTGGGTTTAGAATCAATGAATGTGACAAGTGTGTTTATGTCAAAGACACTGACAGAGGTTATGTCATTTTGTGCCTATATGTTGATGATATGCTCATTATAGATAGTAATGATCAAATTATCAAAACTACCAAGAAGTTGTTAAACTCTAAGTTTGAAATGAAGGATATGGGCGTTGCAGATGTTATTCTAGGAATTAAGATTACCAGAACATCTGGCAGAATTGTACTTTCTCAGTCTCATTATGTTGATAAGATACTTAAGAAAATTAGTGGATCAAATACGAGTGTGTCACCAACACCTGTACACATAAGTCTACATTTTACCAAGAATAACAAAGAGAGTGTCTCTCAGTTAGAATATTCTCGGGTAATTGGAAGTTTTATGTATCTAATGAGTTGTACTAGGTCGGATATAGCTTACTCGGTTAGCAGGCTTAGTAGATACACGAGTAATTCTGATGCCACTCATTGGAAGGGCATCGTACGGGTGTTAAGGTATTTATGCTACACTCGGGATTATAGGCTACATTATACTCGATATCCAACGGTGCAAGAAGGCTATAGTAAAGCGAATTGGATATCAGATATAAAGGACTCAAAGTCCACTAGTGGATATGTGTTCACTATTGGTGGGGCAGCCGTGTCTTGAAAATCTTCCAAGCAAACGTGTATATCTAAATCAACGATAGAATCAGAGTTTATTACTTTAGATAAAGCAACAGAAGAAGCATAATGGATTTGTTATTTCATTGAAGATACCCCCATATTGGTCTAAACCTGTGTCAGCTATTTGTATTCATTGTGATAGTCAATCTACAATTGGTAGGGCACAGCGTAATAAGTTTAATGGAAAGTCTAGACATATCCGTTATAGACATAATTCCATATGTCAACTATTCTCGAATGGAGTTGTCTCTGTATACTATGTAAAGTCTAAGGACAACATTGCGGAACTGTTAACCAAAGGGTTAAATCAAGTGTTAGTCGAGACGTCGTCAAAAAGAATGGGGCTGAGGCCTTTGGAAGTTACCGGAATGGAAACCCAACCTAATTGACTGGAGATCCCAAGATCTAGGTTCAATGGGACAACCTAATTGTGTGTAGCAATGGTATGTCACTGTGGGGGGGTAAAGCCCTCAAACCATTCCTTTAGGCACTAATACCTATGGGGGTGAAGGTTAAGCAAAGCTTTTAATGACACTTATATGTTGAGGATTCAAACAGGTACAGCAGGATACTTTGAACAGTCACCTATGTGAGTGTGAAGTGGGGCTACTTTTAGAAGAATTAGGGAGGCCAAAATTCTTCGAAACCACTCACTGAACCAGGCTAGTGCTCAGGGCCATACATGGCACATCAGTGACAACAAAATAGTGGTAGGAGTAATTCCCGTTTGAGATCTATTGTCTCAGTTTACATATACGGCAGAGCAGTTCAAGATGTCATATTCACTGATCAGCCAGTAAACTCGATTAGTTTCACTGGGAGAGGTTCAAAGCCAAACGCTACCTTCTCTAATGTCGGGGTTAGTCCGTTGTACTCTTTCTCTCTCTCTCTGAGTCATTATTGTTGAACAGTGTCCGTTTGTTGAGTCATTTGGTCAATTTTTATTCACATGGGGGATTGTTGGAAAAAATGGATTTTTGGTAACTTTAATTAAATATTAAAGTGGGCCCCAACCATCTATTGTGTTGGGTCCAAGTGGGTCTAGATACTTTGCAAAGAGATCTTTACACCACAAAAAAAATGGCAAAAAACCATTGATAATTGAATGAGAAATTACCTCATGAAGTTAGCTTCATAAAAGAGGTAGTGGAATTAGTATGTATAATATGTTTGTAACTCCTGCAATAATGCAGATGTTAATGGTACATTAGTGACCAGCCATAAAGGCAGGTTAATGGTGCATTACTGACCAACCATAAAGGCTGGAGGCGCCTCCTCTCTCCCCTATACATGTATAAATTAAGACCCTTCTGTATAGTCTCAACATAGAAATTTTTGCTTCAATTCTACAAGTCAGTTTGCCAGAAAGTTCCTACAGTGAGAGAATGCTGCCACGGTTTTTGTTCGCTAAGCTAGACAAAGAGTGCTCCTATCGCAGCTGGTTATTTGATTGTCATATCCTGGGAGACAGACGTCGGAATTCCTCAAGCACTCAACCCGTGAGACGATGAAAATCTGTTTTAAGGAAACTACTACCGTGCAAGCTTCAGTTTGCTTTCTTTACCATTTTAATCTATTGGGTATTTCTATTGTAATTTAGTTGTAATTCTCAGCATGTGTTCTTGGTATATAATTTTCATTTATTCTTGAATCTATTTATTTAATTTCACAATTTGGACATCAAGCTTAAAACAGATTTTCGCTGCCTTACGGGTCGAGTACTTGTGGAATTCCGGCGTCTATCTCCCAGGATATGACGGTCAAAAACCAACTACGGCAAAAGCACTCTCTATTAAGCATAGCGAACAAAAACCATGGCAGCACTCTCTCACTATAAGAACTTTCTAGCAAACTGACTTGTAAAATGGAAACAAAAATTTCTGTGTTAAGACTAGACAGGAAAATCTCAATTTATACATATATAGGGGAGAGATGAGGAGCCTCCAACCTTTATGGCTGGTCACTAATGCACCATTAACCTGCCTTTATGGCTATTCACTAATGCACTATTAACCTCTACAATATGGCAAGAGTTACAGACATATTATACACACTAATCCCACTGCCTCTTTCATGAAGCTAACTTCATGAGGCGATTTCTCATTCAATTCTCAATGGTTTTTTGCCATTCTTTTGGTTGTGTAAAGATCTCATTGCAAAGTATCTAGACCCACTTGGACCCAACACAATAGATGGTTGGGACCCACTTTAATATTTAGTTAAAGTCACCAAAAACTCATTTTTTCCAACAATCCCCCACATGAATAAAAATTGACCGACTGACTCAACAAACGAACACTATTCAACAATAATGACTTGGAGAGAGAGTACAACGGACTAACCCCAACATTAGAGAAGGTAGCTTCTGGCTTTGAACCTCTCCTAGTGAAAACCTATCGAGTTTACTAGCTGATTAGTGAATATGACATCTTGAACTGCTCTACCGTTTATGTAAATTGAGACAATAGATCTCACATGGGAATTACTCCTACCACCATTATGTTCTCACTGATGTGCCCTATATGGCCCAGTGCACTAGCCTGGTTCAGCGAGTGGTTTCAAAGAATTTTGGCCTTCCCAATTCTTCTAGAAGCAGCCCCACTTCACACTCACATAAGTGACTCTTCAAAGTATCCTGCCATACCTTGTTTTAATCCTCAACA
Organism: Camellia granthamiana; assembly: GCA_036172215.1. NCBI lineage: Eukaryota > Viridiplantae > Streptophyta > Magnoliopsida > Ericales > Theaceae > Camellia > Camellia granthamiana. Next base: position 21,779,765 of record CM069915.1, on the reverse strand, counting down.
CCTAAGAGTCATTAAAAGCTTTACTTAACCTTCACCCCCACAGGTATCACTGCTTAAAGGAATGGTTGGAGGGTTTTACCCCCACAGTGACATACCATTGTTACACGCAATTAGGTTGTCATATTGAATCAAGATCTTGGGATCTCCAGTCAACTAGATTTGGTTTCCATTCCGGTAATTTCCAAAGGCCTCAGCCCCATTCCTTTTGACGATGTCTCACTAACACTCGATTTAACCCTTTGGTTAGCGGATCCGCAATGTTGTCCTTAGACTTTACATAGTCCAAAGTGACAACCCCATTCGAGAGTAGTTGTTGTATTGAATTATGTCTACGACGTATATGTCTAGACTTTCCATTATACATATTACTTTATGCCCGTCTAATAGCTGATTGGCTCTCACAATGAATACAGATGGCTGGCATAGGTTTCGACCAACATGGAATATCCTCCATGAACTAGCGAAGCCATTCAGTTTCTTCAGTTGTTTTATCAAAAGCAACAAACTCAGATTCCATCGTTGCTCTAGATATACACGTGGACTCACCTTAATGAGGTTTTAGGGTTTAGGGTTTAGGGTCTAGATATACACGTGGACTCACCAATGGTGGCCGGTCAGCTACAAAATGGCCTGTCGGCCATCACCACTAGCCGGTCGGCCATCAATGTGTGGGATCTCCAGATTGTTGCCCCCTGTCTTCCACTCAGTGCCTTGTCTTCTACAAAAGCTAAGACTTCGTAGTTCCTTCATTCCAGCTTTGTTTTTGCCGCAAATGGAGCCATTCTTTGCCGAAAAACTTTCAAATTGGATTGCAACTTTGGATGGCTAGAAAAAAATGAATTTTCGGGGTTTCGGGATAAATGCACTATTCTTGCTAAGTCGTTCTTCACTGTGTTTTCCATTCCTCCACGCCACGTCTAGGTGTTGGAACTAGGTTACACATGTTTTCAGCTTTGGAGGACAAGAGATATACCCTACAATTGAAGAATTCCAAGTTTTTGTGGAATCCCGGCGTAACGAGGAAATCTTGCCTCAGTCCCATTTTAGCCACATCCAAACTCTAGGGAGGATGTGTAGGCTCACTTTACACGATGCCCGATCCTTGGTTCACAACGGAGAGTTGGATATCCCCAGTTTGATTCATCGATTTTCTGACGCTGGTGACTGCGGCGACTGTCTTTGGCAGAGTTTTCAACAACATGTCCTTTGTTTGTGTATGTTGGCTCACTTTCTACTTGCCCCGGGTTTCGGAAGGTCTAGCATTCGCTTGATCGAAAGAGCCCAAGGTTTGACAGAGGGCAACAGCTGCATTGGCTTAACACTGGTCGAGACTTTGATGGGCTTGGACGCCTTCCATCGGTGAGAGACGACCAAATTCGCAAAACGTCCACTACTTTTGCAGGTAATGTTTCCCACTCTATCTCATGTGTGTTTCTCACATCACTCAGCACTCATGCTTTGTTTTTCTCTCAAAACCCTTTCTCACTTTTTCTCTCCACATACACCTCTCTATTCTTTAATCTCTCTTTTCTTTCATCCCTCCCCAGATATGGCTCATGGACAGGTTGAAAGTAGCCGACTCTTGCCCTGCATATTCAGCACGAGGCTATTTCTTTCACCAACAGCTAGTTGATTTCCCGAACGAGGGATGGTGGTGCCATTGGATGTGCAACAGATCGGCTGCTGACATTGCCTGGCGTTGCCCCTAGTTTGATTTGCTCGAGATGAGCTACAGCATGTCTCGGCAACCCAGCATTCAACTGATTGGCCTAACACACTGTGTCTTCTACTTTCCATTTTGATTTAAGCGCCAGTTTGGACACAACCAAACTTGTCCAAAAGAGGTGGTAGAGTACCCGGCTTCATTCCTAATCCGCGGTTCACAGTTGGCTCAATACCCCAACGCTTGGAGGACAAGAGAACTTCTAGCTCCCGCTCCCAATTTCAGTTGCACCCTTTCTGGTGAATGCTTGACTTGGCTTGAAGATGAGGCACAAGCTGGGCCTACTTTAGCATCGGAAGCTTCCATAAGCACAGGGAGGGGACGCAGGAACACCTGACTCATCTATGCCCTAAGTTTATTGCTTTGATATAACTTTTTAAGTTTTTCTTTTTGAATGTAATAAAAGCAACTTTCATTTGTATCGAGAGTTAGAGAACTTTATATTGAAATCAGTGAAACTGAAGTTGTGGCCACTGAAAATTTTCCTTTTGGTCCAAAAATGGTCTAAGTTGTAAAAAGATTAATTTGGAGAAAAATCAACTTTTATCAAAACTTTTCAAAACCATTTCCGATAAGAATCACAAGTTGACACACTTGGAATCAATCCTCGAGATGTACAACCCTGAATCCAGAAATGGAAAATTGCCCCTAGACTGAATAGCACTGTTCAACACTATAATCAACTCTTCTCTCAGGGTAAGGATTACAACCGATCTTTCAGATAATTAGTGGACAAAGATGCCTTGATCAAATACATGAACGCAGTTGATTTGTAAGTGTTATGGCCGGACTTCAGAATGAAGTTGCCTACATATCCCAAAGATGGGAATCAGGCCTTATGTAGTTCGGTTCGGGTTCACTCGTGTATTAACACTCTCCTTTTGCGCTCTAACTTTTGCCTAGGTCGCCCTTTCGAGTTTTCGGCCTAGCGAGCCTCTCAGGGGTAATATTTCTTCTAATTCCGACTCCACAGACTCTGTGGAATCAGATTTCGGCTCACTACCTAATTCAGAACTGTTGGACAAAAAACCCTCATCGAATTGCCAAATGAGGAACGGTACGCCAGATACATCCAAAATACCACCGGAAGGGTCTACGCCTGATTGGTCTCCGATCATGGAAACGGTGAGGTCATCCCCCAAGCTCTCTAAATCGATCGGAGGATCCGAAAGGAGACATGCCAGTGCTACTCCTATCTCAAGTTCACTGATGTTGGACTCACCCTCTGTGCTCTGTTCAGCCTCAGCAGTTAATTCAGTCTGTTCCTCTATGGTTTCACCCTCTTGCAGTTGTAAGTCGAAGAAAATCTCAAAGCCGGGTAGACGCCACTCCTCAGAGTTCAGCCATGGCTCAGGAAAGGTGCAAAATGAGAAGTCTTCCCCCTCGCGGATAAAGCGGCCATTCAGAGTTCCCTAAATTGGCCTATGCACAAACTCATAGTGCTTCCCATTTTGCTTAGCTTTAGCTCTTCCTGCCATTTCCTTCCTTTTTCGAACCTAGTCCTCTTTGGTGGGCATATAACCCAAGCCAAAAGCATGAGGGTTATGTGGCACTTCGGCCAATGCAGTAATGCCCTTCCGACTGTTCTTTCCTAATCCCATTCTGGGAATATGTTGTAGCTTATTCATGAGGTAGACTGATTGAGCACTAATGTACAACCCCTCATCAATAGCCAAGATATTTTGCACCACCTGGGCTTCAGCTAAGGTAAAACCAGACAAGAAAACATCCTCGTCGCCGTGTACAATTTTCAGTACTGGTGTAGTGACCTCAGGCGGAGGATGTATAGATGAATTCTTGAACATAATGGCTACCCCCTTTCCAAGAGGGTACTTTAGCATCTGATGAAGAGTGGAAGAAACAACTTTCACTTAGTGCAGCCACGGCCGTCCAAGGAGTAAGTTAAAAGTGGCCAGAACATCCAGGACGTAAAACTCAATATCCTGTTGAGCCGGACCAATTTGTACTCTCACTTGCACTATTCCCATCACTTCTCTGCTCATGTTGTCTTACGCCCGGATCACCTAGGCCGTTGGTACAAAATCCGTTGGCTTCAAGCCAATAGCATAGACTGTGCGAGACGGACAAACATTGATTGCAGACCCAGTGTCAACCAATACAACCGGCACCTACTTCTCTCTACATTCAACTGAGATGTATAGCGGTTTGTTATATGTAGAGCTTTCAGGCAGTAATTCCTTATCTGAAAAGGTCAAAGTAGGCGAAGCACCTCCTGGGAAAACAACTCTCACTAGTTGCTCTGGAGTTGTGTTGATAGACAATTTGGCCTTATCCATTGTTGACAGGATAGCTTACCGATGTACTTGTGAAGCCATGAGTAACCCCCAGATCGATATGTCTGCTTGAATCTTCTTTAGCTGCTTCAGTACAGCTTCTTCTTCCAACTACTTGTCCTTCTATTTTTCAACCTCTTTATCCTTTCCGGATGCTTCTAGTTGGTCTAAGTGTGGGGGTTTAAAGTACCGCCCGCTTTTAGTCATATGATCCACTTCCTCAGAATACCAAGTGTCGTCTGGCAGGTCTCGGCCCCAACCTCGTCAGTGTGGGCAAGATGCAAATCATTATCTTCCCACCATACTCCTCCAGCAACCGACAGGTAATTGTTCGGTTCCGTTGTAATTACTCTTACATCACAATCATCCCCTGTGGGGTGTTTGGCTTTTCCAGCTTCCCGACCATTCTCATCATTTTCCTGTTCAAATCGCTTCAGTGCGGCTTCTTGCGCTGTATCGACAGTACTAACAATGCTTAATTCTTGAGCCACCTGTTTCAGATCGACATCTTCCAGCAGCTTACCTTTTCTATTAGCTATTCTAATCTTTGCAGCGACTCCCGCTTCCTACTTTTCCAGCTTCAGTTCAAGTTTCTCATCTATATCAGGTTCATCACTGAGCCACCCCGAATTGTCCGTCGACCCGTTCAGATCAAACCAGTTAATTTGTACATTCCCTGGATCTTGGTTATCGTAGAACTGCAGGTTGTCCAAGTCTTCTTCCAATTCTGCTAGATCATCTAGACCTTGGCTCGGGCCATCCTCCCGGACTACACTGACCTCCATTCCTGTTGGCAATTCTAGCTCTGGTTTGGTCTAATTGGTTGGCACAATGTAACAGCATGGGTTGTATTCCTCCTCAGATAAGTCCACGGAACCCTCAGGCACTGAACTAACATTCTCATTCTCCACCAAGGCTACCCCGCCTTCATCTACCACGGTCACCACCAAAGGTTTAGATTGGGATGTGGACGCGTTCATCATGCACAAATCTATGTTTTCCGGGAATGGGCAGCGCCGGCTTGGGTAGGTGGGAAGGGGTGATATATATACTAGGGTCGTAAGGGACGGCCAGTGTATAGATGAGGTTTATTTGTCGAGGTGGAGGGACCTGGTTATGTGGTAGGATGGGGATTTGTAATGACATTAGGCTTTTGAGGGGGCACAATCACCTTATTGTCAATGAGATCTTGAATCTCATGACGCAATCTGAAGCATAGATTAGTGTCGTGACCATGTTGTTGGTGAAAAGCGCAGTATTTGGTCGGGTTATGTTTTGGGGAAAGAGGATCGAGTAGGGGGCGAGGCTCTAGTGCCTTAAAGTGCCCCTTTTTGATCAGGACCCCTAAGGCTTTGGATAAGGACATGTATAGTGGGGTGAAGACCCTTTGGCCTCGGGGTTGGCGGCTCGAGGTTTGTGAGGTTGTATTGGTTGTATCAGCGAATGAGTTGGCAGTTTTAGGTGTGGTGGTGACCATACCCACATCAGAAGGCCTTGCAGCTGCACTACTGCTAGTAGTAGCATTGGAACTGCGTGTCCTTTTCGTGGTCTATCAGATCCTGCTTCATTGCATCCTCTATTTGCACCCTATTTCGTGGAGGTCAGCAAATACAGACAGAGGTAAGACTATCATCTTCTGTAACAATCTTGGTTGCAGGTTACGGACCACCATTCTGATCTGGTCCTTTTCAGCTGATCAGATGGTCATCATAGAGGCCTTGGCCCTCCAACGGGTCACAAAATCGGAGAAGCCCTCATTTGATTCCTGGCAAGTCGCTTCGAGATCATGAGTAGTGACCTCGATTTGAGTATTATAGGAGTACTGTGCTATGAAGGCCTCAGCCATTTCTTCCCAATTTCTCTTTACGAAGTCTTCAAGCTTAGCATACCAGATGGCCGCTATACCCGATAGGGTCCGACCAAAGAGGGATAACTTCTGTGGTCTAGATAGGCCCACCAGCCGTAGAATGTCTAAAAAAAGCCGGAGATGGACCATGGGGTCCCCAGAGCCATCGAAGCGGTCTATGTCCAGCATCTTAAATCTATCTGGCAATGTCACTGCCGAATCTGTATAACCATCCTCAATATCAGGGATTAAATTCACGCCCTATGCCCGCTTAAAGAACTTTTCCAGTTTGCTCACTTTCAGTGCAGTGGGGTCGACCTCGAATTCAAACGGCGCCTCTGTCGGGTAAACCGATGCCTTAGAGGTCTGAAGTGGGATGGGATCTGGCTGAATGCCCGTATTTTCCTGGACATTAATTGTGACCCCGGGTGCCGGAATTCCTATTGGAGGTACATGGGATGCTAATGCTACTGCAGGTTGTGGCTGCTGTTGTTGAAGCCTTTCTATTACATCTGCTTGGCGGGCTACAACCTCGGCTTGGCAAGCTGTGGTCTTAGCTTGTCAGGCAGTATCTAGCTGCATGTTCTTAATAGTCTGCTGGAGTTAACGCAGCATATCTTCCATAGTGAATAAAGGATTTTGAGCCACCGGAACTGATGGATACTCTCTATCTGGAGTAGAAGTAGATGATTGAACTTCACTAAATGAAGGTAGCTACGGAACTGGTGAATTATGCTTGACTCTCCTCCGTCTTATAACCGGTGGTAGTGAAGCAAACACTGGTTGTCCCCTGACTAGATCCCCAGATCGGTAAAGTTGCCTTACTCGGGTCCAGAGTGCTTAGGAGGTAACACACTCGTCTGAAGCAATGGTGAAAGACTACCTTGCAAAAAGAAAATAAAGCAAAAAGAAACAAAAATCAGAAACCGTATAACACCTCGGCTCAGACAAAAACAACACGCAGTTACAATCATAAGCTGAACAACTGTACTCAAACACTGATTTCTGCCCCAAAACTAATACCCAGACTTGCAACTAATACATACATTCGTGCAGAGTTTCACTCCAAAAGCACATAATAAGCAAGTGAAAGCCAAAACACCCCTATGGTGGGGTAGGGTAACCCTGTCCTAATTACGTCAGGAGCTAGGGGTTCACTACGCAAACAAGCGGTTTAAAACAATTCTTGCATTCGGGTGAGCAACCTGTCCTAGTTTGAAATAGTCTCTATGGCTTCCAATATGCAACTAGGTCGATTGGTCAAAAAGGGCACCTCAGCAAAACTACCTAATATACCTCTCGCACCTAACACTGAGAAGTGAAAGGAGGATCAAACGGTACAGCGGTAGTCCAGATCCAAGGGTTGTGTTCCCATCGTGGTAGAACCTGCAACCGGTTAGCCTTTTGGCAAGCTTTTCCAAGCAAGCCTCTGGCAAATCGTTCAGGAATAGCAGACAGCAAACACTGCAACTAAGGCGCACCGATGCAAATGCAAATGCAGAGAAACATATAAGTGTACATAAAACAACATATCATAAGTTCGAATCAAGTTCTCTAAATCCCCAGCAGAGTCGCCAGAAACTGTGGACTCGCCTTTTTTCGCGCCCCGCCTTTCGGAAAGGTTTGAAAAGAAGGCCTCATAGTTCGGACTCCTGTGGTTCTGAATCTAATCTCACAAGTGCAATGTGAAACTGATAAACATCAAAGAGTCCAAATCCGGCAAATCGTTTTTGAAAATCGATTTTAAATCAAATAATGCCAAAATTAGACTGCTTTGCCAGATATAGAGTCGCCACCTAAATATTTTATTTTTGGAAAAATTTAGGAAACCTTTACTCGTGCCGAAGGCCAAGTGTCCGTCATCACCAAAGTTGCCTCGGCTTGGGAACTTGGGTACGAGAGGGAAAGGTCATGAATTGAGCACCCCCGCTCGCCTAATCAAAGATCGGCCTCTACTAATCATGATATGAGTTTTTATAAACATTATATGTTCTTATTTCGGTTATTAAACTAGCTTTACTACGTGGCGCACACAAGCAAGTATAGACTAATTGCAAGACTTGGAACAATTCGACTCATATTTGTTTGCATAAATGGTTTGAATTTGCCACCCTCAAGTGGGCTTGAAAAGATGCGGATTTGCCACCTTAAGTGGGCTTAAAACATGATTTTGCCATGACAAAGTGGGCTTAAAATACACATTTGTTGAATCGTTCTAATTCAAACAACAAAGCCTTCATCTACAAGCATTCATACAGTTAAGCATTTAAGCACATAGCCTCATGGCAAGCATGCGAATCATGGCAATATGACAATCACACTCATGTAAATATGCTAAAGCGTAAAACTTACCGAGTACTCCAAGCCAAAATAAAAAAAACTAGTTAGAAAGATGCATGATCCTAACTATACAAAGATGCCTAATGCAACTCATGCAATAATGCAATAATGCAATTAATAGGCTCGGCTACTAATGTGACATATGAATCGATTTGAACAACATGCGATTAAACACGTATCCAAAGAAGTATTGAAAGTGCAATGTAGTTTGAATGATGCGTCGAGCCTTGGTGCATGCAAGACAAATGAATGGATGCAAACATGCAAGCATAAGGTATACTAATTGAAAATGTCCATAATCTATCCATCGAAAGCGATTAAATAAAACGGAGAAAGATGTGGGGTTGGAAGACATACACACACGCATACACACTTATTACAACATTACACCCTTGCGAAGGAGGGTCCAAATGAATAAGAGCTAACTAGCTACACTAATTAAGCTAAGCTAAAATTATTACAACACAATATTTAACTAACTGTTCTAAGCTAATTAAATATTACAAATCTAATTAATTACAACGCGAATTAACTAGCTAATCTAGTTGAATAATTACATCGTTTGCATGAATTAGCTACCACTAATTAACTAAGCAAAGCAATTAAATGACCTCGGGAAGTGAGGGATGCATGCATGCTCGATTTCTCTACCCGAAAAGCCACCGCATTGCCATTGAACGCCTCTGTTTGCATACTTTGAACACCAACAATGCTGCTAACTCCCAGAATGCCTCTGCTCCACCTTACCAACTGTCACGACCCAAAGCCGGCCCTATGGGTTTAGCACCGTAACTGGCCAGTAATCCGAGATTACCGAAGGCCTGCTGAACAGTAATACAGTAAAACAGAGTACAGGGCCTGGCGGAAGCCAATACAGTAAGTGACTAGTGTCCATTGAGCTGTGAAAATCTGTATGCCAAAAACATTTTTCATGCATTCATACAGTTCAGAACAGTACAGTCTATACGATCATATACAAACATTCAATACGGGGACCTGATCCCTCGATAACAGTACAGTGAAACAGTAGACAGTCTATACAACAGTACAAAACAGTAGGGAGACCGATGGGGGACACAAAAACACCCCAAGCCATAGCATGGCAACTCGGAACCTCGCAGTGAGGTACATAGGCTGGCTTGACAAAACTGGGGACCAACCCACGCTCCTAGCTCCGGTCTGGCTGCTGAGAACCTACATATATATATAAACAGTGAGCTAAAGCCCAGTGAATAACAATAAGTGTAAAGAGGTTATGAATGAATGTCCTTACAATAATGAAAACAGTTCATTAAACAGTATTTCAGTCTTTCAGTATTTCAGTCAATCAGTCATATGTGGTACATCCAATAGCCTATAAACAGTAGGTCCAGAAGGACCGGGTCTTAACGGACCCAACAGTAGTGATGGCCATCAGTCAATAAACAGTATGGTTCCACAAGGAAACCGACAGAGCTCTGTAACAATAACAGTAAGCGATAAGTGCTAAGGATGCCACAGTACAGTTCACAATACAGGACATACATTCATTCAATAAACAATATCAGTTCAGTAAACAGTTCTGTTCAGTATTCAAAAGATAGCCATTTTGAACATATCTTTACACAATCTGTTACTCACAGAGATTGGGCTAATAGCAGCTAGAGCGCGTCCCCGAAGCCAACCCTAAACAGTTAACAAAATGAACACACTCTAAGTTTAACAGTTGGGGAAGTACAATAACTAACTTCCTATTATGCCTCGGTGTGTTCTACATCTATATCCTCATTAAGATGCCTTAAACTAGGCCTAAGAATGCCTAGGATGAGATGAGGATGCAAAAATACAGTTGGAAGGCACTTTTCAAAAGTTGCTGAAAACAGGGGGCTCGCTCGAGCGAGCCTTCCTTCGCTCGAGCGAGGTTGCAAAATCAAAGGCTTCGCTCGAGCGAGGAGTCCTTCGCTCGAGCGGTCTGCAGAAACAGTAAAAATACTGGATGCTCGATTTTTACGCGCGATACCACGCTCGATGCTCGCTCGAGCGGAGCCCTGAACAAAGGTGCTCGCTCGAGCGAGGAATCCTTCGCTCGAGCGAAGAAGCCAAATCTGGAATTTCCAGATTTGCCTTCCAAGCTCAAACCAAGCATTCCCAACTCAATACTCGACCTCTTGGGCCCAAATTCTGGAAAATACATCCTAAAACAATGTATAACAAGTTTCAAAAGCCAATTTATGAATCCAAGCCCCAAAGGTGAGTTAATTAAATACAAATTCAAACCCATTTTCAAGAACAATATGTAAACATGCAATGCAAGAGTTTTTAAACCAAATTCATGCTTCAAGTCTAGCTCTATTGAGCTCCAATCTTTGAAAACAAAATGAAAACATGGACTATAATATAAACATGGACATGCATGTACAATCCACCATGTATTCAACTTCCAAATGCACCAAAATGGCCATGCATGCAACAATTAAGGTCCAATTCAACATGTATGAGCAAATTCATGGCCTAGCTCTCTAATTGGGCATGAACCATGCAAAATGAGGCTCAAAGACAACAAGATGGAGATGAAGTCACTTACCTAAGTCTTGTATTCAAGGTGTATGAGCTCAATTAGCAACTACACTTCAATTTCTTCAAGCAATTCTTATGAACACAAGATGAAAACACTCACTCCCTAATCTCCCTCTCTCTCTATTCGGTGGTGGACTCAAATGTGCCAAAGAAGTGTTGTAATAATGCAAGACCAAGTCTTGTGCAAGGTGTGGTGTAGTGGCCCACTAGGTGGCAACATGGTAATTAAGCCAAATTTTGCAATATGACAATATTTAATCTAGTTTAATCATTCCTAATCAATTTTCAGATAAATATACCATTAAATCACAAATATTCTACTGATCATGAAACACTAAACGATTCCTAATTCGGCCGCCGATAAGGCCTTCAATTAGCAGTTTAAACATAAAACACGAACAGATAAATGGTCAGTCAAACAGATAGAAATGCAATACAATAGATATACTTATTCAATTTCAGTTTCGCTTTCAATCAGTCCATTCAGTACTTCAGTTAATTCAATTATCAGTCATTATCAGTTTAGTTTAGCAGTAATCAGTATATAATTCAGTGGTTAATCGGTAATCAATACGAGGGTTGTTACACCAACATACTGTGCAAATTTCATTGATGGCCGATCAGCTACTGTTGGTGGCCATCGGCCACTGCTGATGGCCGGTCAGCCACTGCTACCCTGAACTTCCTTTTGCTGCAACAAAGAGCAAACAGAGACAAAGCAGTGTATTCTCAAGGAGTGTTTGTACTATTACCCTCCTTATCATCAAACAAGCTCAAAGGAGTGTAACTCTTGGCTCTCAAACCACCAATCAAGCAATTTCCATGCATAATGGCCAAAGAACCAAGTTTGTACAAGTTTGATGAGTGCAAAACAAGACTCAAAAAGACCACCCCCTATCATGCATGATCAAGGGTGATGGCAACCAAGGAAAGTGGCACATTTTATCACTTTTGAGTATGAAATGTCCCATTTTTCTCGTGTTCAAATTAACGTCCGATTCAAACACATGCAATGCAACATGAAAGATGCTTATCTTGCCTCTTTTACTTGTTCATTTTGTTTACCCATTTTACATTACCGATTCATTCTTTAATCGATTAAGTCCATTGGTGAGTGTCCTCTAATGGAAAGAAGTGTCAACCAAGGGGTTATTTAAGGCATGAGAGAGATCATGCCGTTGGTAATGAACCCTCAAAGAGGATTAGACCATTAAGCATAACCTCAATGTTAAGCTTAAAGAATCCCAAGTTTGAAACAACTCTCAAAAGCAAAGAAAAGAGTGAAGCAAAGAGGGAGGTTGCAGAGATTTCAAGTGCTGAAATGGAGTGCAAAACAACACTAAAACATGCCATTAACTCAAAACAATTGTGATCAAAACATAACTCCAAGCTAATGAAGGAATATAACACTACAACTATGAAGTACAAGCCTCAACTAACTAACCAGCCCAAAACAGAGCCAAAATAAGTTATTTCAGAGGAAAAAACATGCTGGACTAGAACTAAGTTAAGCTAGAAAAACATACTAACTCATGAAGCTAACTAGGCATGCAAACAAGACACGGGGAGGGAAGGCTAACCCCTCCAATTTTGGACTTCAAAAGTTGATTTTTACGACTAAAAAACCTCTGAGATTTAGTGGTTAAATGGCCCAAAAAAGTTGTTTTGAAAGTGGTGAATAATAGCACAAAAAACTTAACAAGCTAAGAAACAAGAAGGGTGTACCACCCATAACTCAAAATAGCCTCAAACCACCATTTTTAAGTCACAAAAATAGAGGTTTTTACTGTTGAAAACTAGGTTAAAAACAATTTAAAAGGATGGCAAAATAAGTATACAAAACAAGTCTAAGCAAGTTAAGTTCTATACCTTTGAAGCCAAGCACAAAATAGCCATAAATTCAAGCTCAAACCTCCTTCTAGAGCTCAAATTAGGTCCCAAGCAATCTCAGCCCAAAGGTAAGAGTATTTGGTTAAGGGTTGATATGAAAAAGTTAAGGACTTGTATGCAAAATAATAAAAGAGAAAATTCTAGAGAGAGAGATTTTTGTTCTCAAAATGCTAACTCTCAAAAATGGGGGAGGAACCCCTCTATATATAGAAAAACAAGTCTTGAACTTGTGAACATCTCACCATATACATGTATGAAGATGCAGCTCAGTGAACAACAGCTGGCATAACTGGCAACAAATATCTGGAAAAAGAGACCAATGGCCATCGGCCACCACTAGTAGCCGACAAGAGCAAGCCATGGCCGACAGTCTAGGGTGCTGGCGGACAGGTCACCCACTCTTCTAGACTAAAGGCAACAAGCTCTAGGCCCAAAAACAAGCACAAAACAGATAAGGTTTAGAGGCTCAAAGACAAGGCGTTCCGCCGAGGATTTCGGGGCACTCAAAACGAACACAAACAAGGACAATCATCGAGTGCACAAACGATGACGTCCAAGTCTTGAGGACGGTCAAAAATGGGATGTCTACAGATACAACGGTCAAAAATCAGTTACGGCAGAAACACTCTCTGTCTAGTTTAGCGAACAAAAATCGTGGCAGCACTTTATCACTATAGGAACTTTCTGACAAACTGACTTGTAAAATGGAAGCAATGTTGAGACTAGACAGGGAGGTCTCAATTTATACATGTATAAGGGAGAGAGGATGAGCCTTTAGCCTTTATGGTTAGTCACTAATGCACCATTAACCTGGCTTTATAGCTGGAGTTACAAACAAATTATACACACCAATCCCATTACATCTTTTATGAAGCTAACTTCAAGAGGCAATTTCTCATTCAATTCTCAATAGTTTTTTTATCATTCTTTTTGTGGTGTAAAGATCTCATTGCAAAGTATCTAGACCCACTTGGACCCAATAGATGGTTGGGGCCCACTTTAATATTTAATTAAAATCACCAAAAATTCATTTTTTCCAACACATTTCACTACCAAACACGCTGTGGGTGGGATCCACAGTCATGATAGTCCAATCCAACCACTCAAGCAATGAAACAAATATGAGCTAAAGGAACTAGCAATCCCTCTTTTTGATTGGACTAATATAGAAGGAAAACATATAGAATTAGAAATCTAGTGATAGGATTAATAGATTAAACTATTAAATAAAATGGATTAAAATATTTTTAATATTATTTTTTTATACCAAAAGGGACGGAAGCAGAGATGAAGAAGTTGACAGAAGATTGTCAGAATAATAACATGCACACAAAATATACTGAAAATAAATTATCGGATTCTTTCAGTTAACCTTGGAAGCCCAACTTTCTACAGTTAACCTTGGAAGCCCAACTTCAGGTTCTTTCAAGCCCAAGTCACCCAAATCAAAGAATAAATCCAAGACAGCAAAGCTCAACACTGTTCAGCCCAAATTATCGGATAAACCCATTTCCAAGGATAAAGCAAAATCCAAGGCTCAGTCTTCAGCTCCTGCTCAACCCAAGGTTAAGTCCAAATCCTCTAGAGATGAGTTGCTCAAAATGGCTCGTCTATTGGTTGATCAGGCCGAAGCCCAATCAGATTCGGATAACAGCAGTTCAGAAGAAAGTTCAGACAGTTCAAATTCTTCTAAAGGATCAACTAGTCAACAAAATCCATATGGACCCGAGTTTCAAGATGCTTAGGACCCATATGCCTAGTCAGCTCTGCATTGAATTCCTTATAGATACAAATCAGCTTCAATTAATACTCTTTTGAGAAAAACTGCCAATTTATATTTATATTGATTCCCTACTAACATGTTTCCACCGAAAGTAATGAATAGTAAAAAGTTATTGTTCACTTTTATTGTTCATCACTCAATCAATATGCTAAAAGCTACATCAACTTTCAGTCAATCAATCGAAAGCATCCGACAGTCTGCTTTTGCCCATGTGCTGCCAACTGCTCTCCTGATCAACCCAAGTCACATGCTGCATAGTTAATTTTCTTTCTATAAATTGTAATGGTGAATTCATTTGTAGGCAGTGGTTCAAAACTGTCTGAGTGAGAACCAACACCTAGTCAACTAGTCAAATTATTTTTGTTTAAAATGTATTTGGAAGCAACCCAGTGTTACTTGGATTAAACAATTGTAAGTTACTTTCGATTAAAATTTATTTTCAGTATATTTTGTGTGCTTGTTATTATTCTGACAATCTTCTGTCAACTTCTTCATCTCTGCTTCTGTCCATTTTTTTTTTTAAAAAAATAATTTATTTGTAAAAGAAATATTTAAATTTTTTAACAAATACTAAAAATATAATTTTTTTTATATTTAGAAAAATTTTAAATGATTTTTATACAAAATTTATATTTTTTTTAAGTGTCTTTAAATTAAGTAGATTTCGAGCTTGTTTGGAAAGAGCATTGTGGCTAAAATAGTCATATAAGATAAAATATGTTATTTTAGTCAAATATGACAAAATGTCATATTCAATTCATAATTATTTCATTTTTTTCTCACAAAAGTCAAAAAAATCTATCCTAAACGAGACTTTTTAACCCCAAATTAAAATAATCAAAAAATTAACCCACATCTCAAACGAAGACTTTGAAAGTATAAAAATAATAATTATTATAATATTAAAAAATTACTAAAAATTAAATCAAACAAACGAGGGGTGTTTATGTGTTAAGAAATCATAGGAGACTTTTGGCAGGCTCTATTTGAGAAGAGTTAGATTGAGTTTTTTTGGCTATTTTAGTCATAAAAGATAAAATAGATTATTTTACTCACAAAAAATAAAATATCACATCCAATCCATAATCATTATACTCTTCTCTTACAAAAAAAATTAAAAAAGTCAAAAAATTCTTCCCAAACTAAACTTTTTAATCCAAACTAAAATAGCTAAAAAAATAAAAACACTAACATACTTCCCAAACTAAGATTTTTTTGCCTTTTTAACTCTTTTTTTTAATAAAAAAGGTCTACCCTTTTGTTATTAAAAAAATTAACTTTTATTAACTTTTTAAAACAATCCACAATAATTAAACGCACCACATCAAGTGAGAGAATAAAAACAAATAAAAAGTCAGACCAGACAAAGGATAATGATACCTAGGAAAATATTACCCCAAAGAAATTATCATTAGGTCAAGTTTGACATCTTTAAAAAAATTTAAAAAGTCAAAAAGTCACTATCTTATTTAAGTCACATCATCTTATTTAAGTCACATCACCTCTCTAACACATCACTTCAAACCCAACCCAAATCCAACTCATATTCCATAAAAAGTCAAAAAGTACACTTATTTTAGTCTTCTTAAACTTGGCTTAAATCTTTAACATGGTCTGAGACGCACGCAAAACTCATGTTAAACAAAACTCCAATGATCCCACTAAAGGTTTGGTGGTCTAGTGGCGAAGGCATTATCTTCTTATAATCATGGGTTAGGTTTGATTTTTGGAGGCTACAAAAATATTAAATTTTTCAAGAACTTTCTTCGGAGACCTTGCGCTATACTTCGATCGAAACTTAATCATAGCTGGGGCAGTTGATGAGCTCGACTGGTACCTCCGTGATGGGTCCTTTTTTATAGATTAAGTTAAATCAAACTGACAACCGATTATCTCGAGACCTAAGCCTACGAATATAGTGATAACACTTCAAAACATCTTCTTCTCTTTTCTTTTTTTTTACGATCAAAAAAAAAAAAAAAAAAAAAAAACACCAAAACAAAACAAACCAAAACAAAACAAAACTCCAATTATCATCAATTGATCTTCCCTATGTACCACCCCACCTCATCTTTCTCTTCTCCCTCACGATTCTTACTTACAGCCGAAGCAAATCAAAGTCCACTCTCTCTCTCTCTCTCTCCCTCTCTCCTTCTCTTCGACGATCAATCCAAACGCTTGAGAGAAATAGCGCTTCACACAAAAAGAATTGACCTACTACTACCAGTGAAGCATTAAGCAATCATATTCATATTCATGGGCGGCGACCTAGCCTCCTCTCTCATCTCCTCTTCCGGTACTCTCTCTCTCTCTCTCTCTCTCTCTCTCTCTCTCTCTAGATATATATAGTGAATTCGGAATTTGAACTTGCAGAAGAGGAATCGTTGCTGGAGCAAGAGTTTCCAGAACTATCACTTGGATTACCCCCTGTTCTCGGGTACTACTACTACATGATTTTTTGTTTTTTTTTCCTCTAATTTTTGAAGGCGTGATGTTTACAGCTGCATTGTGTTTCGATGAATCAGGGACGATGGTCTGAGCGCCAATGTGGAGGATAGTGGTGAGAACGGGGTGGTGTTTGGGGAATTTGATGACGTGGGTCGTCGAATTTCTTCGACTTCTTTGGATTTCAAGGCCGATCAAAGGAGGAGACGCAGTGTTTACAGGGATGTTTTGGACAGTTACGATGAATCGTGGCCTCGGGACTTGATTTTGGAGAATTTGCACGAGGCCAAAAGTAAAATTCTGAGGTATCTTTACTAATTAGCTCATATGGGTTTAGGGTTTATGCTTTATTTGTTGTCTTATCAATCTATTGTTTTGCTTGAAGAATTGCTGGTGTATTTGAGTTGTGTCATGGAGGAAGCTTTGATTGAACTATAGATTATTATACTATTGTTGTGCATTCTGTATCTGATCTTGTGAATAAGAAACCCTTGGTCTTCTTCAGATAGTCATGTGTGGTGTGTGGTGTGAGTTTAATTCCAGCTACAAGGCGTTTCTTTTTTTCTTTTCATATATTATTGTAAACTAAAGAAGTAATTGAAGTTTTGAGAACCAAAAATTAGCCAGGATAAATATTGCTATGTTGCTATGGAACTGAAGTTAATAATTCATGTGGATAGGTACTAGTTTCACGAATGTTACGACCTTGCTTTGATGTCATTTGATGAATTGGAACTACTAAATTGATGATTGTTGTTGTAACTATCCTAAACTAGACTAGGTAGTTTCTTTGGACCGGTGTAGTAATAAAACTGATAGCTTGTGGACGGTTGATGTTTCTAATAGAGTCCATGTATTTTTAATTGACTTTAATTTAAGAAGATTGTATACTCTTCAATTCAACTACTTCAACTGAAATGATGCAGTTGTGTACTCTTGACAGCTATATCCCTGGAGCATGGATTGAGAAGGTGGGTGGCATGAAGTTGAGTGACTATGATGTCCCAAATACAACCTCACTCTTATTGATTGGTCCAAAAGGATCTGGAAAAAGCAGTCTTGTCAACAGAATTTCAAGGGTGTTTGAAGATGACCAGTTTGCATCAGACAGGGCCCAAGTTTCATGTAGCCGTTATTGTGTTTGTTGTTCATTCTAATTTGTGAATCATGCCCAATGCTGTCCATTTTACTTTATTAAAGTTTATTTCACTGCTAAGTTGTTCGTTTTACTTTATAAAAGTTTCATCGAGCTTACTTGTTCCAGATAATTCATCTGTTGGAGATGGGACCTACTTTCTCCAGGAGTATATGATTCCAAGAGGTTCAACTTCTTTCTGTTTATTTGACACTCGCTGTTTGTCTGATGATTCATCAAAAAACATGGAAATGCTGAAGCATTGGATGACAAAAGGTGTTCGTCATGGAGAACTGGTTGTCAGGTTATAATTACTTGACAAAGTTTTTATTTTGGCATTTATAATCTTGACTATTTTGAATCTTGTTGCTTCTCTACTTTACTTCAGGGACTCTGACAGTTCAACTTTAAAGACCAGAATGGTGTGCAAAGCTCGTCAGAGTGGTTACTACTCTAGTGAGATCAGGATGGTTAATTTTGTTATATTTGTTGTTAATGGGCTTTCAGTTCTGAAATCCTTGGACTCTGATGATGAAGCAGAGAAAAACTATACTCAATTAATTGCCACAACATTCAACTGCCCGTTCTTGTCATTCAAAGGTACTAAGGCATCCATAATTCTTGTTTTAAAAAATTTAACACAGACTTAATTTACTTTTTCAATATTGCTCATCTTATGTGTTTTTTCATAAGTGGAATAGTGTTTTATTCGAGGAAGGAATATGCAAAATGAAGTAGAATTCAACACAATGCAATGAGACTTTTTGGTTCCGGGTATAATGTTTAATTTTTGGTAAAATTTGTAAAACCTTGAATTGCATTTCAAACTGTTCACTGAATACAATTGTATTGCAACCTTGCCTGTCAGCCTACGTAAGATTAAAAGATGGCCATGATCTCACCTTTAATTCATGTTGGATACTAAAACACTGCTTGGATGAAATTAACACCTGGACAAACACTGTTATATGGTTTGAAGCTAAATATGCTACGTGGACCTCCTCAACCAAGGCCAAGTAATCTGAAGATGGAAACCAGACTGGCCATAAGATGATTGATACTCTCTGCCGATGAAAAAAAAAAAAAAAAAAAAGGAGATAAAAAGGAAAAAGGAAAAAAAGATAAAAATTACTTGGCATAACTCTGTTTTTCCTATTTTACCATTTTGGCATTGAGGAGGGAGGGGGCATGGTGGTTAATTATACTTAATTCCACTGTATTTTTGTATTTCCTTTTCACAGATGACAAGCCTGTAATTGTTGTCACACATGGAGATTTACTTTCAATTCCTGAGCGTGCTCGGGTTCGCGTGCATTTGGGAGAGCTGCTGGGTATTCCTCCAACTACACAAATTTTTGACATCCCAGGTGACCCTTCAAAAATTTTAACTCTTTCCTCTGCTGTCAAATTTGGTTTTAGATGTACTACCTACCACCTTCAAGTGATTAATCATAATTCCTTGTGCTTGCAGAAAACCGTGATCTAACAACCAAGTTAGTGATAGTAGACATGCTACGTTATTCGCTAGAGCATGCCGATAGAAATCTTCCTGGAAAGAAATGGTTTTTGGGCAAGGTTTGGTCTTTCTTGCAAGATTTACCTTCCGTGATACTTTTCTTTTTTGGGTTACTTCTGTATATTTTTTTTTCCCGATTCTACTTTTTAGAATTGAGCTTTTAAAACTATATCATGGTCGTTACTTTAGGTATGAATGAAATTTGGCACTTTTTCATCTGCCAGAGATATCATGGTTGTGTGATTCGTGCTATTATGACAAAATCATCTTTGGTTACATGCTTTCTTCTTTAAAGTAAACGAGTTAACTCCCTTTGGCAACCGACCCTCCTGAATATTGTCGTAATTGATTGTTATTGTGATTGGTTGTCAAACTGTTTATAATATTCCAAAAATAGTACACATAATATCAATATAACAGCATATGATCAATACATGCAGTTCATATTATTTTTCCCCCTCTACTCCACTTTTAAATCTTCAGTTAGCCAATCCCTGATTGTTGCAGTATATATGATTTAGTCTTTGTTTTGTGTTTTCTGACACAAGGTGATTTCAACAATTCTTGTATTATATTATTTGCCTGGTAACTCACATATTGAAAATTTTGATCATGCCAAGGAATTAGTTCATAATGAAATAGATTTTGTAAGAGGGAGTCAATCTGGTTTCTCTTCAAGAGCACACTACTGGATAAGCGTAAGACCTGAATAAACCAGTCTAGCAAGATGCGCAAGAAATCCTAGGTTCTGTCTATAGGTGTCATAGGAAATTGGAGAAGTCCTAGGTGTAGATGTTAAAGCTAGCAAATCCTCCAGGTTGGTAATGACGAGGAAGATCTAGTCATAGTCATTCAGTGTCTGTGAAACGGTAGACCGGAATACTCCATTGGTTGCTATTTACTTTAATGGGTTTGCATGCATGTGAAACTCTCCACAAAAGCAAGTAATGTATATTGAAGAGTGTACACTTGTCTCATACCAGCTTTATTTCACTTGAATGGTCACATGCTCATTGATGTGGAGTTCGATGTGGCACAAAGTTATAGGCTTATAGCACTAGCTGGCGCACTGGCCTTCCTGAGAATATGGAAGAATTTATTTTATTCATTTGTCTAAGCCATGTATTTAATTGCATGCTGTGTGTCCAATTTACAATTTTTCTTAAAAATCCAGTGATAACAAAATGAATGGTTTTGTTTAAATGTGTTGTTCAGGTCTGAACATTCTTGAAACACTTTATAAATATCACACAAATATGTACATAAATAAATTTTCATGTTTGTTTAAGTGATGCATTATTGGTGGATCAACTATAAATACACAGCAGGAGACTCGGCCAATGAAGCTTCCATGATTGCGATTAACTGACATTTCATGTGGCATAATTATTTCCATTGGCATGTGTGCTGACTATAATAGTTACATGCAGGTTTGTACAGTATATCTACGGGCGTGTCTATTCATGTTAATTATCCTGGGGATTGCCATTATGACAGCCCATATTCGTGGAACCGGTACCCATCATGCTCAGATGCATCATGCCCCTCCGGCCCATCGTGCCAATACACATCATGCCCCTCCGCCCCTGCAGGCCCAGACGCATTGGGCCCCTCCGCCCCATCAGGCCCAGAAGCATCTTGCTCGTCCGCCCCAGCAGGCAAAGAAGCATCGTACCCCTCCGCTGAGTACTACTATGGATTGGCGTGCAATCCGCCACCTGTGGCTGGGATCAGAGTATGATTAACTTGCGTGTCTATTTATGTTCGTAAAATCAAAAAACATCTCACGGATGAATGTGTATATGTTTGGAGAAGTGTATATGTTTGTGATCTGTGCATACGTTCTTGAAATCAGGAATACTTTCATTTCACTCTTGTATTATTATGTCGCTCTTCTTTCTGTTTTTTCTTTTTCTTGTCAGTACTGTTTAATTGGTATTACTTGGTACGCCATAATTGTAAATTTGTGCTGCATGAGATCACATTTCTATAGGTAGATAAGACGGAAATAATGGGAAGCATAAAGTGAGACTGTTAATTGTTTGTCATATTTGCAGTGCTTGTGTTAAAGTCTTCAACCTAGGTTGAGTGAAAGGAAAAGGAAATTTATTGAAATTACGTGTTCATTTTTTGTTATTGTTATGGGTAGTCAAGCAAGTAAATGAGTTAGTTATTTATTTTTCTAAGAAATGCGTATTCACTGTGTTATTAACAGTTATTTGTTTTTATATAATATTTTGGGAACAAAAATCATGGAAAGTTTAGGAGTCTCGTTTGTTAATGTTCTTATTTTTTGTTTTTTATTTTGTGTTTGTTTTTATTTTATTTTATTTTTTTAGAAAATTGAAAACGAAAGCTTGTTTGAAAAAATAATCCTCATTTGTTAAAAATAAAATTGATTTCAAAAATTTTAAAGAACACAAAAAAGTTGTTTTCATTTGTTTTTTAAACAAGTTTTCATTTTCTTTCCTCACTCCACCTTTGTCCTCCACGGACCACCACCACCTTCTGCTACCAGTGGATGACTAGCTCCAACCAACCTTTGGCGACTTTTGTGTTGGTGGACAGTTCTTATCGTAATCTTCGGTCACCTTTTGACATTTTTCTAGCCACCTTGTGTCCTCCTCCAACATTCAACCACTAACTAGTCACCACATCCGTCCCCTCTCCATCTCTAGCCACCAAATCATGTAACTCATCAAATATATTTCTCTATTTCTATTTTTATTTTTATTTTTATTTGTTTTCAAAATATTTTTGTGCACCAAACAATTTTTTTTTTTTTTTGGTAAACTAAAAACGTTATCAAACGAGGCCTTGAAAATTTATTGTTTTCATTTTTGTGCAAAAATTATTTCAAAATTTTTTGTTTGCTAAAAAATGTGTTTTGAGAAAATGTGTATACATATGCTTCCACAAACAGTCTACATAGACTCCAACCTCCCCTTCAAATCTTCAGTTGAGAGAGCTTAATAAACCTCGTCCACAGCTAGTAACAGTAAGCATGAACAAAGACAGATTTGATTTGATCTTAAGTGGTATTAGAGACATGAATGCAGTCGTCAAGCATAAGAAGTAGAAACACAACTCTTTTCTTTTGCAGATTTAAATGTCTCGATCTTCAGAGATTTAAATGTCTCGGTCTTCAGAGATGCCAACAACATGGGGGTGCATTTGTAAACTATGAATGTCTATCAATATTAGGTGGGTCAAACTCTTATACAAAATGCATTAAAAATGGAAACTTTTTTCCTGGTTTAACTAAAGATTGCAAAGACTCATCGACCTAACGAAGGACATCAAAGTATGGAGTCGCTCACAAAAAGAATCAGCTTTAATATGAATGGAGAGGATATTCTTATCCTAAATCAATTGGATTACTAGACATTTGAAATCGAAAGACTTCGAGCTGTAAACAAACACGGTGCCCATGCCATGACAATAATGAAACTCTGATAAAAGCAGAATAATAAAACCAATCCCATGTAATCAAGTGATAATTAGCAAGGCAAAACATATAAGGAAAACTTTTTGTTGGCAAAAGAGGACCTTCTCTTTATGCTACAGATGGTTAAGTAGGGGTCGAGAAAAATGAAAAACAAATAAAATCAAATACCTTGACCATCTCACATAGCATGGTGTAGTAAAAAAATCGCCGTTGCCAAATTTGTTGGCAAAAGTGGAGCTTCTTTGTGCTAAAGACGTCAAGCGGTGGTCAAATAAAAACAAAAATTAAAACCCTCAACCATTTTACCGTTTCAGACTCAATTGGTAGTCCTGCACCACCAAACAACAAACAAAACTCTGAGCAAAACCCACATTTCTCCAAATCATCATGAGACCTGCTTCTGAATTGTCCTTCTTGTGCCTGTGCCAAAAGACAGCCAAAGAGCCGAAGAAAGGCATTGCAAAAAGAAGGGCGATTTTGTCAGGAAAAACAAATACATTAGTGGTCTGTGGATTAAAATTAGCCTCCAGTTGTAGTAGAGTTCGGGATGCTCTGAAAAAATTTTGCCCTTGCAGCAGGGTCAGTTGAAAAGCGACCCAAGACAGCAACTGTAGCTGTGTTACTTCCAAACTTCTCAATTCCTCTAGAGATCATACAAGTGTGGTTAGCCTCTACCACCACCATTACATCTCCACCAAGCAGCAATGAAGCTGTCTCGGCTATTTGTCTGGTGAGCCTTTCCTGTACTTGGAGCTTGAAACCATGGAAATGCACTATTGACTGCAAAAAAGACTTCCGAATGGGGTTGATTGCTTCAGTACAGATGCATCCTATATGCACGACACCATGAAAGGGAAGTAGATGATGTTCACATTGAGACCAGAATGACAAATTTAGCTCGGAATGGATGTGTTCATCGCAGTGACTGACATTCCCGTTGGATATAAGAGCATCCATTCGATCAAAAACAAACCCATTCAACTTCATTTCCAAATTGGAATTTTTAAAATTCATCAGCCACTTCACAAAACGAGTAGGAGTTCCTAGAAGCTCGTTCCTTGATGGATCTTCACCCAAAGACTGAAGAATTGAAGCTACTGCCACAGTCATTCCTGAATTGGAGGATCCCACCTTAGGGATAGCCTGAGATGGGCACCAACATTTGTCAGCAGCGTCTCTGGGATGGGTTTTCTCAACATCAATGCCTCTGAATTTTAAAAGACTCAGAAAATCACCCCAAATATCTGCTTTCTTGTTTTCAAAGACTCCTGAACCTGAAGTAACCAGCACCTTTACCCATCCTTGGTGATTTAGGTCAAGAAAAGCTGATTCAAAATTTGGGAAGTGAATGTGTAAACACTGGAGAACGACAGCAACACCTGTTGGCTTGATTCCTAGCTGCAGAGCCGAACACACTTCATCTGCTAGACGCTGTGGTTCTTGTAGCCGTTTTGCAAAGACATCAGCCACCCGAGAGAGCTTACTTAGGCCTACAACACGCTGCCCAGATGGTACATACCCAACATGGCACTTAACCTGGAATGGAAGCAAGCAAGACTCACAGTATGAGAAGAGATCAAGATCTCTAACTACAACAAGCCCACCCACCCCTCCAGCATGACCAATTCCACTTTCCAGTCCAGCTTCGGGGAATAAAGCACCTTGGACAATATCTTTCACCTTTTGTCGGTAACCTGAAAAAGTAGAAAAGGGTATTTTCAATCACTGAACTAGCTGATAGCTCCAAAATTTGCAAGCTTCAAACAGAAAAATGGTAAATGTGGAGATTATGCTAACAGCCTACATGGACAAGGCATTAAAAAAATAGAAAGTATAATCACCTAAAATTGTGTCATGCTGTTATATTGATCTTCTCTCTAACGTTGTGTTTGGTTGGAAGATTTGGAAAGGGATTTAGAGAGGGGAAAAGAAAAGATGTGTGAAACTAGGTATATTTTATTTACATTTCACATATTTTTTCCTTTTCCTTTTCCATTTCCAAATCCCTTCCCAAATTCTCCAACCAAACACCACGTAAAACAAAGAAATAGAACACATAAACTCTCTTCACGTTACAAATTTTCTGAGTTCAGTATTCTTGTCCCTTTACATATTAAAGAAGAAGAAAAGTGTCGATTTAAAATATTTCCACAGACAAAGCTGTGGATGCTTCTCTGGAAGGCAGATACATATTGCCAAACTATTCACTTCATAATAATTAGATGAAAATTAAAATAGTCTATTTAACGCCATGCGTTTAATTGCGAACATGGCCACATGACTAAATTATGAGTTTGGACAAGTTTTTAATCCACTTTATGAGGCCCAGTGTTCATTGTGAGCACCATACAGGTAACGGGAACACTTTGCAACACCACTCAACTTCACTGAGAACTAAATTGAAGGGAATTCCTAGGGCCCCGTAACAACAATGAAATATTTTTGCTCAACCATTGGTTCACAGTATTGTCAAACAGGCTCATATAGGAGACACAAAAGACAGAATCATGATTTTGATGGTATGCATGTGTATGATCCAGTCAAACTCAAAAAACTGATGCTGAAGCTAAAACATTCAAGAACTTACATAATGAATTACAAATACATGCACGCACACCGGCACGCACATTTAAGTAATCGAGCAAAACAATCACAAATCATGAAACCATAAAACATAAGTATTCGTCAGAAGTTTGAATTGTTTTGATATTAAGATTTTGATAATCTCTGATTGCATAAAGCTTACCAGTTACCAACAACTAATCTTCTGCAACAAGCATTTTGGTAAGCTATAAAACACGTATACAACAATTAATTCAGTACATAGATAAATTAGCATATAAAGCCATTAGATCCGAGAAAAATGAATCTATGCCATAACAATAATCAAATGATTCAAAAGGACAAAGAGGGACACACCTCTGGTTCCTTCTCGAAGGGCCTTGGCAACGCGAAGAGGGGTCTTTCGGAGACCTTCTCGATTGACATCTTCACCCAAACCTTGCAAGAGAACTTTTACAGCATCCTCAATGGCCAAGGTCTCTGGCTCTTGCTCAAATCCCAGCTCAATGCAACCCCCTAGGTGGTTCACTCCATTCTCTAGCTCCACATTGAAGTGCCCCTCATTCAAAGCGCCCATTGACAGACCAAAAACAATACAAAATCCAACACACACACACCCCGACCCAAAAACCACAAATCAGAGATTCACAACAACAAATCAACCGAATCGAGTTGAATCAAAATCAAATCTTTTTAAAGAAGTCTAAAAACCAAAAACCCAATTAGGAATCAGACAAAACATTAGAAATCTAAAAGACCCAGATGCAGAATGATATGAAAGACACAAATGAAGGGTCTCAGAAGAATTAAGGGCAGATATTGAGATATGGATGAACAGAGGAAGGGCAGAGAGAATATTATAGTTGGGGGATGGGGTTGAATTGAATTGTGTGGAGGCTTTCTTTTCTTTCTTTCTTTTACGTTTGAGGGACCCAACAAATTTGGTAGCAAAGAAAGAATTTTTGCGTATGGCTTTTTGTAAGGGAGTGGTGGGGAAGATCTGTGTCGTTTCCCACAATGAATTTTTGGATCTTTTTGAAGTGCTTTTACGTTAACAGACGTTGATGGTGATAGAGGGTATGTTGGTCAAAAGAGAGAGAGTGGGTGGAGGAAGGAAGGAGGGGGGGTTGGTGGTGCTGGTGGTGGCCGCCGTGGGAGACGATCTGATCTGACTTTTTAAGAAATCATGAGTTGGTTAGTTGAATGGGAATGGGATGGACCACGATGCCTCTCTATATAAAAATGGGTTAGGAGATCGAAGGGTACTTGCCACCAACCCAACACCACCATGACTTCGGAGACGTCAAAACACACACCCACCCCCAAAAAACATTAAAAATGAAAAATAAAAATTATGGAGGTCTAAGGAAAGTCATTGTGGAATTATTTAAATATAATAATATTGAGATTTATAAATAAAATAAAATAAAAAAATTTTGGTTCTAATTGGATGTGTGAACAGATTATTTTAATAATTTTTTAATTTTTTATAAAATAATCTCTAAAAAATATAGAGAGTGATGTGATAATTTATAATGACTTTTTAAGTTTTTGACTAAAATTTTAAATTATCAAACGAGGCTAAATTATGCATTAATTTATTATGAATTTAATTCTCTTACTATGTGATTGTAAATAAATTGTAGAATTTAAATTATTAATCAATAGTACTTTTCTTAATTATATTTTAAATTTTTTATAAGATCCCTATATTAAGATTTTATAATATAAAGGATATGAAATATTTTTTTAATAGTTGGGGTCCCTCAAATTTTTACAGAGAAATTTCGAAGCATAGCAATTTCAATCCATAAAAATTTTGAAACACAGAAAATTTTGTGAAATTTCTCTAATTTAAAATTTCTCTAGTTTGAAAATTATCTAATTTGCTCACAAATTTCTCTGTGTTTTAATTAATTTTATCTGATTTGCTCACAATTTTCTCTATGTTTTGAAGAAATCAGAGAAAATCAAACTACTCACAGACCAATTTTTCTATAATTTTTATAAGAAAACACCATGCTAAGTTCATCAAAGAACTTAAAATACAAAATCTAATTACAATTTAAAAAATAGCAAACACCACACATTCCAAAAGATTAAAAATAAAATTCAAATTTATAAATTTAGTGAAAATCAAACAGGTAATTTAAATTAGTGAGAATTTAATGTGGGCAAGAAAAATTCAAATGCCAAAGACAATTTCGAGAGAAAATCAAAGAGACAACTAGTTAGAGAAAATCAAGCAAGGCACAGAGACAAAGAGAGTCCAATGTGTTTAAAAAAAATTAATCTAAAAGGGATATCTTATTGCTAGAGAAAATTCATCTCAAAGAAAAAATTACATCCAAAGAGACAACTAATCAGTGAAAATTAAATAAGTAACCTAAATTTTAGTGAGAGTTTAATGTTTTTAGGGAAAATTCAAATGCCAGAGAAAATTCAGCTCAACGAACAACTAAACAGTGAAAATCAAACAAATTGTATGAATGGGATTGTTTGGGATGATCTAAATAAGTGCACTTTTTGACTTTTTATGAAATATGGGTTGAATATGGGTTGGGTTTAAAGTGATGTGATAGAGAGGTAATGTGACTTAAATAAGATGATGTGACTTAAATAGGATAGTGACTTTTTAGCTTTTTAACTTTTTTAGATTATGACAAACAAGACTTTAGTAGGAGTTTAATGTGGTCAGGGAAAATTAAAATGCCAAACAAAATTGGAAAAAAAAAAATCAAAGAGACAACTAGTTATAGAAAATCAAGTAAGGCCATAGAGTAAAGTGAACCCAATGTATTTAGAGAAAATTGTGATGCTAGAGAAAGTCCATCTCAAGGGAAAAGTTACACACAAGGAGACAACTAACTAGTGAAAATCAAACAAACAACATAATTTGATGGGTAAGGAAATTCAGATGCCAAAGAAAATCAATCAAGACACATAAGTTAATGTGATTATAATTGTAGTCAGAGAAAATTCGGATTCTAGAGAAAATTCATCACATGAAGTAAATTAACTAATGAAAATCAAACAAACAATATAAATTGCAATGGCAGTGAAAATTCATCTCAACCAAACTAATGGCAAAGAACTTATAGATAAATTTATCTCAACTAAACTACTAGTTTCAACAAGATCAAGCAAGCGCATAAAGTAAAGTGAATCTAATGTCATCATAAAAAATTCAGATGCAGGAGAAAATTATAGATAGAATCTAATGTCATCAGAAAAAAAAAAAATTCATTGTTTGACTATTTTCCAAAATTATACCTCATCTTTAACATCTTTCTAAGTGACTCACAATCCTTTGTTACAAAGTTTTCCTTTTTTTAAAACTCATAAAAAAATATATATATTTCATTAGAATTAGGAAATGTGGACAAAGATTAATGGAGGAAAGAGCTATGATGGAGATCCCCTCAAAACTTCCACCCCCACCACCCCCACACACACATGGGGGTTAGGGATTGGGAGAGAAGGGAAAAAAAAAGAAAAAAGAAAAAAAAATGGACCAATCAAAAGCAAAGAGGAAAAAAGGGGGTGGGGGGAAAGGGGGTCTTAAACATTTTTGTGGAGGAAATTGCTAAAAGAAAGGATAATCTGTTTTCCTATTTTCTTCTAATGTCATATAGTTTTACTACAAGTAAATAGAAATATTTTGAGGGGAGCAAAAAGAATCCTTCTTATGATGTTTTGAGTTTAAGATCAAAAACAATTTAACATATTTCCACAACAAAATCCCCACCGCAACCCCGCCCTCTACCCAATCCCAATCTCAAACCCAAACCTAACCACAATCTAAAATTTATGTGTCATCCATGAACTACAGGCACAGTGCATCAATCAAAATCACATAACTCCTAATAGTTGTAGTAATCGGTGGCCTTTCTTTATTGAAATTTCAAATAGAAAATATAGAGACGAAAAATTGATATATGTATATATATATAGAGAGAGAGAGAGAGAAAGAGTACAGAGAGAGAGAGAGAGAGATTTCGTATATGTATATATATATATATATAGAAAGAAAGAGGGGGAGAGAGAAAGAGGGTGTAACATATACAAAAAAAAATATATTTTTTAAATCTCTTTCATTATTAAAAATTAGAGAGAGACATTAGACTAATTTTTCTTATTTTATAATTTTTTTTTTTTTTTTTTTTTTTTTTTGGGGTTACATGGTACTTCACGTTACTCACATATGCATTTTTCTTTGGGTATTTACGTTATAGCCTATTAGGTGACCCACATGGAAACACTAACGATAAAGCAATTGTTTCGTGAGTATTGTGAATAATTTCTATGGCTTGTTTAGCTTTATGAGTGAGGAGATTAGATTAATAGTGAAAATGAGTTACATAGAGAATATTTGATTGTGGAAGGTTATGAAAGGGACTAGCAATTCCCTTTTTTTGGTGGGACTAATATGAAAGGAAAAAATAATACTTCGTAGCTCAAAATTCCTTTAGCCCGAGTGGCTCGACTACCCAGAACAACGTCGTTTTGGGCAAAAAAAAAATTTTCCCTTTTATTTCTCTAAAACATAGGGAGGAAGAGAGAGAAGAGAAAAGAAAAGAAAAAGAAAAAGAGAGAAGAAAGAGGAAGAGAGAACACACAGAGAGAAAGAGCGAGAGAGAGGCTCTACCCATCACCGGCGCCATCACCAACGCCGCCATCCTCTGTGTGTCTACACAGATCTGTATAGATCTGTGTACTTCTCTCTCTCTATGTATACCTCTCTCTCTCTCTCTGTATCTGTAACAACCCCGATCTATGATTAACCGTTAAACCATGATTAAGAATATTTAATAAGTAATTAAGATGAAATTCTGAATTAATTACGTATGTTGTATTATTTGTGTCTCTATCTGTCTATCGTAGAAAGATTTATTCATGTTTCTGTTTCGTTCTGTGAATTGAAAGCCTTATCGGTATCTGATCACAAAATTAACTTGATTTATGTATTATTCGGACTTGTTTAGAATTTTATGGTAAGTTTGATTGAAAATCGTTTCAGGACAAGTAAATTAGAATAATTGATGTCCATTTGTTTAGCTTTAATTAAGTCTCATTAATTCAAGCCTATGTAAGGCCCATATGAACTCATTAGTTCACTTTACTCTCTTATATCACCCTTCCTTGAAGAGAAAAACGTGAGAGAAAGAGAGAGAGGGCAAGAATTGAGATCAAACCTTGAAGTTTAGTAGGAAATTGTTTGGAAATTGGAGAATTGCTCAAATCATCATCAAACCCCAAAGAATTGAAGACTCTAAGTGAGAATTTTGTCCTTAAGCTTTGCATTCTAGACATTAGTGGAAGAATTCAAGAGATTAAGGTGGTTAAACATGAGAATTGAGCTAAGGAAGTAGAAAAGATGAGCATCCCATGCATACATGTACATTTCATGGAGTTTTGCTCTTGTTTGCAGAAGAATTCCCTCATGCATGTACTAAGTCTCACTTGATTTTGGGAATTCATCATAACTTACAACATTTAAATTCATTTGATCATGTTTTGAAAGCTTAGAAGTCAACCGAATTCATGCATGTTAACTTCAAGTTACGTTCTTTAAGTTTCAAGTTAGGTTTTAAGCAATTGGTATACTTTTGAGCTTTGATTTTGTGAAATGATTTTGAATTCACCATGTTTTACAAGTCTACACATGTTTCCTTAAGTTTTTTACCCAAAAGAACATGGTTTGTAGCTTTGCATTTGAGTTTTGGACTTAGAGCATCAATCTGGAAATTTCAGAATTTGTCTCTCCGCTCGAGTGACGAAACCTGCGCTCGAGCGACCACACATATTTTCTTGCACTGCCGCTTGAGCGAAGAAGTCTACGCTCGAGCGTAAAATGCATGCCCCCAGAAGTTTCACATTTTGCAGACCGCTCAAGCGACAAGAGTTGCACTCCAGCGAAAACCTCAGTCTCACACTCGAGCAACCATCAAGCGTGCGTCGAGCGGAAAAATCAGGTAACCAGTACTTTTGTAAAGTTTACAGATCGTTCGAGTGAAGGAAGTTGCGCTCGAGCGACCACTCACATGTGTGGACGTCCGCTCAAGCGAAGGAAGCTACGCTCGAGCGAGACCTATGTTTTTAACATTTTTTTGACTATGTTTCCAAGTACATTTTAGCACCCTCATTGCATTTTAGGCATTCTTAAACCCTAATTAAGACATAATAATGAGAATAAGACATAGAAACACACTAAGAACAAAATAAAACAAGTTAAGCTCTATTCGGGTGTGTGTTCCAATATGTGTGTCTGTTCTATTCGTGTAGGTCACGCGTCACAAGTTATCTGATTTGTCTGCTTTGTCTGTTCTACAACTGCAAGTGGAGCCCTCTGTGAGTAATGACTCTATAAAGTTATGTTTAACTTTAAATATTTTCTGATGATATGAAATGATCAATTTTTTAAAATGCTATGTTTTGTATGAATGAATGATTGTCCAAGTTTCTAAAATGCATTTGTGGCATCCTTAGTATCATATGATATGCGTCCTTCTATGGGTCATCGAAATGCCTTTATGGTCGTCCCTCTATGGGTAATCGGAATGCCTCTATAGCCGTTTCTTTATAGGTTATCGGAAACGTCTCTGTGCACATGAGTCATCGGAATGCCTTTATGGCCGTCCCAAATATGGGTCATCGGATTTGTTAACGCTAATGGATGTATCACGTACCATCATGTAAGATGTATGAACTTTGAATACGAATATGAATATGTATATGAATCTGATATGTAAAGAATCTGTTCATGTTATAACCTCGGATTTCTGACACTGTGATGGACAACATTCATTAAAACCCTTTACTCTGTTATTATTCACTAGGCTATCGCTCACTATTTATTTATGTATGTAGGTGAGCAGGTGCGTAATTAGGCCTAAGCTGCTGCCTGGAGAGTTGTTTTGTCAGCCAGCCATCGTGCCTCCCGAAAAGGTTCCCGTTTTACCGAAGTCAAGTTGTGAACCATATTATCGAATTCCATATATGCTTTGTTTTGTTATCCATTTTGGTGGTATCTACATGTTGATGCATGACTTATGAAATATTGGCATCATATGTGTATGCATAATTAAGTTTTAAATTTTCTGTTACATGTATGTCTACACAGCTCAATGGACTATGTATGTTTTATTTATCTGCTTCCACAACCCCTATCATATGTTAATTTGTTTAGAGGCTTTTGGTAATCCCAAGATTACTGGCTAATTACAACGCTAAACCTATAGGGGCAAGTTTGGGTCTTGACAGAGTGGTATCAGAGCACGTGTTATACCGCACACACAAGTCCATATGAGCTATAGGATGTCCGAGAAAGAATTAGGGACATTTCATCTACATGAGTACATATCTATGCTGTGAAAACTGAATACGAATATGAACACATGAAATGAAAAGCCTGAACTGAAACTGAATACTGCGAAAGAAATGAATAAGATTATTCCTATGTTTATTGTTGTCCTGTTTCCCTATAGCAATGGAAAATATAAGAAGTGATGATACAACAGGATCCTCTGAGGCTCAAATGAGCCAAACGGAACAAATGCTCGCAGCCTTAACTAAAACAATGACACAGCGACAAAGACAACAACCGTTGCCTCATCTACCCCCACCGGTCCAAGTTGAACCAGATAACAACGACATCATAAACCTAACTCAGAAATTTATGAAGATGAAACCGCCGACTTTCTTGGGTGGTATTGAACCCTTAAAGGCAAAGATGTGGCTGCTTGAGATAGAGAAATTATTTGAGGTATTTCCTTGTTCTGAGACTCAGAAAGTTCTATTAGCCACCTACACCTTGACAGATGAAGCCCGAAGATGGTGGTTATTGATTCGAATTAATAATGGGAACATGACATGGGCACAATTTAATGACATCTTTTGTGACAAGTACTTTTCTCAATATTTTCGAGATTGGAAAGCTTTTGAATTCCAAGAATTGAAACAGAGCATGACGTCCGTAACCAAATATGAGGCTAAGTTTACTGAGTTGGCCAGATTTGCTCCTCATATGGTCGACACAGATTACAAGAAGGCCAGGAAATTTAAAGGTGGATTAGATTTGGATGTGTATGATCGAGTAGGGCTATTGAAGTTGTCTACCTATATAGAGGTACTTGATAGAGCACTGATGGCAGAGGCCATACTAGCAGCAAAGAAACTGACTAATGTTCCAACAACTGAATAGAGAGGTAAAAGATTTGGATCCAATTTTTGAAAGGGTCGCTCATTCTTTACAAGCAAAAGGCCAAATACTGGATCTTCAAGCAGTTCAAGCCAGAGTAGTGGGTGTACACCGATTTGTTTAGAATGTGGGAGGAAACACAAGGGCGTCAACTACCGAACGACGGGTGCCTATTTTAGGTGTGGTAAAACTGGCCATATGATAAGAGATTCTCCAGTCAGATCGGAGAATGCCAATCACCCTACAGCAGGTTCAGCCGGATCTGCTTCTACGACAAAGACAAATGCAAGAACTAACACCAGGGGTAATGCTGGAAATGACACACTAAGGCAAGGGAGAGTGTTCGCGCTAGTGCCTGAGGATGTACAGAATACTGAATGTGACACCCCAAATCTACACTAATGGTTGTAGTAAAGGAAAAGTCACTAATAAGTCCTATGGCCAATAACGAAGTAAAATCCCAGATCGCCAGAGAAGTCAAATTAGCCTCCCTTCTAAGTCCAGCTTTCTTAGGTAGCGCACTACCCTTTTGACAGATCTTAAGAAGCATTGACATAAGGTCTCATAAGCGACGTCAGGGGTTATATTGGTGTTAGAATATAAGTACATAATAATAGAATAATTAAGAATATCCTTAATTACAAAAGCTCGTTCCATTAACATTACATCCCAAAAGAAAATTTAAATTTTTATATGAACTTTACAAAACATCAAAAGGAAATTTCTAACTTTTCTAAGATAGCCAAATGTCTTCGAAGGTTTCCGGTTCGTCGTCTCCTGCTGTAAGCTCCTCTTCGGCACCTGACATGATACGTCGTGAGCTTTGAATGTCCAGTAAATGCACACACACCCCATCCATTTTTCTCAGTCCAATACACAACAACATTTACAAAAAGATAGAGGAAAGGATCATGGCATTTAAATTCATAGTATAGATTATATGGTTAATTGTTAATAGTCTAGAAATCCCCCAAAGAAATTTCGTCCTCCCAACTCCAAGAATTGGATGTGGATTATTCGGTATGCCCCCTCTTTTGCTGCTTTGTTGCAGACCTTACCTCAGATGCCTACCAACGGTTATATACCGCATAACGCCAACCGAGGGCCTCAAAAGAGACGGAAATGATGGGCCTCGCCCAAATCCTTCCTTACACTGAACTACCTAGGGTCTGAATACAACCGCTCCATTCAAGGGTTCCGAAATAACCAATTGCACAAGACTTGCTCATTTTAATCCACTACTAATATCAACTTAACATTCTCATCATTTATGATGTATAACTAGTGTGGTTGTCAACCTTCTTTACCAACCCATTTAGTTTTCCCCTTTTCACATTAAGTTCATTACACATTAGTGGTTAGCACAAGTAAGAGAAAAATAAGGTCATTCAAGGTGAAACTCAAGCATGCAAGTATAACATATATTACAACAAATATGTCATGATAGCACAAAAACACTAACTACAACAAGAACCACACTGTCAGATTTTCAGCACTGCATCGGTTCAAAAAAAATATAGAAAAAATATTCTCTAAGCGTTTTCGAAATGTGGCTTACTGAGAATTTGTAGAGAATCAAGTCTAGTTTTAGAATCATTTTACGGAAGTAGGGTGGCCCTTTTTGATTTTTAGATATTTAAGAAATACACAGATCTGTCCAAATTTGACAACTGTTACAAAATTTGGTGTTTTTCTTAAAATACTCATTCTTTTTCATCGAAATATATTTTGTTTGAAAGCTAACCTTCAGAGGAAGATTTTGATATAAAAATGAACACGAGATCATTTTTCTATAATTTTCTAGAATTTCTTAAAGTTCCTTATTTTAAACAAGTTCTTGCACTAAGTATTTAGAAAAATAAAAAGAGTCATAAAAACACATCCATGGTCTTAGCCAAAATTTTCACATACTCTATATATGTAAATTAATACCCCTTTAAAACATATTTTGAGTTGGTGAAGGTTTGCTATGGAAATAAAATCAAAAACCTTGAGAAAAGCTTGCTAGAAATTGTAAGGAAGAAGAGGAACATTTCATTTTCAAACCATATATCATCTAACAATGTAGTAACTCTTAGTATCATGTGAAATATATTTTTAGCATGTATTATGAAGGGGAAAAACATGATGATTCATTGAGAGAAGAGGTGTATGAGATTTACCTTGGTTTGCTAGATCTTTTTGCTACTTGTTGCTCTCTTTTCTTCTCTTTTTCTCTCAAGCTCACTTGCTCTCCCTTTCCTCCTCTCTCAGCTGTGTGTTGTGTGTGTATGGAGTGAAATAAAATAGCTAGCAAGGCTTGTATTTATAGGCCAAAGGGAGAGAGAAGGTTTGGCTTGGTTTGGTTGGTTTTCAATAGAAACTATTCAAGTTTGGTTGGTTTGTAATTGGATCCAATTAAGATTTGTGTTAATTGATCTTGATTAAGAGAAAGTAATCCTATTTACTAGTTAATTGGGAGACAAAAAAGATATAGCAATAAATGCCCCACATTCCTCCATGTTGGTCAAAGATTTATTGCATATTTGTACAAGATTTGCTATGTATAAAAATACAATTCTAGGTCTTTTTCACCACCCACAACCGGCTACCCTATTTACCCATGTGAAAATTTGAAATTTTTTTTTGTTAATAAAATATAGAAGATATTTTGTATAAATTAATAAAATATTGGTTGTACCTTCATTGAATAAAACGTTAAGGTTTTAGGGCCAAAATGCAATAATTAAAAAATAAAAGGGTAAAATCTGAAATTTGAAATAAAGCATATGTTTAAGTCATATAATTAATAAAATAATGATAGGAAAATAATTCGGGCCACATGGTGCCGATTCGCAACAAAAGGCGAGATACCAGGCTAAAACTACAATTACCGAAAGCTAGGATTTTTCTCTTATAATTTTTCATTCTAGGGTTTCTAAATTATTAATTCAGAGTTTTAAAATGATTCTTAATTTCTCATAGTCGATTAGGGTCTGCTGATTATCTCGCACAGTCGTTTCTGATTTCTAGGGTTTAATTTGCAAGAAATGAAAAAACAAGGTTTCTTATTGAAATTCTTCAACTATAAGCGTTTGGGGACATTACAAAAAGTTAGGGCCTCAAACTGAGTCAGTGGTGTCAGGTATAATTCCTATCTATGCCCAAAATGCCTATGTGTTGATAGATTGTAGTTCCACGCATTCATTTGTATCGCATGCTTTTTCTCGAAAATTAACTAGACCTTTAAAACCTATGAACTGTTTATTATCTGTGTCTATACCATTTGGAGGTTCTATGATATATGCTTATATTTATCCGGCATGTGATATCATGATTGGTGAAATGACATTGTACGTTGATTTGTTGCCTTTGAGCATTGATCATTTTGACTGTATACTAGGTAAGAATTGTTAGACAAGAAATTTATCCGCTCGAGCACTTCACCTTGGGGTGCTTGTCACGACCCAAACATGCCCCTATGGGTTTAGTGTTGTAACCGGCCAGTAATCCTGAGATTACCAAAGGCCTCTAAACAGGATAACATAAGATAGGGACTGAGGAAGCAAATAAACAAACCTAACATAGTCCATAGAGCTGTGCAGACATACATGGGACAGAAATTTTTGTAACAACCCCGACCCAAGATTAACGATAATCCGTGATTTAATGTGCCTAATAAGATATTAAGACCAGATTTTGAATTGATTGCATATATGGTGTATTATTTATGTTTCCATCTGTTTATTGTAGGAATATCTGTTTGAGTTTTTGCTATATTCTGTGAATTGAAGGCCTTATCGGCATCTGACTCTGAAATTGATTTGATTTATGTGCTATTTGGAATTTATAGAATTTTATGGCAGGTTTAATTAAAATTCGATTTGGAACGATTAAATTAGATTAAATTAGTGCCCATTTATTTTAACTTCAATTAACTATACTTTAACCAAGCCTATTAGGCACCAAGTGAGCCCACTCATCTCTTTACTTTCATTTGAGTACATTTGAGCTCTCATAGACAAAAACGTGAGAGAGAGAGAGAGAGAGAGAGAGAGAGAGAGTAGGGAGGAAATTGAACTCAACAAGGGAATTACTTGAGATTTAGAGGTAATTGAAGAGGACTTGGAGGATTAAACTTCCACACTTGTGAATTCAAGTCTCTAGGTAAGGAACCAACCTCTGAATTGTGTAATTGAGTTTGACTCTACACAACTTCAAGTGGATTAGGTGAATTCATGAGGGTATTGAGCTAGAATGTAAGGAAGCTAAGTCAATTCATGCATGCATGTCCATATCATGGAGTTTGAAGTTGTTTTCATGAGGATTCTCACATGCATGTTCATTTTTTCACAAATTGAGCATGATTTCAAAGAATCCTTTCATGCATGTGTTCATCTCACTTATATTTTGGGAATTCATCATGTTTTTCATTAATTTTCCAAATTTGATCATGTTTTGAAATGAGTGAGTACAAGAGAGTTCATGTATGTTATGTTCTTGAACATTCATAGAGTTTAAGTTGAATTTTGTGCAATTGGCATGTCATTGGGCCATGATTTCTTGAAATGATCCTTAAAACATGTTGTTTTATGAGTTTCTATGAGTTTCCTAAAGTTTTGGCCCCAAAATGTTGAGTTTTGAAGTGTTTGGTTTGGGTTTGAAGCTTGGAGATCAAATCTGGAAATTCCAGATTTTGCATTCACGCTCGAGCGTAGGAGTTCACGTTCGAGCGAGCACTCTGAGTGCGTGCACTTCCGCTCGAGCGACTGGAAGCTCGCTCGAGCGTGAAATGTATGTATCCAGAAGTTCATATGTTTTGCAGCACGCTCGAGCGAGGGACTAAGTCTCACGCTCGAGCGTGGATCAAGCGTCCGTCGAGCGTTAAAAGCAAGTAACCAGTACTTTTTCCAAAGTTTACAGTCCGCTCGAGCGAGGAAAGTCACGCTCAAGCGAACCTTCACTTTGTGCATGTTTGCTCGAGCGAGAAAAGACACGCTCGAGCGTGGACCCTGTTTTCAGCAAAATTTGAAAAATGTTTTCAAGTACATTGTTGCATCCTCATTCCATCCTAGGCATTCCTAGACCATGATTAAGACACTATAATGAGGATAAAGGCTAGAAACACACTTAGGACAAGAACATGTGTTATGTGCAATTCGAACGTGTGTATCAATGTATGTCACTGTCATGTTATATAGATCACGCGCCTTAGGATAAGTGAGTTGCCTACTCTACTTGTTTACTTGGAGCCATCTGTTAACTGTGAGTAATAGCTCTGTAAAGCTATGTTTAATTACAAGTATTTTCTGCCTGGTATGATACGATCTGTTTTCTGAAATGCTATTTTATGAATTATGAATGACTGTCCTTTTTTTTTCTGAAATGTATTTGTGGCATCCTTAGCTCACGTGGCCCTCGCCCGGGGGTAACAATACCGTGGCAATATGCACGTGGCCCTCTTCCAGGGGTAACAATACTGTGGCTTATATTCATGTGACCCTTGCCCAGGGATAACAATATTGTGGCCTATATTCACGTGGCCCTCGTCTGGCGGTAACAATACCATGGCCCTCGTCTGGCGGTACCGACTATGCATGTGGGTCTCAGGACCAAGTTGATATGATAGCTAATGGGTGTACCACGTATGATCTTATGCAAAATCTGAATATAAATATGCGCATGTATCTGAATTCAATTCTGATTTGCAATTTGAATATGCTTAAGTCTCTGTTTCCGATAAGAATACGTTTTTGTTATAAACTTTGAATTCTAACTTTGTGCTGGACATCATTCATTGAAACCCTTTACCTAGTTATTATTTACTGAGCTCTAGCTCACTATATTATTTGTATGTATGTAGGTGAGCAGGCACGTGACCAAGCCTGAGATGCTGCCTGGCGAGTTTTGGTGTCAGCCAACCATCACGCCTCCCGTGAAGGTTTCCTTTTGAGTTCTACCCAAGTTTTTGTGTCCCTGGGACTTTTGTACTTTCTAAATGTTTATGTCTGGTCTGAACACATTTGAAAGCTTGTGTAAGTGGCTTGGGTGATGTAAGGTTACTGTATTTTCGACGCCACATCTGTTTGTATGTATATATGTATATGAAAAGTTTAAATTTCCTATCCCATGTATGTCTGCACAGCTCTATGGACTATGTAGGTTTGTATATTTGCTTCCGCAGCCCCTGTTATATATATTACTCTATTCAGAGGCCTTCGGTAATCCGAGGATTACTGGCCGGTTACGATGCTAAACCCATAGGGGCGGGTTTAGGTCGTGACAGAGTGGTATCAGAGCACATGTTTTACTGCACACACAGGTCCATGTGAGCTTAGGATGTCCTAGTAAGAAGCAGGGGCATTCCATCTGCATGTGTAAGTGTGTGGTAATCCAAATGGAAATGAAAAACTGAATGTAAATCTGAGTGAAACCATTCCTATGTTTATTATTATCTGGTGTTTTTATAGCAATATAGAGAATGCAAGGGGAAATGATGTAAGCGAACCTTCAGAGGCTCGTATGAGCCGAATAGAACAGATGCTTGCTGTAGACACCCCATTTTGACCAGCCCTAAGACTTGGGCACTTTCTTTTGATTACCCGATGATGACAATTAGAATGTGTTTCTCACAGAATCCTCAGTAAGAGAGATGGAATTTGAGCTTTAATCCCAACCTTCACACATTTTTGGCCAAACTATTTTAGACCTTAAAACCCTATTTTTAAAATATTTTTCCAAATGTTTCTATGATGTTCTGAGGCTCCCATTTTCAATTGAAATATTGCAATTTTCTGTAAACCGAGTAAGGACAAGGTAAAAATAAATAGAAGGGAGGTGAACTCTTTAAAAAATATATATATATTTAAAAACATCTTCTTTATAGGTTTGGATGGGTTTGGATTTGAAGGAAACATGAAGGGATGGAAGAAAACTGGTTTAGGGAAATGATGGGCATCAAATTGTTAAGAAGGAAATGAACAACCTTCCCTAAATTAGGCATATCTCTGTGTATAGTTAGATTTTAAATGTGAGGCTACCACCATTGGAAAGAAGACTTCTGGGGCTTCAATTTAGACCCAAGAATCACCTAAAACCAAATCTAGATAAGGGAGATATGCCTATTTGAAGTTAGGCTTAAGAACAGATTTTGTTGACCTAACCCGAGGGAAATGAACAGCCTTCACTAAATTAGGCATATCTCTTTGTATACTTGGATTTTAAATGTGAGGCTACCACAATTGGAAAGAAGACTTCTGGGGCTTCAATTTAGACCCAAGAATCACCTAAAACCAAGTCCAGATAAAGGAGATATGCCTATTTGAAGTTGGGCTTAAGAGCAGATTTTGTTGACCTGACCCGAGGGAGATGAATAGCCTTCACTAAATTAGGCATAACTCTTTGTACACTTGGAATTTAGATGTAAGGCTATCACCATTGGAAAGTAGACTTCTGGGGCTTCAATTTAGACCCAAGAACCATCTAAAATCAAGTCCATATAAGGGAGATATGCACATTTGAAGTTGGGCTTAATGGTAGATTTCGTTGACTCAGCCCAAAACAGCAATAGCCCTTTTTTTTCTTGGTTTTGGTTCTGTTGGGACACCCCATTTACCTATTTTCTAATCCATTCAAGTGCATCCACTCATCCTCCATTATACCTAATCATCCCCCATTGTCAAAAAGAGGTTTTGTTTGCATCCATAAAGGAGTATCACATGCAACCACCTTAAAAAATTTGCCCTCCTATCACATTCGTGTCTCCCACCTTGTCTCCCACCTTATTTTTGACCTTTACTCTAACTCATTGCCTATATAGAATGATTATATTGTAAGAGAGAGGGAGGACCACGAAATTGAAGAGAAAAGAGTGAGAAAATGGTGAAAAAAGAGAGAAAAATTGAGTTTTTGAGCCAAAAATATTCCTATCTTCCATATACACCCCATACCTTCCATAGCTACTGAAATTCCTCATTTCCAATCACCAAAACCACTCCAAAAATTCTGATATAGCCAAAGATCAATTGCCTTGATCATAAGGAAGAGTGTTTAGTGATTGAAAGTGAGAAAAACTAGAGAGTTAGCCACTTTCCATACCACAAACTCCATAAACTCCATAATTTCGAATTAAGGATTTGAGAACACACTTCCTACACTTGAGGGTGATCAAGAGGAAGTTTGGAAATCAACAAGTTCAATCTTTCTTTGGATGTGAATTTTTAGTCTTTCATTTTCTTATATTTTATATCTCATATTTATTTTATTACTTCTTATTTCATAGTGTTTTGTTAT
This sequence comes from Camellia granthamiana, assembly GCA_036172215.1. Lineage (NCBI taxonomy): Eukaryota > Viridiplantae > Streptophyta > Magnoliopsida > Ericales > Theaceae > Camellia > Camellia granthamiana. The sequence continues at coordinate 21,737,756 of CM069915.1, read as the reverse complement.
AATCCAAATGGTTTGTTTATCTCATATTTATTTTCTTACTTTATATTTCATAGTGTGTTGTTATAATCCTAGTGGTTTGTTTAGCTCATAATTATTTATTTATTTATTTTTTATTCGCATGCTTTAATTTCATATTAGTTTTGTTGTAATCTTGCATGTTCTATATTATATTTCTTTTATTATTTTAGATTTATGTTGTAAGTTTGCACTTTTTATTTTATTTTGTATTTGTTTTCTTGTTTTTTTAATCTAACCGGTAGTGGTTAGTTGAGCCACCTACATATTTTTTTGTTTGTTCATTTTCTTGGTTTTGCAACAAGACAGGTTTTGCTTGGCCTAGTTGGCCGGCCGGCCTATTTGGTCGGTCGGTTAGCTTCTTCCGGACAAGATGGCGTAATCTCCCAATGTTGACCAATTTCCGCTGGCGGTTCCAAAGAACATGAAGCTTTTATTTTATTTATTTTTATTTTGAGTGTTTTGCGAGGTTTTTATTTTGATGTAATACTCTCCTCAACCCTCTCCAATTTGGTTTGTAATTATTCTTTCAAGTGTTGTAATAATTCTCTGCCCTGCTTCTTTCGATCTCGTTCTTTTACTTGCTTTCTTTATCTGTAAATATGCATCATATTTTGTCTTTCATTATATCCATGCTTTGCATCTATGTTTCATGCATCTTGATTCGGCTAAGTTTGCATTTGTGGATTTAATCAAATTCCTATGTGATTATGTGCGCTACCTCATGTTCTTGAGATGATTCACATGTCATATCTTAGAAGCCGAATCTTTAGTTGCATCTCATGAGTGAATTGTATTAGGATTTTGTATATAAGATCATGCATGTTTTACTAACTTTGTTTTTTAGCTTGTTCGCGGGACGTCAAACATGTAAGTTTTTATGCTTTAGCATCCTGTTTGTGTGTGTTTTTCTTACTATGTTTAGCATTCTACTATAAGGCTATTTGCTTATGTGATATAACTCTATGAATGCCAATGGATGGAAGTTGTGTTGCTTAATTTGAAATGATGTAGATTTTTATGTTTGTAAACTCAATTTATTTGGGTTGTACATCTTCAAAACTACATGAAAATAAGTTGTTGCAAAGTGGGTGACATAGTCTATACTTGTATGCTTCACATAGTAAATTGTAGGATTTATTAAATAATCAGAACATGAACATATAAAAAAAATAAAATTCATATCATGGTTAGTAAAAACCGATCTCTTGATCGGGTGAGCGGGGGTGCTCAATTAATGACATTCCCCTCTCATACCTAAGGTTCCGAACCGAGACAACTTTGGTTACGACGAACAGTGGCCTTGGCACGAGTCACGGGTTTCCTAATTTTCCCAAAATAAATATTAGGTGGCGACTCTGAGATCTGATGACGCAGTCCATTTCTGGCAAAAGGTTTTTGCAATAAAATGGATTTTCTAAAAGTTGCCAAATCTGGACTCTTATCTATGTTTCACATTGCACTCGTGAGATTAGATCAAAGAGATCTCGGGAGTCCGAACTGTTTAACGCGCGCAGGTACCCCCCGGGCATGTTACACTTGCGACATTGACTGAAGCTATGATGCAACAACAAAGACAACAACCTGTACCTCCTCTGCCTCCACCAGTACTAGCCGAACCGGACAATAATGACATCATCAATTTGACTCAGAAATTTATGAAAATGAAGTCGCCGACCTTCTTGGGTGGTATTGAACCATTGAAGGCAGAAACCTGGTTATTGGAAATTGAAAAGTTATTTGATAAAAACAAGGTCCACGCTCGAGAACATTTTTCAAGTTTTGAAGGCAGAAACAAGTAGAGTAGGCAACTCACTTAGAGTAGGCAGGTCACGCGCCTTAAGAAAAAAATGAAAAATACATTGATACACAAGTAGAGTAGGCAACTCACGCTCCTTAGGACAAAAATGTTTTCAAGTTTTGAAAAATGTTATGTACTTGAAAACATTTTTCAAAACTTGCTAAAAATAGGGTCCACGCTCGAGCGTGGCTTTCCTCGCTCGAGTGGACATGCAAGACGTGAGGGTTCGCTCGAGCGTAGCTTCCTTCACTCGAGCGGTCTGTAAATTTTAAAAAAGTACTGGTTGCTTGTTTTTCACGCTCGACGGACGCTCGATCCACACTCGAGCATAAGACTCAGACCTTCGCTCGAGCGTGACTTTTGTCACTCGAGCGATCTACAAAACATATGAACTTCTGGGAACATGCATTTCACACTTGAGCGGGCTTTAGGTCACTCGAGCAAAAATGCACGCACTCAAAGTGGTCGCTCGAGCGTGAACTCTTACGCTCGAGCGTAGGTGCAAATTCTGAAATTTTCAGATTTGATCTCCAAGTTCAAAACTCAATCTTTAAGCATCAAAACTTGATTTTTCTGGTCCAAAACTTGAGGAACACTTAGAAACTCATAATACATCATGAATTAAGGATCTTTTCAAGAAATCATGGCCAAATAACTTGTCAATTGTGCAAAAATTCAACTTAAAATTTATGTATGATCCATGACCATCACATGCATGAATTTCTTTGAACTTAAGCTTCTTAAAACATGAGAAAATGCTACAAAACAACATGAAACTTGATCATATCCCAAAATAAAGGTGAATTCAAGACATGCATGAGGGAATTCTTGGGAATTAAACTCAAAATGTGAGAAAATATGCATGCATGCATGGTATGGCTCAATACCCTTCATTTTTAACTCAATTCTTGCATCAATCAACATAATTCTCTTGTGTTCATGCATTATAGTCTAGATTTCAAGGCTTAACAATGCAATTCTTACCTAGAGACTTGAGTTCACAAGTGTTGAAGTTGAAACTCTCAAATCCTCTTCACTCTCAACAAATTCTTTTTAATTCTCTTGCTCCTTTAATGTTGGCTTCAATCTCTCTCACTCTCTCCCTCTTTTCACACGTTGAGCTCAAAAATGAAAGGGGTAAAAGGGAGTCTTGGCTTGGTAGTGGCCTTATATAGGCTAGTTAGTGATGGTTCAATAAAGCTAACCAAATGGGCATTAACCTAATCCAATTTAATTGTTCCGAACTGGATTTCAATTGAACTTACCATAAAATTCTAAAAATTCCAATTAACACATAAATCAAGTCAATTTCTGAATTGGATGCTGATACGGCCTTCAATTCGCAAACTGAAATGAAAACATGAACAGATCTTTCTATGTTAAACAGATATATACACACACAAGGCAACATATGATGCAACATTTCACTTTAATTATTTATTGGGCATAATTGAGCATGAATTAACGTTAATCATGGGTCAGGGTTGTTACAGTGCTCCAGTTTTGTTTGTTAAGAAGAAAGATGGGTCCCTAAGGTTATATATAGATTGCTAGGAATTGAATCGAGTAACTATCAAGAATAAATACCCATTGCCTCGAATAGATGATTTATTTGACCAACTCCAGGGAGCCCAAGTCTTTTATAAAATTGATCTTAGATCCGGGTATTACCAATTAAAGGTCAAGGCAGAAGATGTAGAGAAAACTGCATTCAAAACTAGATACGGACACTATGAGTTTTTGGTAATACCCTTCGGAGTAACTAATGCACCTGCAGCATTTATGGACTTAATGAATAGGGTGTTTAAACAATTTCTTCATAAATTTATCATTGCGTTTATTGATGATATTTTGATTTACTCAAAAAGCAGGGAAGAATATGAACATCACCTGAAAACTGTTTTACAGATTTTGAGAGAAAAGAAGTTGTATACAAAATTGTCCAACTGTGAATTCTGGCTTGATAGTGTAGCATTTTTGGGACATGTGATTGACAAGGATGGTATATTTGTGGACCCATAAAAAATTGAAGCTATTGTAGACTGGCCAAGGCCAACCAATGCGTTTGAAGTTAGAAGTTTTCTAGGGCTTGCAAGCTATTATCACAGATTTGTGAAAGATTTCTCTAAACTTGCCTTGCCACTCACTCAACTAACTCAGAAAAATGTACCATTTGATTAGAATAATCAACAAGAGTCAGCCTTTCAAGAACTGAAAACTAGACTAGTAACTGCACCAATTCTGACCTTGCCTAACGGAACCGATGGGTTTCGGATTTACAGTGATGCTTCTTATAAAGGCTTGGGGCGTGTATTTTAATGCAGAATGGGAAGGTAATCGCGTATGCTTCTCGACAACTCCATCCACATGAAAAGAACTACCCGACTCATGATCTTAAACTGGCAGCTGTGGTATTTGCTTTGAAAATTTGGCATCATTATCTGTATGGAGTAACTTGTGAAGTCTATACAGATCATAAAAGCTTAAAATATTTCTTCACCCAAAAAGAGCTGAACATAAGACAGAAGAAAAGCTGGAATTGATCGAGACTATGACTTGCAAAATTTTGTACCATCCGAGGAAAGCCAATACAGTGGCGGCTTCCTTGAGCCGAAAATCTATTGGAAATTTGTCATGTTTGCTCACTAGTCAGAGGGAATCGTTATGCGACCTAGAGAGAAATGAGATTGAAATTGTGTTGAGCTGCAATTTCCGCTTAACTCACAATCATTGAAGAAATTAGAGAAAAGCAACTTGAAGACAAGATTTTGAATAAAATTGTTGATGAGTTTGATTCAAGACCAAGGCCCAGGTTTGTATTTGGGAACAATGTGTTGAAGTTCCAGAATAGACTTTGCGTACCGGATTGCTTTGAATTGAGGAAACGTGTTATAACTGAAGCCCATAATTTCAAATTTGCTATGCATCTGGGAAACACAAAGATGCATCACGACTTGAAACAGAATTTCAGGTGGCCTGGAATAAAGAAAAGTATCGCTGACTATGTGGCTAGATGAATTTGAATTCACCATGTTTTACAAGTCTACACATGTTTCCTTAAGTTTTTGGCCCAAAAGAACATGATTTATAGCTTTGAATTTGAGTTTTGGACTTAGAGCATCAATTTGGAAATTCCAGAATTTGTCTCTCCGCTCGAGCGACGAAACCTGCGCTCAGAGCGACCACACGTATTTTCTTGCACCACCGCTTGAGCGAAAAGGTCTACGCTCGAGCGTAAAATGCATCCCCCTAGAAGTTCTACATTTTACAAACGCTCGAGCAACAAGAGTTGCGCTCGAGCAAAGACCTCAGTCTCACGCTCGAGCGACCATCAAGCGTGCGTCAAGCGAAAAAATCAGGCAACTAGTACTTTGCAAAGTTTACAGATCGCTCGAGCGACACTCACATGTGTGGACGTCCGCTCGACCGAAAGCATCTGCGCTCGAGCGAGATCCCTGTTTTCCACATTTTTTTTGACTAAGTGTTTACAAGTACATTTTTGCATCCTCATTACATTTTAGGCATTCTTAAGCCCTAATTAAGACATAATAATGAGGATAAGACGTAGAAACACACTAAGAACGAAATAAAACAAGTTAAGTGATATCCGGGTGTGTGTTCCAATGTGTGTGTCTGTTCTGTTCGTGTAGGTCATGCGCCACAAGTTATCTAACTTGTCTGCTTTGTTTGTTCTACAACTGCAAGTGGAGCCCTCTGTGAGTAATGACTCTATAAAGTTATGTTTAACTTTAAATATTTTTTTGATGATATGAAATGATCAGTTTTCTGAAATGCTATATTTTGTATGAATGAATAATTGTCCAAGTTCTAAAATGTATTCGTGGCATCCTTAGCATCATATGATATGCGTCCCCTCTATGGGTCATCAGAATGCCTTTATGACCGTCCCTCTATGGGTCATCAGAATGCCTTTATGACCGTCCCTCTATAGCTCATCGGAATGCCTCTATGGCCATTCTTTATGGTTATCAGAAACGTCCTCTGTGCACATGAGTCATTACATGCCTTTATGGTCGTTCCAAATATGAGTCATTGGATTTGTTAACGCTAATGGATGTACCACGTACCATGATTGTAAGATGTATGACTTTGAATACAATTATGAATATGTACATGAATCTAATATGCAAAGAATCTGTTCCTGATATAACCTCGGATTTCTGACACTGTGATGGACAACATTCACTAAAACCCTTTACTCTATTATTATTCACTGAGCTATCACTCACTATTTATTTATGTATGTAGGTGAGCAGGCACGTGACTGGGCCTAAGCTGCTGCTTGGAGAGTTGTTTTGTTAGCCAGCCACCGTGCCTCCCGAGGAAGTTCCCGTTTTACCGAAGTTAAGTTGTGAACCATATTATAGAATTCCGTATGTGCTTTATTTTGTTATCCGTTTTGGTGGTATCTACATGTTGATGCATGACTTATGAAATATTGGCGTCATATGTGTATGTATAATTAAGTTTTAAATTTTCTATTCCATGTATGTCTCCACAGCTCAATGGACTATGTATGTTTTTTTTATCTGCTTCCGCAGCCCCTATCATATGTTAGGTAATCCCAGGATTACTAGCCAGTTACAATGCTAAACCTATAGGGGCGGGTTTGGGTCTTGACAGTATCTCTCTCTCTCTCTCTCTCTCTCTCTCTCTCTCTCTCTCTCTCTCCTGCTCTAAGTTATGGAAGAAGAGAAGAAAAGAAAAGAAAAAAAAAACAGAGGAACAACAGATATGAAGAAAAAAAAAAGGTGCCAAAACCTGTTGATGATGATGTGGTGTTGTTTGTTGTTCAAATTCTACCAAAAAAAAAAAAAATTTATTGTTGGTTGTTGCTGATAATGATGTGTTGTTGTTGATGGCTCCCTCTTCTCTATTTTTTCTTCTTCTTCATCTTCAGAGAGAAAAGAGAAAGAGAAAAAAAAAAACTATCCAAAACAATGTCATTTTGGGCAGTCGAGCCACTCGAGCCAAAAGAATTTCAAGCTACCTAGCAACGCTGAAAAGGAAAATATATAGGATTAGAAATCTCTAGTCATGAGATTAATAGATTAAAACATTAAATAAAAAAGATTAAAACATTTTTAATATTATTTTTTAAAAAATAATTTATTTGTGAAAGAAATATTTAATTTTTTTAATAAATACTAAAAAAATTGATTTTTTTATATTTAATGAATTTTTAAATAATTTTTACGCAAAAATTATATTTTTTTAAGTGTCTCTAGATTAAGTGCACTTAAAAAGTACAAAAATAATAATTATTATTATTATAATATTAAAGAAATACTAAAAATTTAAAAATATTAATTTTATATATTAAATTTATTTATAGTAATACTAATCAGGTAGTGTATACAAACATTTTTTATCCTACATCTCCAATCTAATACCACTACATTAATAATCTCCGCACTCAATCTCACAGTACTCTTAATGAGTCAAACAAATGAGAGTATGTTTCTATTTGCATAAGAAGGAGAGAGACGGAAGAGGGTTGGGGATGGTGATAGGGATCCAGAAATGGGCTGAGGTTTAGGTTCCATTTCGTAAGGAATTTTTTTTAATTAAAATATGAGGTGAAGAAAATCAATTTTTTTTACAAAATTTTTTTTTTTTTGGACTTTTTATGTAAAAACGTGTAAAAAGTAAAATGATTGTGAATTAATTTCTTAACTTTGTAAAGTAAATGAGAATAGTCTTTGATTGTTTTGTACAAATTGAAATTTTTTTAGTGATTGTTTGGCCAAAATAATCACTTGTCAAATGAAGTCCTAGGGTTTGCATAGGGATGATGGTGGCAATGGTGGTGGTTAAGAGTGGGGAAAGAGCTTGAAGAGAGGTTAGGGAATGTGGAGATTGGTGTTAAAGGAGCGGTGACCATCAGTAGGAGAAGATGGAAAGAGAAAAAGCAGATGGAAGAGAAAGTTAGCAGGGCAAAATTAACGAAGCAATTATATAAATTGTTCTATAACTTGACAATTATTGTTATTGTTATTATTATTACTATAATTTTTTGGAAAAATTACCAGTAAATCCTATATGGTAGAAAGTTAAACCATTTAGTCCAACAAGTTTTCTTATGCACCATTTAGTCCCACTCTCTACATCAGCAACATCAACAACATTATTAACATCATCAAAACATTAGCTACATTAGCAACATTAACTGCCCCAATTGACAATATCAAACATTAACAAAACATCATTTTAAAAAAAAATCTGAACATCATCAAAAAAAAAAAAACAAAATGTGAACATCATCAATTTCCAGATCAATTCCTCCTGCAGTCTCGATTACAGTTCAAAACACAAACCGATTGAACACGTACATACACACGATCATATATATATATATATAAGCCCTAAATGTCGATCAATGTTTTAAAAAAAAAATGGCGCTGCTTATGCCAGAACCGCCGGCTCGGACTACCGACTCGGACCCATCAACAGAAAATGGCACTGTGGCGGCATTGTGGTGGTGTTGATTGAAGCCCATAGCCTAAGGATGAGGCTCATCGCAGTCACCACCGTCGCTCAGCCCTAGAACCACCACCGCACAAATCCACCGCCGCAGCGGAACAACAACACAGCAGCAGATTCAGGACATCATCAAGTTGTTGCTCTGGTTCTCTCTCTGCGATTGCCGGTGGCTTTGAGAGGGAGAAGTCGTGGTGGTTATCCGTGAGGGTGTGGCGGTTTCCGGTGAGAGTTTGGATTTCCGAAGCCGTTCTCGATCTCGCGATGTTCAAACCTAGTAGGAGTTTTCGCTCTTCGCTGTCTATTACAGCCCCAAACCCACCAGAAATCGATCGGAAAATCGGAGATCGGGATGGGTTTGTCTATGAATGAGAAAACCCAGATGGAGAAGGCTATGAGAATCCCCAAATCAATGAATTTAGAGAGAGTATGGGATTGGAACAGACAGGGGAGACCGAATGAAGGGTTGTGCGGAGGGGAGGGAAGGGTGAGTAGTGTGTGTTTGTGTTTATGTTTATGTGTTGGTAGCTGTATGGTATGGTGTTTGGTTAATGGATGTGTTCTTCACTAGTAATTTGAACATTCCAGATTTACATTACCATGGTGAAAGATTCCATGTTCATCTCTTCCGTAATGCCCGCGAATGAGGGAAAACCAAAAAGGCTATAGTACGCTTTTTTGATGTTGTTGGTTTTTTGTTGATGTTTGATGATTTTTTTTTTTTTAGTGATGTTGGTGATGTAGTTGATGATGTTTTATGGTGTTTTTATGATGTTGTTGAATTTTGATAATGTTTTTTTAGTGATGTAGTTGATGTTTTGATGATGTTGTTTGATGATGATGTTATGGTGTTTGATGTTGTTTTGATGATGATATTTGATGTTTTTATAATGATGTTGTGTTGTTTGATGTTGTTTTGATGGTGATGATGTTGTTTTGATGTTGATGATGTTTGATGTTTAATGATCATTAACATTGGGATAGGACCTAATGGTTCATAAAAAAATTCATAGGACCAAATGGGCTACAAGATACAATTTTGGGATTTATTGGTGCATCCCCCTAATTTTTTTTGTTTTTTTTGTTTTTTTTTTTTTGAGGAAAGGTTATATTGCATTAATATAACAAGCAAAATAGTCAAAAACAGCAAGCAGCATTAAACCATACATCACAAAACCCATAGCAACCAACTAGACAAGTGCAAATCAAAAAACAAACACACAACCTAAAGCTAAGACTGCTACTAGCAATTGCAACTCAATCAACAACCTGTACGCAGCAACATCACAACCCTGCAAGGATAACAAGAACACACATAACTGGGTTAGCACAATCCGAGCTATTGAATCAAAAAGCTCGATGCCGAGGTGGTCGAAAAAGACTTGGGTTGTTGAAGCTATCTTCAATCCTTGACTCCCTCTTGCTTTTGCTAGGATCAGAGGCGTGGAGCTGAAGAGCGTTAGTTGTATTGATCAATACATCTGGACCTGGAAAGCAGGGTCTTGGAGCTCTAATATGTTTAGAACCACCCGCACAAACATGAACAATATGAGTAGAGTTGGGTGCTATTAACAGCGCAACAGGGGAATTTGGTGCTTGCAATTGTTCATCCAGTGCTCGAGAACCAGGGGATGGCAGTGATGGTGATGCAACTTCACTAGGATCGGATGTGGTAGACGGAACTTCAACATTTGGGACCACCGGGGAGTGTTGTCCAGACATGGAACTATCCTTTCAAAGTTGTTAAAGTGGTTCAAGAATCTGAGACTGACATATCAACTTGCATGTTTGTTTCGGAGAACTCTTATGATTGAACCTCGACTACAACCAAACTAGGCGGATATAAAAATTGAAATTTACCTTCTTTTAGAGATTGACACAAATTCCGATCAATGAGTAGATAATTTTTTCCCATGATCACTTTTTTCCTTCACCTCAAAGGCATTTTTGGAGCAGCCTCCTTAGTTATATCCCCTCTAAACCTACTGCCACTACCTACAAGGCTACAACAGAACCTTGAGGCCAAAATGGGCTACTTTTACTAGCATCAACATCTTGAGCAGAACTACTACCCTCACCACAATTTGCAAAGCAAGGTATTGCTTGACTCTTCTTCGGTGAAGCAACCTTCTTTTCTAAATCTTCGTTGATAAAATTTAGACCATTTTTTAGAGATCGCTAGACAGATTCCCAATCAAAACAAAAAATCATCACAAAGGGTATCTTTGATTAAAGCTATTTCAAATGGGTCCATATATGAGAACATGTCTTGTGGTGACACAGATCTCCTATTGTTTGGACTACAATCTGAATCAATGGCAATAACTTCACCTTTCTCTTCCCTTGACAATCGCCTAGTGGCCGGCCCAACGTTAAGAAGGAATCCCTTTTTCAACATAGATACCAAATACCCCAAAACACACAGATAGAAAACACAAACAAGGAGAGATGCCTAACTTACAATGACTACAGAAAAAGGATAACTCACAAAGCAAAGAGCTAAAATAGGAAAAACAACCAACACTAAAGAAACTGCCTTCGTTTGGGAAGGCAAGATTGAGGCTTTTTTGATTATTTTAGTCACAAAAAACAAAATAGGTTTTTTAACTCAATAAGACAAAATATCATATCCAACCCAAAATCATTATATTCTTTCTCGCACAAAAAAACTAAAAAAGCCAAAAAAATCAAAAGCCCTTCCCAAACTAAGCTTTTTAGCCCCAGGCTACAATAGCCAAAAAAACTAAAAAGCCAACCTACTTCACACCCAGAAATCTCCCTACAAAAACAAGCCAAAAAAGATTCTAAAGGTCAAGGGGAAAAGTTTAGATCGGTAAAAACGTAGCCAACGAAGAGGAAACTAGGATTTGTTGTGAAAAATAAAGAGAAGGACTAGATCTGCAACAGCTAAGATCGATATTGAAAGGAAAAAAAACAGGGAAAAAAAAGAAGAGGAGAACATATCGACAGGTAAAAGGGAGGAGAAGATCGGTTAACGTCGAAGAACGGATGCCTTCATCGACTCAAAGCATAGTCAACTTTGCCTTTGTTTGGCAAGAGCTAAAATGGGACTTTTTGGCTAAAATAGTCACAAAAAAGACAAAATATGTTTTTTAACCCAATAAGATAAAGGGGTATTTTTTTTAAGGTCCCTGATATTATGATTTTATAGTATAAAGGATATCAAATATTTTCATGATGTCTAAGGTCCCTCAACATCAATCCAGAGAAAATTGGTCCAGAAAAAATTCAAGTCAGAGAAATTCAAAATTTCTCTGCCTCCTTAGCCTTTCATGGACACTGCCAGAGAAATTTCCTTAGCCTTTCATGGACTCCAGAGAAATTTCAAATTTCTCTGCCGTGGGTTTGATCCTCCACCATTGTTGCTACTGACAGTTCAGGAATTTTTTTTTTTTTGATGAAGCAGCGTGTTTTTTACCATTAAAATATTAACTATTTTTTTAAAGGTAATAAATAGAAGAATATTTTCATGGTACTACATTTATACACAAGCATACACATACCCTTACATACACACTTAAATTATGGCAAGTGTCGGATACATACATGCAGGTATTGAGTGAGCAAAAATTCTATGTTGCTTCAAAGTCATAGCTAGAAGGCTCTTTTCTAAGAAAACAGAAATACAAATAAGTATTTTTTAAGAATCGAACTGGATATAAAAGCTGTATTTTCAATCATATAGCTTTCTTCAGGTCAAATAAATAAATAACAATAATGAAGCTTTTTTCAAGTCAAAGAAAATTAGTCCAGAGAAATTCTGGACTTTCAAAGAATTTCTCTAGGTTCAACCCAGAGAAAAGTTTGACCAATTTTCAAATCAGAAAAAATTGATAAATTCTGGACTTTCCAAGCCAGAGAAAATTGACTTCACCAATATTGAGTGTCTTCAGCATCTAAGCACTTCACTTTACCTTCTTGGAACCATTACCATCTTTCATATGTGAGTTGTCCTTGCTCCAAAACTTTTCTTATAGGCCATTGTTTCGCAAAGTTGCATCATAGGTCTCAACAAGTGCTCTCTGCTTCTCAGCATCAGGACAGAGTCCACCCAACTCAATAACAAGATGTGACAAGCCAAACTGATTCACATAACCTACATAAGTCTCTGCATCCATCAAGCCCTGTCGATATTCTCCTGATATATCCTTAAATGCACTGTACTTCGCTTCATCAAAATCTAGAGCAGATCGTATTCTTTCTACCAAAGACTTGTTTGCAGTATGAACATCTTCCATCTTCAGCTTAGACTGGCCACTTGTGGGCAACTTACGCACCTGTGTTGCAGAAACTGGAGGAAAGCCAGAATCAGAAAGGTCAAAAGATGAACTGTCGGTAAGGTTCGGGGCAGACGTCAAGCCTCAACAGCTTTCCATTACGGCCAAGGTTCGCCGGCAGCTCCAACGTGAAATTGTTCTCCCAAATCTGCAAGACCTCGAGATTCGGGAGATCTCCGATGAACGAAGGGATTGGACCCACGATCCGAGGATTCAAAAACCCCATCGAAAAGAGAAACCCTAATTTTGTGATTTCTGATCGATAGGTAGGAATCAATTAATCCTTTACTTTTTGCTTCGATCTTCAGTCTTTGATCGATCGGTGTTTCAGATCGGAGAGAGAATGCCTTCGCACGCAGATCTGGATCGGCAGATCGAGCACTTGATGGAGTTCAAGCCTCTAACGGAAGCTGAGGTCAAGACGCTTTGCGAGCAAGCTAGGGCTATTCTGGTTGAGAAATGAAATGGGTCAGATGATGAAGATTGTATAAAAGATTGAAATTTCTCTGATATTAAAAAATAATTTTGTGGATCTCTTCCATTACGAAAAGTGAGAGAGGGACCCTAGACCAATTTTTCTCAAGATAAAATATCATATCATATCTAAATCATAATTATTTTATTTTTTCTATCACAAAAATTAAAAAAATCAAAAAGTCTATCTTAAATAAAAAAATTTTAACCCCAGGCTAAAAAAATTAAATAACCAATCTACATTCCAAACGAATCCTTTAATACAGATGAGCCGTCGAAAATCTCTTTCCTAAACCCTATACCACCGAAAATTGCTTTTGTTATTATTTTTTTGTTTTCATGGTTAAGTTAAGAAAACTTCTTATTTGTTCTTAATTACTTTTAGTTATTTTCATTTTTCTACAATTTCCTCGATATAATAAATTTTGTGATTGATTGAGACGTTTTAAATTATATAAATAAATAAAGTTTTTCGATTCGTGTCAAAATATTCCTAATTTTTTTAGTAGTGCACTTGAAGAGGTGATTTTCAGCTACCATACCTAAAAGCTTGTGACTTTTGAAATGTCTTAGGTGTGTTTAGATGAATTTTTTAAGTACTTCAACAACTGGAAATTCGTTGGGTGGAAAAAGTAATTAAAGTCTTTTAAGAGAAAGAGTCCAATCTAGCCATGACCAAAAGACTCTTGAATTTTTAAATCTTAAAAAAAAAAAAAAAAAAAAAAAAAAAAATTAGATGGTAATCTAAAAATAATTTAGTAAAAAAATGGAAAAAAAAAATCAAAACACTTTTATATTTCCATATAATTTTCATTTCTTAAGACAGAAATAATTTTTAAAAATCAAATAATATATTGAAGACTCTTTATGATTTCTAATTAAAAGTTCTCAAATGAAAGAGAAAGAGAAAAGAGAAATTAGGATCAGAAATGTAGAAGCCCTGGAATTTTAGCCCTAAAAAAAGGGGTTTTCTTTCCCACCAAAACTCACATAGAAATGGATTCTTCACCGCCATGCGGACCATGGAAGCCATGCTTACACCACCACCACTTGTTCCTCTGCCCTATTCCACTCCCTCACCACCACCACCACCACCACCACCACCTTCATATTTCACCACAGTGCCCACATCACAGCTACCTTCTCCAACCAAACAGCCACTCCCTTGCAAGCCCTAACTTTCTCCCTTTGCCTAACCAATCGAACTTGCAGGTTTCTGGGTTACGCCAAACTTACCCCCCTTCGGATGCCCCGTAAGTGCTCCTTCAATTTTGTTCTCTGTCGCTTTTTTTATTCGGTGTCTTTTTTTTCTTTTCTGTTTTTATGCATCTAATTGTGCTTGGTTGTGTTCGAACTAGGGTTTTGCATTGGACTTGCAGTGAATCAGATTGAATTGCTCAAATTGTTGGGCTTTTTTTCTTTCTATAAATTATTGTTTTTGATGACAAGTCGAAAACGTGTTCGTATTTTGTTGGATATTTGAATGATTGGTTTTAATTCAGTTGGCTTAATTCGAATTCACATTCATATGTCAACACTCGGATGTCCATTCAAAGTTACGTCTTATTTGGTTTTTATGCGTTGAAATCCTTTGAAGCACAATGGACTCATTTGTTTGTGATCTTATCTAAAACACAAGGAACTTTCTTTATTCGATTTCAATGGAGTGTCCAAAAATCAGATTTTGTTTTTTTAATGTCATTTGTTCTTTGGTTTACAAATTACAAGAGAATGTGAAAAGAGGAAAGACTTAAAAAGTTTGAATTTTGCAACTTTGGAGACTTGAGAAACTGGGAATTCCTTTTGATGGAGCCTCTGTAGTCTGTAAGCAGAGTCTAGTTGAGTTTCTCATAGTTTTTTTTTTCTTTTCTTCTTCTTCTTCTTTCAATTGCCACTTCATTCAATTCCATTTTGGCTGTTTGATAGGATGATGCAAGAGGAGGAGGGGTACGAGCAGGGAGTGGTAGAGGAAGATGAAGATGAAGAAGACCCTGTTTTTGTTTTGACTGATGAATGGAAGGAGTTCTTTGCAAAATCTGAAGCTAAAAGGAAATTAGGTAAGCTGATTCCTCTGCTTTATCTTAGTAATTTTCTTTGAAACATTGTCTCTAATCATCTACGTGAATTGTGCACAGCAAAGAAGCAGGCTAGAAAAAAGGGAAAAGTATAGGCCGAGAACTTGGAAGCATTCTTGATTATTCATTCAGTCATTCTTCAAGTGAGAGGTGGTGCTGGGAGATTGAGAATTCTGTGAAGGAATGACTCAGAGCCTTCTTGTTTTGGGGACAGTCTAGTGGGAGGGAGGGTGAAGACGGTGATGAAGCTGCACAAGACACTTGCACGATTTTTGTTTTTATCCCCAAGTTGTACAATGTTTTTTGTTACATCTGTCATTCTTTTTTTCTTTTTGAGATCAAATTCAGAGTATCCATTGATTTTCAGTTTGCTTCTCAAGGTTGTGTGTTCTGTGAAAAGCTGTGTTTAAAGTCATAATCAGACTTATTTAGCATCTTCTGCTATACTCTTGAAATGTTTCATCCATGTAAACAATATTTGATGATGCAAAAGATTTTATAGTGTTCAATAAAATTTGTTTTAACTAAATTCAAGTTAAATCAGTTGTTTGTCAATAATGGCAGTGGATTTATCCGCATCACAATATGATTATTTTTGTGTAGTGGATTATTTATATGCACATGTATTTCTGGTACGTGGCTTGCTGATAAATCAAACTGTTCTCATTCCCAAATTAGTGCTCAAACTCCTTTCCATGTCAATTAGTAAGGGTTTTATTTTTTGGACCTTTTTTTTTTTTTTTTTTTTTTTTTTTTTTTTTTTTGCATGGGATGTTATGTTTGTTTTCTGGAATGAACCCATAGCATTTTGAATCAAAAGAATTATGAGTAGCTCAGGAGGAACAAAAGGTATGCAAACACAACTTCTCTCAAAGTACTTGACCAAATCAACTAGGCTCATTAATTTCAAGATTCTAAGTTACACCATTCTTGCCTCATTGAGAGCATATATGTTCAAATAAATGATTGCGCATGCAAAAACATAAAAATGGATTCTTGTCGAATGAATCCAGTCAAATTAAAATGTCTGCAATCTTGCATAGCCCATAAAGCTCCTGAGTGATATTACAGAATTGAACAGATCAACCTTTCAGAGAAAATGTTATGCTGCTCAAAGCATATCCTTCGTTTCAGCGCAACCAGAAAGGCAAGTGGTGTTCAGCAATGGGTTGATACCCTCCTTCCCATTGACGTGTAGCTGACTAGCCCAACCTTTTACTGTCTTAAAGCAAGCTTGTTCATCGAGGCATTAATTCTCTCCTCTGTGATCATTTTGTGGCTGTCATAGAAATCTAGTATCTCCATTGCAATATTTTTCACCTGTCAAAACATAACACACATCAAAGATTTATGATGAGGAGAAATAAATCGTTTTCTAAACTTCATAGTGACAACCATAATATGCACTCCATGGAACTCGATTGCAGCCTTTCAAGCTCCATTGCCACTACGCAATTCACGCATGAAGAGGAGCACTCAGATGTATCAATAATGAGAGAGAGAGAGAGAGAGAGAGAGAGAGAGAGGCTATGACATAGTGAAGACTCGGGGTTTAAAGGCTTACCACATTCATCTCAACTCGAAGCTCTTCAAACCATGCAGTGCTCTCTTTATCTTTGAGCACGCTTGCAACATATATGCAAGCTAATGCAATCAAGTGTGGAGGATGAATGAGAATTAGATCCATCTTGTATGTGTCATTAACAAGTCCCCTGCTGGTTTAAAATGCCAGAGTGAGCTCAACAAAGTTTTAACTTGACCATGGCATTTAATGAACCACACGAAAAATTCTGCAAGACAAACATTAGACTACTCTTTTAAAGAATAGAATGCTCACAAAACATTATTTTCTCTCTTAATATCTAATTCTTCCTTTTTATAACATTATTTTCTCTCTTTTTGATGAAGAATGAACAGAGTAGAACTTTGTCAGAAGAATAAAACAACATAATCAGGTAACCAACCAATTCTTATTGAGTTATTAATTCAAACTTTACTATGCACTTAGCACAGTTGCAGAATGGGTGTCAGTAGCAGGTCATGCAATGGAGAAGAAAATTATTTTGAACCTTTAAAGTGACTTTTTTATTAAAAAAAATATAAGAAAACCAAAAGAACCAAGAATGCTAAGACATTTTTAAACAACCACCAGAAAGTTGAATACAGTGATGATTTGGTTTTTACCAACATATCTGAGTTACATCATTCATGCCAGCATCCTGAAGCAACCTGCCAAGAAAAATATAAAAAATATAAAAAATAAAAAGAAGAAGAAGAGGAAGGGGATGAGACAAAGAAGACAAAACGAAATCGCAACTCAAATGTTATTTCAAGGAAAGTCTGATTTGCTAGCAAGCCTAGCATCATGAGGAAGACCAACTAGAGGTGGCTTCAAGAAAAGAACCCAGGCCCAGCAAAAAGCATCCACATATCCTGAGGTAGCTTAGAGTTGGTTTGAGAAACTAAAAATTCCAACCCATGGCGTCCTACAATTCTATTCCTACCAGAATCTCATAAAGCTACCTGATAAATCTAGAGAAGTTGCAAACGGATTGGAAATAATTACAAGCATTGAATTATAGCAGGAACATAACAAGTTCATTTAAAAGGCTGATGGGGAATCTCGGGGAGATGGTTGTGCTGACTTTATAGACAATGTAACAAAGTAGATCAAGCTAAAGTACACTAACCTCATGATATTCATTTATCTTGAATAGAGAATCAGAGACATACGGCATGGCCTCATACCCACAAAATGTCATGTCATATTAGAGAACGGGTTGAGATTACTTTTGTTTAAGGACTCATCATGAAATTAGCCACAGGAGCAAAAAGAGTTTGAAAAGAAAAAAGGCCCCCAGGGGATGGCATATGCTTATAGAAGAAATGAGTAGGAACCACATGTGATGACTACTAGAATGTACCAAAGTGGGGAAATCAAGCATGCTATTTCGTCAAGTGAAGTGTTAAATTTTGGGAGAAAACATCAAAATGGGGATGGTCAAACCATTTTAAACAAATGCAGTCTTGTAACATGTTCGTCAAGCGAAGTGTTGCAATGCAATCTTGTAACATGAAGAAATACTTACTGAGGTAATGCACGGTAAGGATGGAATACAACTAGATAATAGTCGAGTGCTTCCAAAATCTTCATTTCCATCTCAAGTATGTCCTTTATTTCATATCTATACCTTTCATCCAAATCTGCAACACAAAAATGGCAGATGCTCGGCAGCTACATTTGAATTCTAAGATAATTAAATGACAAATCTAAGACTGGCTCAATATAACAAGTGTTTACATATTTTTCTGATGTAAAATACAAGCAGCCTAGCCTGCACTGTGCTTTCTTCAGCTTTTGATGCCAAGTACAAGCAGGTTGGAGCCACTAGACGTGGATCATATTCAGTCATACTTTTCCTGAAGCATGAAGAGAGATAATTCTTAGCAAGCTATGTCATAGGATTTAACATATGCTTGAATGTGCTTCATAATGAAACACTGCTGAAGATGCTAATATATGCAGCAACCTGTTAGAGTTGAAGATGCTAATAAAAATAAAACCACCATCACACACCCACAAATCAGAGAAGATCTTCCCATCCAAAGTAGAAACCATGATGTAATACGCAACATAATGAAACTAATTTAGTTTTCTTTTTAATGAGGAGAACGTTGGGTTGGGGCAATTGTTGCACCTGATCTTTTTTCTTCTTCTTTTTTTCCTTCCCATTTTAGTTTATTTGTTTTTGTATGCCACGTTTAATTGATATGAATTTGTTGTCTATTAAATTTTCACATCTTTATGGAGTTCTTATAGTCCCTATATTTTCTTTTGTTTTAAAAAAATAAAAATGTGTGTGTGTGTGTGTGTGTGTGTTCCAAAAGAAAACAAAAAGAACAAGAAAAAAGGATTGTATTGTGGTTCAAGCGTGCCTCCCCCATTTAGGAGTCATATAACAGTATTGGGACGACTCCTCAAAGCAAGTTTGGTATGTGCTTTCAAGTAGGCTGTTTCTGTTTGCCTTTTCACTGATGGAGTTCACAAAAATATATATAAACAAATAAATATTGGTTCATACCACCAACTGTGTGCAAATGCATTAGATGTTAACTTCTCTCACTCTCAAATCTCAAATTTTTTATTTCACTCACCACTTGTATGTGTTTACATAGCATTGGTTCTGAAACAATTAAATGCATGCTGACATATAAGCATCACAAATTCACAACCAACTGAGATAAAATGCAAGAACAGTTAATATGAAGCAAAGGCCAGTGGTGTTTGGCCACTAATAGAGCATTTTTTCCCCATGTCAGGAAATTGTTCGATATACCTGGTATATACACGTCTCATGTACGCAACAGCAGTGGCTACAACCCTGAAAGATTGACCAACAGATTAGAGATGACATAAATTGGGGTAAGTTAATAAAGAAAAAGTTTCACATCAATTTGCAGTTATCATGAATGTGCTGAAATGTTTTTACGAGGTTCAAGAATGTCGAAATTAATTTTCGGTTATGATTATGATGGATGCAATCTGACAGACAAATTAATAACATTGCAGGAATGCCAATTATTTTCAGGAACAACAGAAGCAAAATTTCATGGTATATAGTTAATATTACAATTATGTGAACATGTTCCAGTAGTAATGACTAATATCTTCAAGTGAGTAAGAAACTGATTAAGAGGCTTGGACGGGAGAAACAATTGTGCCAATGGAACATAGACCAGCCAACTCAAACTCAAGCAAAATTCATCAACATCAGGTTTTTCAGCCTTGTTCACTCATTAAATTATTTTAAGAACCCATGACTTTAATCATAAAATACACACTTCTGTGTATGCCTGATAGAACTCAATTAAATGCCTTTTAATTGAAACATTGAAGTAAGGTATTTGGGGAGAAATCATTAACAATTTAAAAACCAAACAATAACCACTTCAAACCAGTTTTAAATATTTAAAATGCTTTCAGGATCAGTTTTAAAAGATTTTGCACATCCTTGCACGGAGTGGTTCCCGTGATATAACAAGGAACTCCAATAAGTTTATACTACCTCCAAAACCTTGATAACAGAAAATACCAAGTGATTGGTAGCATCTAACACTGATGACAATCTGATATTATTCATTATAGCTTACAATATATATGTATATATTTCCCTCTGGAAGGAATCTACCATGTACATATTTGGCAAATAGTATAAACAACAACAAAAATGAAGTCAAACCTTTGTCTCACTTTCACACTTTGAGCCAATCTCCCAATGTCTGGAGAAGAAAAAAAATAAATAAAAGAGAGAAAAAGAAGATTGAGAGAGAGAGAAAGAGATCAGAACATGCAGGGAAAGATTATCAACTGTGATGCATGCATTATTGTCAGTGCCTTTTTTATATGATTATCAGGCACACAAGTTCCAACAATTGATTTTACATGATAAAAGGTTGCTTAGTAGAGCATAAAAAGGTAAGATCCAAGTAGAAAAGTTGCTATTAATTTCCTGCAAATATTCAGCAATATATAATGAACTGTTGGTTCTAAACATTTGAGAATATAACCCAAGCTTCATTCTAAATGACCATCGCAAGCAAAACAACAAAAACGCATACCATCATGTCAGCTAAAACTCTTCATACTAAATTCTATAAGAGATGAAAGGAACACTACGTGTCCATGTAAGACTCACCATACCCAGAAAATAATGGGACAGTAAATCTATATTATATATTGATTCGATATCCAAATATTATATATAGATTCGAATCTACATATGCACTTGTAAGAAATATGTACTTAAAAACAAAAGATTCTATAATGGAATCTAAATGCCCTAGTAAGAGTCGAGATATCCAAAGAAACGAAAAAGAATTTCACATTTCATTCCATCCATTTGCATTTAAGAAATCAAACTGCACATTCCAATTCATCAGCAAGTATGAGTTTCAAATGAAAATAAGATTTTATTCATAAGGAATTCTTCAACAAACCTTGATACAATTGATACAGGTGATCCATTTCAAAAACTTATCTTCAACACATACTAGCAAAAAGAAAATTAAAATGGTTATAGTGGGTTTGTTTGCAACTACGTAAGGCAATTTAGCAAGTCTTCATCTCTTCTATTTCAAAAAGTTGTGTCTGTTTGCTTCACTAGGCCATGTTTGGCAATTGGCTAAAATAGTCAAAAAGTCAACCATTTATCTACTTTCTTACACGTCTTTCGCAAAAAGTCAAAAGACAACTAAAATAGTCAACTCCCAAACGAGCCTTAACTTGATTCCATGAGCCCAGATGAAATAAACAGATGTTTTCCACATACAAGCCATAACATAACCCCAGAAAACAAACGAAGTTTACGGATAATAAATTGCAGAAAAGCAAATTTTATGGAGTAAGATTGTTCCTGAAGAATACCCAATTGAGAGTAATTTCATATAATAGCCTAAAATTGCAGAAACTAGATAAAAACCATGGAAAGAAGCTTGGAACCCATCAGGATTACAATAAAACAACCAGAATTTACATACAGGAGCTGAAACCCAGTTGATGATTATAATTATGTAAGTGTGTGTGTGGAAGAGAGAGAAAGTAAATACATACAATTGGCCATGTGCATCTTAATGATCTTGAAATCTTCAAGAGTGATGCCCTTTTCCCTATCAAGGGGCTGCACAACATCCACCTCCTCCTGGTCCAATAGCTCTTTGCTATCAAACAAAACAATTTTAAAAAATAAATCGAATCGATCAAACGAAATCAAAACATAAATGAATAAATCAAAACAAACACAAAAACTAAAATTTAAAAAAAAAAAAAAAAAAAAACCCTAAGATTGGGAAGGAGATGAGTCTGAAACACTCACTAGTGCGATGAAGTCCAGAAATTGGCAGCCATCTTTTCCTGATTTTGTTTGCAGAGATTGAAACTAGATTTGCTTCAATTGCGAATAATCACATGAAACTTTCATCGACTTTTTTGTCTCTCGCGACTCTCTCATTCCTCTTTTTTTCTTTTTTTAGGTAAATTCAAATCCATCCCTTATATTTGTTTAAATTACGATTTATTCCACATAGTTTGGAAAATTATAAATATTTTTTTATAATTTACAATTTCATAATAAATGATTCATTTTATTAATAACTTATTAAGTTAATTAATAATTTTTAGTAATGTTTGATATTTTTTTAATTAATAATTCATGTAATTTTATTATTATATAAGAGAACAGTTAGAATTTTATTTTTTCAGTTAATTCTGTTAAATAAAAAATTCTGACAATGAGATATTTATAATTTTTCAAATCACAATAGGTAATTCATATTTTAAATAAATCTCATAAGATATACCTGCAATTTAACATTTTTTACTTACTTTTTGGGTGACTATAAGAGTTAGAGTTAAGGTTAGCATTGGATTAAAGTTTGAGATTGAAAAAGAAGAAAATAACAACGTGAACGGTGCTCGTGATTAGTGTTAGGTCGAATGGCCTCTCATCCATCATTTGTCTGAACTTAGGCTGATTAAAAAAAAATAAATCTGCATCTATCCATTTAGTTAGTTGATGTAGATTAAGAGGTTGTTTTGAGTGTCATAAATAAGAGCACTTTTTGACTTTTTGGACTAAAAAGGTAAGAAAAAAATATGGTTATTTAAGATAACTTTTTGACTTTTTACGAAAAAATGTGTATTAAAAAATTGTATAAATTAGTATATATGAGAAGATTGAGATAAAATAGGCTGTACGGTGGGATGAATTAAGGGACAGCGTGTGCAGAGTGTAAGCTAAGAGATGGTTCCCTCTTTTTTAGGCATTGAATTGGACGGTACTGTTCAGCCTGTGGGGGCCCACCATGGGTCCCGTTTTGCTAATCGGAACTGTTCAATGTGTAGAACTCGTCGAGTACTATATGCCTGTAAAAAATCACGTTGATCGGATATCGATAATTATCTGATTGGATTAGTTTTTTTTCAACTGTTAACTATAACACCATCCATTTTTTATACTAACTGATTTGATTATGTAGTTAATGATATCCGATCAACGTGATTTTTTACAATTGTATAGTACTCGACGAGTTCTACATATTAAACGGTTCAGATTATTAAAACAGGACCCGTGATGGCCCCCACGGGCCGAACAGCACCGTGTTGTTTTGTGCACCCACCTGTGCAATTTTTTTAAAAAAGTCAGCTTTGTGTCTGTGGGGACGTCAAAGTTGTTTATAATAATTTTGTGTAAAATTAATTTTTTTATATTTTTTTTTGGTAAATAGTGATAACTTTTTAACTTTTTTAATAACTTTTTAGCTTTTTAGATTTTTTTGGGTATCTCAAACTAGGCCTAAGTAGGCCATACGGGTTGGCAGTTAGACGCAAATCAGTTTGGCAATTTGAGTTTTACTATTTTTGACATTTTTTCGAATTGTTTTTCAGTAATTATTTTTACTATTTTGGGCCTTATTTAGATCCAAAATTTTTTATTCTTCATTTTTATAATAAAAATAGAGACCCAACGTTCATATTTCATAAATAACTAATATAATTACTAAATAAAAAGTCATTTTTTTAACACACAAAGCATAAAAGTATAACATCATTTTTCTTAAGGGTATTTTGTGAATTGGGTTGGTGGTCTCCTATCTGCTATCCATCCGAACTTAAGCGGATTAAAAAAATACATTCGTTTGCTCAAACTATCGGAACAGTCTATTATGCGATAGATTAATTCGAGCCATTCGGTTTTGGTGAGTCGAATGGATGCTTGCCTATCCGTAAACAACAAACATCAAAGAGGGAATGGGGAGCAGATGGTGTCAAAGAGAAAATAAGAGGGGTAACAAGAAATCAATAAAAAAAATGGTCTACAACGAGGTGAAAGGAAATATAATGGAGGAATGATGGGCAGTTGAGAAAAAGAAGGATATTATAGAGAGGTAAAGAGAAAAAATAGAGGTCGTTGGGGGATAAAAGGAAAAGCGATCGCGAATAGAAGGAAAGAGGAAAGAGGAAAGAGGAAAGAGGGTTTAAATGATTTTATCATATTTGTCTTAAATGTGATTTTCTTATAAATTGCTCAGTTCTTTTTTTTTTTAAAAACAAAAAAGTAATAAATTTATGGAATTATAATTATCAAATTAATAATTTTTTTTATTATAATAAATAATCTACATAGAAATTTCAATAAAATAAATTATTCAAATTATTTTATTAGATCCTGGTGGGCCACAAGAGTGGACTAAAAAAGCCTAATGACATAAAGGTAATTTTTAGAGTTAAATCCTACGAGGGGACGAGGCTTCAGAGGTCACCTTTATATAGTTGGACCACTCAATTATAGAGTGGTAAATCATGAACTCACATACAAGTAAGGATTCAAATCCACACTTGAGTATGATTCGTCTAAACTTCAAAGATTGATCTTGCTAACTATATATACTATTATCTGAATAACTAACCTAGACCTTTTTGGGAATCCAAGTTTGAGATTAAAATAGCCTCAAAGACTAAAAAAATCAAATAGTTTCAAATAGTGTCCTAAACCAATGATTTATATATATATATATTTTTTTTAAAAAGCAACAGCTCAGCAAGCAACCTACACTGTTATGTTGATAGTGTAGACACAGGCTGTCCCATTGTTGGTAAATGATAATTTTGTCCTTTTAAACTAATTTTGGGAAAAGTGAGATTAGGGACAAATT
Source organism: Camellia granthamiana (assembly GCA_036172215.1). Classification (NCBI taxonomy): domain Eukaryota; kingdom Viridiplantae; phylum Streptophyta; class Magnoliopsida; order Ericales; family Theaceae; genus Camellia; species Camellia granthamiana. The sequence goes on along the minus strand of CM069915.1, from coordinate 21,712,881 downwards.
TATCATTTTAGCCTCAAGTATTATTTCAAACACATTTTTCAATATAATAATCAACCAAAAAATTCAACATAACTTCTCAAATATAGAAACTAAAATAGCCTACTAGGCTTCGTTTGGGAAGTGGGTTGGCTTTTTTGACTTTTTAGTTTTTTTTGTTATTTTAGCCTGGGGCTAAAAAGTTTGGTTTGGGAAGTGGGTTGGTTTTTTTAGATTTTTTCATTTTTTTGTAAAAAAAAAGAAGATAATGATTATAGGTTGGATGTGATGTTTTATCTTATTAAACTAAAAAGCCTATTTTGCTTTTTGTGACTATTTTAACTCAAAACCCACCATAAAATAGCCAAATAGTTAAAAAACTAAAAAAGTAGCCACTTCCCCAACAAGGCTCCAGAGAGAGTAAAAACTTATAACTAACCCTAGAGTGAGTAAAAGCATAAAAGTTCCGTCTAGCAAGAGGTTTTTTGGCTATTTTAGTCACAAAAAACAAAATAGGTTATTTTAGTCATAACAAACAAAATATTACATTCAACCCATAATCATTATACTCTTCTCTCATAAAAAAATTTAAAAAAATCAAAAAATTAAAAAAAATTTCTCAAACTAAACTTTTTAACCTAATTTAAAATAGTTAAAAAAATTAAAAAATTAACCCACTTTGTAAACGAAGGCAAAATCTCAAGACTAGTGGCACTAAGACTGGACTAGACCAAGTGCATGAAAAACATTGAGAAGAGAGGGTAGCGTCCCAACAATAGTGTGTCAGCCTGTGATCAAGTGACTTGACTAGATCGATAGAAACAATTTTTATTTTGCATAAAAATCATCAATATTAGGGGGTACAGTCCCAACAATACTATGGTTTCATTTGAGATGTGAGATGATTTTTTAATTTTATGGTTTCATTTGAGATGTGAGATGATTTTTTTAATTTTTTAATTTTTTTGATTATTGTAGTTTGGAGTTAAAATTTTCATCTAAATTGAATTTTTTTATTTTTTTATTTTTGTAAGAAAAAATAAAATAATTATAATTTAGAAGTAACATTTTATTTTATTAACTTTTTAATTTATTTTATTTTTTTATAACTATTTTAATTAAAAAAATTGACTTTAACCTATGCCAAACGAGGGCTATATCAGCTACGATACGGTGAGACTTGAACCCTTTTAATTTTTTTTTTTCAAGAAATCAAAGCCCCTACCACCTTCGTACAATAACAAATTTTTATTTTTATTTTTATTTCCAATGTATTAAAAAAAATAACAAATTTTTATTTACATCCGATGTACGTGTTCATGGGAGTTTTTTTTTTCAATATTCTAAAAAAAAAAATTTTGAGAATTGACCAACTATTCAAATTATTTGAGAAATTAACCTACTTTTTAAAATTAAATTTGAAAATGTAATTTTAAATTGAAATCACATTTTCAACACGCAATTTCAACTTGAAATCACATGTTGAAAATGTAATTTTATGATGATATAAATTTTACTAAGATATACTACATTTTCGATATGTGATTTCAAGTTGAAATTACATGTTGAAAATATAATTTTCAATTTAAAATTACATTTTCAAAATGTGATTTTAAAAAATAAGTTAATTTCTTAAATAATTTGAAAAGTTGATTAATTCTCTCAATTATTATTATTTTTAAATATTTAAAAAAAAAAAAAAAAAACTCCATGTTCATGCGGCAATTATAAAATTCAGTTGAAATAATGCAACAATTTTTAATTTTTTTTTATTCCTTATCTTTTCCTCTTTCTCAAAGCCAACAATAAACAATGCATGACAATCCTACTTGTTAAGCTTCAGTCATGTAGTTATTTTAATTTTTAATTATTTTAGTAAGTTAAAAATTTCATATTTAGAAAGAAATGAGATTTTTTTATAATTTGATGTGATGTTTGTAAGAAAAGAAAAATGATTATGAATTTAATATGATATTTTATTTTATTAATTATTTTAATTTAATTTATCTTTTTATAAATTTTAATAAATAAATAAATAAAAGTTTGACTTCCCGACCGCTTAGCATAGTGACAAAAAACATGTTTCTCACACAAATGTCATGTACTGAATGATACTTCGGCGAGAGAGGGGAAAAAAAATGCAAAAACAAACAAATGGTGTAAAACCATTGAAGAAGATGAGCCACAAATTTTCTTTTCTGGAATAGTGTACGATTCGAGTATGCTCGAAAAGAGTGTTATCATCTATTATTGCACCAATCTAATTATTATTAAGTCCAATAATTGCATAGAAAAAAAAGGAAATTTTATTATTACAACTCCCTATCATATACATTTTTAAAATATATCCATTTTTTTAATAATAATCTTATTTTAATTATGTCTTATAAGATTTTTAATTATGTCTCATATATTATTTTATTATAATATTTTTAACAACAATGATTCATCCTCCCCTTTTCCTATCACCCCCTTTGACCCCCTCTCTCTCTCATTGGTTGCTTTTTCTTTTTCTTTTTCTTTTTTTTCCTGCTCCTCCAATCACTCCTGACACATGGCAAAGGGGGTGAGGGGGGTGACCCCCAAAAGGGGGTCTCAAGTATTATTCTATTTTTAATTATAACTTAAAAAATATAATATTATATATATATTTTTAATTATAAAATACACGCGATACACATTTTTGAAAGTGTACACCATAATCTTTCATCAACCCAACCATCAAGTCCGATTAAGGACTAATTATTGTGTGCAAATAACACATGCATTGGAGAATGAAGATTAATGAAATCGGAACGTTGAGAAGGGACTAATCAATGAATTTGTTTTCATTAAGAGGCAATTTGTAAAACTAGCTAAAAGTTAGTTTTTAATTTTTAACTCATTTTGGATCACATTATCTCTTATATTTTTTATACACAAAAAGATAAAAAAGTCAAAAAAGTAAGAAATAAGTTTTTAACCAACTTCCCAAATCACCCCTAAATATATGTTACAATTTGTTAAATTTAATTAATAATTAGTTTTATGTATAAAAAATATAAAGTATTAATTATAAAATATTATATATAAATACAAATATTACTAAAATAATCAAATAATAAATACATCTAATTAAATGCACAAGTTAAAAATAAAAAGTTATTGAAATCAGTGTCAATTAACATACTTCTAAATACAACTTAACAAGTGGCCCTATGGTACTCGTTAGCATTAGCCATCAAGGAGATAATAGGGTTGGGACAAGGGTTAATCTCACCACGTCTAAAAGGCTTTGTTTAGCTTGATTTTTAAAATATGTCAATTTTTTTTATAAAAAAATTAAGGATAAATTACATTATACTTTTGATTTGTTTAAAATATAGATTGTCCCTATAATTGTGAAAATTATATTTTGTCCCTTTAAATTTATAATCATGTAACAAATTGCTCATTTTATTAATCAATCATTAAGTTAATTAAATATTTTTAATAATGTTAACAATATATTTTATTAACAGTTCTAGTAATTTCAACCAACTAGGCATAGCCTAATTGGCCACCATACCTTCCTTAATAACTAACATTTCTCACCAAAAAAAAAAAAAAAAACAGTTCTAGTAATTTCATTCTTATATAAGAGGATAGTTAGGAATTTTATTTTTTCTGTCATCTATGTTAAATGATAAATTGTGACAAAATGAGTGTGTGTAATTTTGAAAATTTCATAGACAACCTGTATTTTAAACAAATCTTAAGAGTGCGTTTGAAATTTATTATAAAAAAAATAATAATTTGACAAAAATAAATAAAAATAACATTTTTTGAATTTGTAAAAAATTTCATCCAAAAAAGATAGATTTATATAAAAATGCTTAGTTTTTTTTTAAAAAATTTTTTTAAGCAAATTATTTCTTTGCCGCAATTGTCCATAGTCGGCTGACATTACATATCACTACTAGGTGGCACATACGATACGTATGCAATTTAGATAAATAAGAATAAAAGTAAATAATAAAGAAATTAATATTATAATATTGCTAAAATACAAAGAGGTGGATTCTCTTTGATCCATAATCTAGACTAGAGAGGGGTGATTTGGGCCTGTGGGGCTCATTATGAGTTTCGTTTCGATAATTTAAACTGGTCTTTTTGTCAAAAACTTCATGTATTTCATCTAAAAAAATTGGGTCGATTGAATAATTGTAACCAAATCAATTTATTGTATTTATCACACACACACACACACACAAATTATATTTTTAAAACTAAAATCATTTATTTTTTTGCCATAAACGTGATAAATTAAATAAGTTACGATTATCAAATAGATTTAAATTTTGTATGAATGAAATACATAAACACTCCGATAAAATAAATAGTTCAGATTATTAAAATAGAACTCGTGATGAGCTCATAGATCCAAATGTTGGTATTTTTTCATAATAATGCTGGAAAAAATATAAAATTAAATTAAATAGAAATGACAAAACCAATTATTTTTTTTATTATTAAAGAATGAAATATACAACAAAACTATAGAACTAAAAAAACACAAGAATGAACTAGATTACATCATAGAACATATTACAATATGGATTCAAATGGACATATAAAATAATATACAAGAAATTATTTAAATTTAAAATTTTGAAGAACAAAAGATAACGGATGTAAACTGAACCTTGTGTGATACTACAGTTTCCTTAAAACAGATTCATCACCTCCCTGATGGATGCTGGAGGTACGCCAACGTCTATATCCAGAATACAACGATCAAAACCAACTCATGTAGAAAACACCTTCTAAATAGCTTCGGCGAACTTGACAATAACAGCACTCTCTCTCTCTCTAACAAGAACCAAAGAAAGGACTAGCAAAAGGAAGATAGAAAAATTTTCTTTGTATAAAAATCATCTCCAACTTTATCTAAAGAAAATCACAAATTTTTAATTTCAAAAATATTTCTTTGTCTTCTACTTCTTCATTTTCTTCTCTAGCTTCCTCTTCTGCACTTCTTGCTTGATCTTCTTTTCCATTGCTTGCTTCTTGTTCTTCTGTGTTGCCTTCTCCTTTTTCATTCCTTCTTTTTCTTCAGATGACTCTTCTAATGTCTCCTTGAATTTGGCCAATGCCTTTTTTGATTCTTTCTTCTTCTTTTTACCCAAGACGAAACTCCTCTTATGGGTTTTTAACTAGCTCATTGTTATCTATCTGTAACAGAAGGCTATTTTATTAGAGAAATATTTAAAATTCACTAAGAGAAAAATTCAAATAAGCCAGATAAAATTCATCTAAATCATACTAAAGGGAAACAAACTTTAAAGAAAGTTGTATGGCCAGAGAAAATTAGACACAAGGAGACATAATTTTATGGGGTCAGAAAATTATGAAAGAAGCAACTATAATTTAGATATCAGAGAAAATCAAACAAGGTATATAAGTTTATGTTACTATAATTGCGGTTAGAGAAATTTGGATTTCAGAGAAAATAATTACAAGGGTAGGAATAAACAGTGTTAATCAAAATAAACAACATAAATTCAAATTTCAATGAAAATTGATCTCAAATCAGTCAAGGCACATAAGTTATGGGCCAGACAAAATTATACACAAGGAGAAATAATTTTATGGGCCACAGAAAATTATGAAACAAGTTAACATAATTTAGATATCAGAGAAAATCAATCAAGACATATAAGTTAATGTTACTATAATTGTGGTCAGAGAAATTTGGATTCCAGAGAGAATTCATTACAAGGGCATAAATAAACCGGTGGTAATCAAAGAAGCAACATAAATTGAAATTTCAGAGAAAATTGATCTCAATCAGTCAAGGCACATAAATTATTCCTTATAAGATATTGCGTTCGCAAAGAAATTGATCAAATCAAGCAAGGCACAAGGAGGGAAACAAACCAATGGTCAAAGAAATTTTGGAATTTCACTGAGATTTCAGTGGCGATAGAAATCTAACATGTTGAGGTATAAGAGAGTAGACTGGTGTCTTCTGCAGCTGTTTGGTCAAGCTTTGCAGGTTCCACTTGGCATATCTTGAGAATTCAGTTATGTTACTGTTTTCCCAATCAATGATATTCGCATGTTCACAAAGACAATACTGTGATGGAAATTGAAGTAATTAAATTTTACTAAACACACAAATTTGTAAGTATCATAACTATAATTTTGAATGGAAATTCAACTTACCAGTAATGCAATGACACACTCCGTAACTTTTTCTGAAGTTTTGTGCAATGTTGTGATAGAATCGATTAATATTGCTGTGATTGCTTCTGGCCAATCATACTGCTTTATTAATTCAAGAGGTTACACGTACTTGATAAAAACCCACCCTATTGAATTCCCACTTATTGCAAAAAATAGGGTGAGACACAAGTACAATGTAACAATGATTGCTACATCTTTGAAGTCAGTTGGTTGCTTGGCTTTCATTGCTTTGACCAAGGCATTCTTAAGAACAGGACCAATGAGTCTTGTGTCCTTTGGGAATTTTCGCCTTAGGAATGCAGTGTTTGGCTTTTTTGAGTATCTTAATGACATGGCTCCTTTACCACCTTGCAAACCAAAATTCAAGGTCATGTCATTGGTTATAAAGGTCAAGTTCTTTTTACCAACTATGAATGCTTTTGTTTTTTCATTGTAACATTGGATTATTGCAACTACATCATCATCAGATTTCCTAGACTTCCTTGGATCCAACCTTCCAGTTGTTAGAGCTTAGATCAAATACCAGAGTGGAGTCTTTTGAATCTCTTCAAGTTGGTTTGAATTGAATTTAAGGGTTTGAAAAATAAGACAACAGATGAGAGGTTGGATCGATATTGAATGTTGTAATGAGCTCTCATTCTTTGGAGTTTAATAGGTTTTTTTCCCCTTGAGCTTGAGTCTTTTGAAGTTGGGGTATTCATCTTGATACTTGTTGCTTCATCACCTTGGGCTTGTGTTTTTTGGCGAGAAGTTTGTGGTGTTTTGCTACTTTTTAATCTAAGATCATAAGAAGACTAAGAGAATTTCTGTTTCTTTCGCGGTGTTTCTGGGGTTTTGCTGCTTTTGTGTTTCGCCATTTCTAGACAATGAAAATATAATGATGTTAATATTAAGGGGTTGTTTGGAATGTCCTAAATAAGTGCACTTTTTGACTTTTTGGAGTAAAAAATTGAGGAAAAAAATATGATTGTTTGGGTTAACTTTTGGACTTTTTATGAAAAAATGTGTATTAAAAAATTATATAAATTAGTGTGTAGGGGAAAATTATGATTGGGAGTTGTGCAGCCGTACTTTTTGACTTTTGGTAAATAGTGATAACTTTTTAACTTTTTTAGTAACTTTTTGACTTTTTGACTTTTTTGGCACATGCCAAACTTGGCCTAAATCCCAGAGAAAATTGAACATGCTAGAGAAAATTGAACATGTCAGGGAAAATTAGACACTGAAAGGCAAAACAACGTAAACATGCCACAGAAACTTACAGAATAGAGAAACCAATAATTGAACAAAATAAACATACCAGAGAAAATTTCAAAAAAGAAACATAAATTTAGCAAGCCACATAATATTAAAATGCTAGAGAAATTTACAGTCACAACCAGAGAAAATTAAACATGGTAGATAGACACAAAGGAGAAAAGTAATGTGGAATACATACAGCCACAGTTAATTTCCATTCCTAGATAAAATAAACAAACCAACATAAACATGCCAGACAAATTTTGAATAATTGCTAAAAATTACATATAGACGTAAATATAGTCAGAGAAAATTCAAGAAAGAAACACAAATCTCGTAAGCACAGAAAATGAAAATGACAGAGAAAATTACACATTCTAGATAAAATTAAACATGGTGAGTCAGAGAAAATTTCCATCCCATAATATGAAAATGCCAGAGAAATTTACAGACAACCAGAGAAAATTAAACATGACAGACACACACACGAGAGAAAAGTGATGTGGCCAGAGAAAATTATAAATGCTAGAGAAACATAGACACAAACAAGAGACTAAAATTACATATAGATGTAAAATATAGTCAAAGAAAATTCAAGAAAGAAATATAAATCTAGCAAGCACAGAAAATGACAATGACAGAGAAAATTACACATTCCAAAGAAAATTAAAATGCCAGAGAAATTTGAATGAATTGTATTTGAAAATTACACAGAGAAATATAGAGAAATTAACCATTCCAGAGAAAATAGGGGAATAAATAGAAACAAATGGGAGAATAAACATGCCAGAGAAAATTCAAAGAAGAAACATAGATCAAACAAATACTAGAAAAATTCAAATGACAGAGAAATTTACAGACAAAATCACACAAACATATTCAAGAATAAATTCAAAACTCAGAGAAATAACATTTTTCAAATTCACGTAGCATTTTATTACGAAATTGAAACCGTAATTAATGAAAGGCTAATATAATATGCAATTAATTGTGTTTCTAGAGAAAAACCAGTTCGATTGTAGAAAACATACCAGAGTAAGGATGAAACCCTAATTACGAACTGATATACCTTGAGATGAAGATGCAATGAGATGAAAATGAACTGAGATGACGATGAACAGTGAAAACGGGTCAGAAAAATTTGTGAGGAAGGAATGGAAAAGATTTTGGCAGAAGATAACAAAACCCTAATGTCGATAGTGAAAATGATTGTTAAACCCTAATTCTTCTGTTCTCTTGCTCATGAAGATGGTTGGATGTTTGGAATGGAACTGAGTCATCAGAATGCAGTGGAGTGTTCTTAGTTGATTTGTGAAGGGTATGTTGGTCCAAGAAAGAATTAAAAATGCACGCATTATAGATAAGGGACCTAATGCATCATCCTTTTTTTTGGTTTCCTCTATCCTCTAAATTACTATTATTAGGAACCTTAAAAAAAAAATCTCCTAGAATAAAATATTACATTCAAATCATAATCATTTTATTTTTTCTTTTACAAAAGTCAAAAAGTCTATCCAAACAAAACTTTTTAACCTCAGACTAAAGTAGCCAAAAAACTGAAAAACCAACTCACATCTCAAACGAAGGCCTAATAAACCAATTCCGTGCCACATCATTAATCATCACAATTTAAGAAATTTTAATATATATTTCTTTTAAGAAATTAAAAGTCATTCTCTACCATCCAAGGTGGATTACGCTATTTTTTTTATTCAAACGAAAAATTACAAGACAGACAAAAGAAAACACCACAAAACACAAAAAAAAGGCATAAACATATTGAGAGGGAGATTTGTGCCGAACAACGAGTTTGGCTCTGCCTTTTTCGCCCCCCCCTTTCGGAAGGTTTGAAAGAAAGGCCTCACAGTTCGGACTCCAGCGGTTCTAAATCTAATCTCACAAGTGTAATGTGAAACTGATAAACACCAAAAAGTCTAAATCCAGCAAATCATTTTGAAAAATTGATTTTGAATCAAAAAGTGCCAAAATTGGACCGCTTTGCCAGATACAGAGTCGCCACCTAAATATTTTATTTTTGAGAAAATTTAGGAAACCCTGACTCGTGCCAAAGGCCACGTGTCCATCATCACCAAAGTTACCTCGACTCGGGAACTTAGGTATGAAGGGGGAAGGTCATGAATTGAACTCCCCCACTCGCCCGATCAAAGATCGGCCTCTATTAATCATGATAAGATTTTTTATAAACATTATGCGTTTTTATTTCGATTATTAGCTAACATTACTATGTGATGCGCACAAGCAAGTATAGACTAGTTTGCTTAATTTGGAACAATTCAACTCATGTTTGTTTTTGCGAAAATGGTTTGAATTTGCCACCTCAAGTGGACTTAAAAGATGTGGATTTGCCACCAAACATAGTAGACTTGAAATATGATTTGCCACTCAACAAAGTGGGCTTAAAGACGCACATTTGTTGAATTGTTCCAATTCAAACAACAAGCCTTCATCCTCAGGCATTCATGCAGTTTAGCATTTAAGCACATAGCCTCATGGCAAGCATGTTAATCATGGCAACATTCACACTTATGCAAGTATGCTAAAGCGTAAAAACTCACCTAGTACTCCAAGCTAAGAAAACATGAGTTAGTAAATAATACATGATTCCTAACTATACAAAATGCCTAATGCAACACATGCAATATGCAATTAATAGGCTCGGCTACTAATATGGCATATGGATCGATTTGAACAACATGTGATTAAACACGTATTCAAAGAAGTATTGAAATGACAATGCAGTTTGAATGATGCGCCGAGCCTCGGTACATGCAATACGAATGTATGGATGCAAGCATGCGATATGCTAATTGAAATATGATCCCTAATCTAACCATCAAAAGCGATTAAATAAAAGGGAGAAAGACGTAGGGTTGGAAAACATACACACACACATGCACACTTATTACAACATTATGCCCTCGCGAATGAGGGTTCGAATGAATAAGAGCTAATTAACTAGCTACGCTAATTAAGCTAACTAATTATTACAAACCAAATGAATAACTAGCTAAGCTAATTACTAATTATTACAATACTTTAATTAACTAGTAAACTAATTAATTAAATTACAAAACAAATGCACACAAAGTAAGCATGTAAGACATTTAAACTATGTTGCCACTGCTTCGTCTTAGGAAGTGGAGGATGCACATGCTCGGTTTTCGCCCCAAAATGACCTCCATTTTGCTCAAGAAAGGCTCTGTTTGCAGGGTGTTGAGCATACTTCAAAAACTTTCTGCTCCATCTTACTAAATACTTGCTGAGATTTACATCAGTGGCCTGCCGGCCATGGATGGCTGCTGCGGGCCATCTGCTGGCCAGAGAAGTGCACTGCAGGCCAGAAATGAAGCCTTGCCGGCCATTGATGAGGCACTTCCGGCCACTGATGCATTGGATCACCATACTGCAACAGAGCACAAACAGAGCAAAAATGGGAGATTTTCCAAGGTATGTTTGTACTATGTCCCTCCTTATCATTTCAAAATCTCAAATGAGCGACATATTTGGATCCAAAACCATCAATCAAGCAAGTTCATTGCATGATGGCCAAAGATCCAAGTTGTACAATTTCGATAAATGCACAAATATGACCAACAAGACCACCCTATCATGAATGATCAAGGGCAATGGAGACCTAGGAAAATGGCACATTTCATCACTTTTGAGTATGAAATGTTCTATTTTCCTTATGTTCAAATTAACGTTCGATTTGAACACATGCAATATGCTTATCTTACCTCTTTTACTTGTCAATTTTTGTTTACTCATTTTAATTACCAAATCATTCATTAATCCATTAAGTCCATTGGTGAGTGTCCTCTAATGGAAAGAGGGCTCAAACCACAAGTTTCTTTGGAGCATGAAAGAGGTATTACACTATTGGTAATGAACCCCCTAAGGGATTAAACTATTAGATGTATCACCTCCATTTCACACTTAGGCAAACAAGTGGCTTGAAACCACTTTCAAAGCAAATCAAAAGTGAAGAATTGAGGGGGGTTGCAGAGATTGATTAAGTGCTGGAAATGAATGATAAAAGCACTAAAACATGCAACCAACTCAAGCCAATGAGGGTTAAAGCCTTAAAACACTAAGCTAGTGAATGAATTAACACTACAACCACACAAAACAAGACTCAAATGACTTAATCAGCCAAAAACAGAGTTACAACAGTCCAAAAAAGAACCTAAATCATGCTGGAATTAAGTTACAAATAGCTAGAAAAATAGGCTAACACATAGAGCTATCTAGGCTAGTAAACAAGACAAAAGGAGAGAAGGCTAACCCCTCCTATTTTGAACTTCAAAACATGATTTTTACCACTAAAATTACTCTGGAATTCAGTGTTTAAAATCTTGGAAAAATATAGTAAAAAGGTGGGAAACACAAGGGCAAAGGCCTCCAAAACAAGGTATAAAGAAGGGCTATTAACCCCTCAACCTTTAATGGCCTTAGGACCCAAGCTTCAGCCCAAAAACACAGAGTTTTTATAGCCCAAAATTAGTTGGAAAACATGCTGGAATGAAGACAATAGTAGCTAATACATGGAGCTTTTGAGCTAGTAAACAAACATAAAGAGGGGTGGCTAACCCCTCTATTTTTGGGACCTCAAAATAACATTTTTAGCCACTGAAAACCTCTGAAAATTAGTGGTAAACGGGCCCAAAAAGAGTTGGTTTGAAAGTGTTGAACAAAGGTACAAAAGCTATACAAGCAAAGAAGCAATAAGGGTAAACCACCCCCTAATTGAAAATGGCCTCAAACCAACACTTTTAGGCCACAAAAACAGAGTTTTTTACAGTCCAAAGACAGGCTAAAAACATCCCAAAAACAATAGAAGAAGATGGCAAAGCAAGTATGTAAAACAAGCTATCAAAGCAAGAGTTATATCTCTTAAAGCCAAAGCACAAATGAGGCAATAAATCCAGCCAAGACCACCTTATAGAACTCAAAGAGGGTCCCAAGTAACCTTAGCCCAAAGATAAGCAACTTTGGTTGAGGGTTGATAGGTAAACTTGAAGTGTATTTATACTTGTCTACACAAAAGTTCAAGAGAGAGAGAAATGTAGAGAGAGAGAGAGAGTTGTAGAGAGAAAGACTCCCAAAAATTTTTTAACATTAAAAACAATAGATAAGGTCCTCTATATATAGAAATATATGGCTTCAGGTCAAAAATATCAATATAGGACAGCTGGAGCAGTGTGGAACAACTGGAGGGAAAATATCTGCACAAAATCTGACTTTTGACACCAATGGCTGGCAAGCTTCATTAATGGCCGGCAAACCTCATTTTTGGCCGGAAAACATCATCAATGGCCGGCACATGGCTGGCCAACTTCATCCATGGCCGGCACATGGCCGGCAAACCTCATTCAATGGCTGGCCAGAAATCTACTTTTTGGGTCCGACTTCAAATTGGCATATCTCTTTCATCCGGACTCCTTTGCAGGTCATTCTTGAGTCTAAATTGAAGTCCCGAAAGTCTAATTTTCAATGGTGGTAGCCTCACATCTAAATTCTAAGTGTGAAAAGATATATGCCTAGTTTAGTGAAGGTTGCTCAGTTTTGGTCCTAACTAGATTGATGCCTAACTTCAAACAGCCACATCTCCCTCATCCGAACTCGGCTTTAGGAGATTCTTGAGTGTAAAATGAAGCCCCGAAAGTCTACTTTCCAATGACAGTGGCCTCATAACTAAAGTCCAAGTATACAAAAGGATAGTCTTGATTTAATGAGGCTGCCCGGCTCTCTCTCTCTCTTAACGGTTCATGCCCAACCTCTTCCCCAACTAGGTTTCTTCCCTCCACACTTATTTTCTTCAACTCCAAACCTCTAAATAAGGTGTTTTGAAAGATTTTTCAAAGAGTTCACCTCTCTTTCATTTATTTCCACTTTGTCCTTGCTCGGTTTATCGAAAAGTGTAACATTTAACGAAATGCGAGCCTCAGAACATCATAGAAATATTTGGTAAAAATATTTTGAAAGAGAGGATTTTCAGGTCTAAGATCATTTTGGTCAAAAAAGTTTTGTTCCAAAAAGGGGTATAAGGTTAGGATTTGGAGCTCTTCTTGCTGAAGAAACTGAGCGATTGCACAACATAGCCTTTATCCTCGAGCAATCAACCTGTGGCCCCCAAGTCTTAAGGGTGGTCAAAAATGGGGTGTCTACAATGGGCGGAGCTACACCAACACGGTACACGGCGTTGGGCCATGTGGGGAGAGCCAAAGGCGTAGCGTTTGGTCAAACTATACAAACGCTGCACTTCGGACGGTTACATAAGGCTGGGCTGCTATAGGCCTGACTTGGCACTTGGTATGGGCCGCGCTGTTTGGCCGTAGTGACTCACTATGTGCCCATGATCAATCGGTCTAGGGGGTAGCGCAGATATCTACTGATCGAGCAAGGTAGTGACACGTAGCATGGCGTTGGGCTAACGAAAGAAAGTAACCCTAGAATATCACAAGTGATAGCGCAGTTATGCGATATTAGGCGAGCCAATGCAAAGGAAACCGCCCAAGGCACGCGTCAATACCGTTTGGTGGTTTTGTCATTTGGTGTTTGGTGGGATACACACCTGCACGTGGAGGAATGTAAGACGGGAACATATCCACGCATAAGAAAGAGAACAGACAAAGAGGAGCATGCAGAGGTTATATAAACAGAGGTAGGTCTGAGATATCTTACTACCAGAGCTACCTACTCCTTTATCTGTTCTCTCTTTCTCTCTTTTTCTATCTCTCTCTCTCTCTCTAAGTGTGTTAACTTGACCGTCGGAGGGTTTTTTCGGCAGCACACTGCCAGGTAGTTCACCGTCTCTATGCTTTCAGGTTATTCTGGAGGAAGTAAAGCTTAGATATGAAGAGTACGGAAGGTTACGAATATTTCCTCCTCGTACAATTGGCGCCGTCTGTGGGAACCTTTAACAGACAAAACCTTATTCTCCAAGCTTTTTTGACTATTTCCCATGGCAAACAATGACGAAAAACCGCTGTCCATCGTCGATGGCGTCACTCCAGAGTCGGTTCGGAGAAGAGATGGCCCTCCCCACCATTCCAACCATAGCGAGCCTAGAGACCTCGACTAGAGGACCACCCAAAGACGCGTGAGAGAAACGCACGAGGAGTATTGACCACTCTCAGAGTCCTGATGGGCGCCGATAATGAGGAGAGTCGCATGCTCAACGCCTAGAGCACAAACTCAGAGACCAGGATTCCCTTATAAGGAAGATAGCGGTTGAGATGGAAGCTTTGAAGCGACAGATCAAAGGGAATGGTGTTGCTAGAAAACCACAGTGAGCACACCTAACCCAGTCGCTTAGGCAGCCAGCACCAGCAGGGCACGCCCTCCCTCTCCATTACCAGGAGCTATGGCGTCGGCGATTCTGATCCACCGGCGGAGAGGTCATGCATGCGGGACAGCAGCTACCGCTCCTTACATCCGTCGATGGCGTCGAGATACTCTCACTTTGTCCGTTCGAGGGACCTAAGGGATGTCTTGGAGGAACGAGCGCACTACAGGGAGGCCCAAAAAGTGCCGACGATGCAAAGGCCGAGTTCCAAAATTCGTTGCAGTGAGGAAGTGGCCATGTCGCCACCTAGAATGGTAGTTCCAGCACCGATGGACAGAGAGTTGGTAAGACTCACCGCCACCCTGCTATCTCCAGAGATTGAGAGCACGTCCCTCCCCGCAGGATTCTATCAACCTAAGTTCACATTATACGATGGCAAAACGGATCCGTACATGCACGTTAGTCATTACCGACAAGTAATGGCTGGCCACCAGCGCAATAATGCCTTGATGTGTCTCATATTCCCAGCAAGTTTGGAAGAACTAGGCCTGAAATGGTTCGTAAAGCTCCCAGAGGGGAGTATCGAGGGGTGACAATAGCTAGCGGAAGCATTCATTACCAGATTCAAGACCAATACTCGAACACCAAAGGAGGTTGATCACTTCCTGGGCATCAAGATGAAGTTAGGAAGTTCGTTAAAGACATACAATGCCAAGTATTGGGAGACCTACAATGAGATCCTCGATTGCCCGACTAATCTAGCAATCGCCTAATACAAACGAGGCCTACCAGTCGGGCATAAGCTGTGAGACTCGCTTACAATGCACCAGCCCACAACCATAGAATCATTGATGCAGCGCATTAACGAACACATCCAAGTTGAGGATGATGTCGCCACCGCCACCACAATCGAGAAGGTGAATCCGATTACAGCGGACAAACGTGTGGCTGGAAAGGTTCACTCGGTAGGGCAGGAGGATAACTGCCCTAATAACCGAGCTAGAGAGCAGCAATGCGGCACTGGCTGTAATGACAAAAATAGAGGCCGCGGGAATGACTGAGCTAATGCCCCACGCAATGAAGAGGAGGACGCCAAAAGAAAGTTGAAAGCGCGGACCGGTATCACGATGGTCTTAAAAATCCCAATTTATCGCATCCTCAATGAGATAAGGGGCGAGCCATATGTCCGATGGCTAGCCAAACTGGGAGATGCACAGAGAGGCTTTAACTCAAGATATCGTTGCACTTTCCATGAGGAACGGGGGCATCGAACGGAAGATTGCGTGCCACTAAAACAACACTTGGAAGAGCTAGTCACAGCGGGGCATTTAGACCAGTATATCAACAGCGGCATAAGGGCCGCCTCACAAGGACAAGCCGAGCCAAATGGGCTGGCTGTCTTATATGTTGCACCCTGAGGAGTCATCAATGTTATCCACAGCATCAGAGAACTGGCTCGAGTATGCGAGCTCCGAGGAATGATAAAGAATGTCGAGCACATGAGGAAGGTGTTATCTATTCAGCCCGCTGTAAAGAAAGTGAAAACTGAGATACAAGACATCATGACCTTATCCAGCAAAGACTTGGAGAGAATTCAATCACCTCACAATGATGCTTTGGTAGTAACGCTTCGTGTCAAAGATTTCGAAATCAAGTGAATTTTGATCGACCAGGGCAGTTCGGTCGAAATCATGTACTACAACGCGTTCAAACAGATGAAGTTAGAAGATAAAGACTTGGCTCCTACAATGTCCTCTTTGGTCGGCTTTAATTCATAGCCGGAATGGCCGATCGAAAAGATCATATTGCTGGTCAAAACAGGATCGATAACGAAGCAAGTAGAGTTCTGGGTGCTAAAGGTCCCATCGACATACAACCTAATCTTGGGGAGAGGGTGGCTACACGCCATGCAAACAGTGGCCTCCATCTATCACCAAGTCATGCGATTTCCTTCCCTGACTAGACAAATTGAGGAAGTTTGGGGAGACCAAGTAATGTCCAAACAATGCTTTGTCGTGGTTAATGGAAGTCAGGCTGCTAAGGGCTTTGTCCAGATGATAGAGAGGCCTGAAGGCAAGGAGGTCCTGGAAGATGTGGGAAGAAAAGCTAAGAAAAAGTCAGTTGAAGACTTGGTGGAAGTTCGGATTGATGAGAACAATCCGAACAAATTCTTTCTCTTGGGCTCATCATTGTCCAACACCAAGCGCTTGGACTACGTTAACTTTCTGGTCTCCAATATTGAGGTCTTTGCATGGACAACTTACGATATGCCTGGCTTTGACCCAAGTTTCATTTGTCACCAATTGAATGTCTTTCAAAACACTCGGCCAGTCATCCAGAGTACTCGGCGCTCGGCTTTGTACCATGCCGAGGTAGTGGCGAAGGAGGTCAGAAACCTGCTGGAGGCTGGGGCGATCGAAGAGGTGCACTATCCCAAATGGATCTTTAACACGATGGTGGTGCCGAAGAAGAATGAGAAATGGCGGGTATGGGTCGATTACAAGATGATCAACCGTGCATGCTCGAAGGATAGCTTTCCGCTCCCAAGGATTAACCAGCTGATGGATCTTACTGCTGGACACCGAAGATTCAGTTTCCTTAACGCATATCGCGGCTACCACCAAATCGCCATGTATGAGCCGAACAGAGAGATCACGTACTTCACCACTCCGAGGGGCTTGTACTGCTATAAGGTTATGCCATTTGGCCTTAAGAACACTGGGGCAACTTTCCAAAGGATGATGATCAAAATGTTTGCTCCCCTTCTTGGCCATACTATAGAGGCTTATATTGATGATATGGTAGTCAAAAGCAAAGATGAGTCCCAATATCTCACTGATCTGACTAAGATGTTTGCAATCCTCAAACACCACAAGCTGCGGTTGAACGTTTCTAAGTGTGCTTTCGGAGTAGGAACCAGTAAATTTATGGGTTTTCTGGTCACCAACCGAGGCATTGAAGCTAACCCTTCGCAGATCAAGGCCATTCAAGAGCTAGAGCGACCAAATTTCGCAAAGGATGTGCAACGTCTTGCCAGAATGGTAGCTACACTGAACAGATTCATATGCTGGTCATCAGATCGCTACCGGCCCTTCTTCCAATCCTTGAAGTCGAAGTTCTTCTAGGACAGCGAATGCAACAAAGCATTAGCTGACTTGAAGACATACCTCTCTTCTGTCCCGACCCTGGTCGCCCTGACCCTGGTCGTCCTGCAACAGGACGAGGAGCTCTACTTGTACTTAACCGCGTCTCAATATGCAGTAAGTGCAGTGCTTGTCCGAGCTGAAGGAATCTAACATCTCCCTATCTTCTATGTTAGCATGACGCTACTCCCAGTGAAGACAAGATACCTGCCACTTGAAAAGTTGGCTCTAGCACTTATGATGGCTTCAAGGAAGTTGGCACACTATTTCCACGCCCACACAATAGTAGTACTAACCAAATTTCCGCTGAAGGTGCTCTTTGAGAAGGCGGATTTTACGGGCAGAAGCTTGAAGTGGCCGGTGGAACTGGGGTAGTACGACATTAAGTTTCAGCTGTGAACAACAATCAAGGCACAAGCCCTGGCCGACTTTGTAGCAGAATTTGCCCCTGGAACTCACCCTGTCTGTCCTATTGACTTGGCTGGTGCGGATTTAGCACAACCCATAGTCCAATACCATGTTTCAGCTAGTACGGACTTAACACAACCCACGGTTTCAATGCCACCAATAGGGGGAAAGTATAAGCCATGGAACGATAGGACAAGCTGGTGAAAGCGAGGGATGAGCCAGCTGACCTACCAGTTGGCCAGACGAATGTACATGTAGGAAAGCTGCACGTAGAGCTGACCAATCTCTCCAGCTTGCAAAGCTCTCAAAACCCGTCTGACTGCTAGAAATTGTTCATTAGAGAGATGTGGAAGCTCTTCGTCGATAGAGCCTCCAACAGACACGGCGCCAGGCTAGGAGTCGTCTTGACTTCGCCAGATGGGCTAACCATCAAGTATGCCATCACGCTGGGATTTCTAGCGTCCAACAATGAGGTGGAATATGAAGCCCTCTTGGTCGGCTTGAAAAGTGTCCTCCGTATGGCGGCGACCAAGCTCATGGTGTTCAGTGACTCTAAACTCGTCATCAATCAAGTTTCTAAGGAATATAAAGCTAGAGATGAGAGGATGGCTAAATATCAAGCGCTAGTATGCGCTGAAGTCAAAAAGTTTGCCACAATAAGAATGGAACAAATAGACCGCGAAGAGAATAGTCAAGCTGATGAACTGACCGGCTTGGCATCCATGCAAAACACCTTTCCCAACCCATTGATGATCGAATTCCTGCCCCGACCTAGCATTAAGGAGCCAGAGGCGCTTGAAGTACTTTGTACCGACTTAGGGTCATCCTGGATGGATCCGATTATCACTTTCTTAAAGAACCGATTCTTAAAGAACCGAGTCCTTCTCATCGAGAAAAAAGAAGCCAACAAGATAAGGGTCAAGTCTGAGCGGTTTTGGCTCTCTCCATCTGGCGCCTTGTATAAAAAGTCTTTTACCAGGCCATACCTGAAATGCGTCCATCCCAGTAAGGTTGAAGCTTTTTTCTTTAAAATTCATTAAGGCATGTGTGGTAAACACATTGGGGGTAGGTCATTGGCATACCAAGCTATTTCTCAAGACTACTGGTGGCCGTGCATGTAGGCCGATGCACAAAAATATGTTCAAAAATGTGAAAAATACCAAAAATTTGCTCACCAGATTCACTAGCCGGCCAGAGAGTTGCTGCCGTTAATGAGCCCTTAGCCATTTGCACTTTGGGGACTAGACATTGTAGGACCACTCCCAACTGCTCCAGGGAACCGTAAATTTTTCATCGTCACCACTGATTACTTCACCAAATGGGTGGAAGCGAAGTCGTTAGCCACCATCAAGGAGAAAGATGTAAAGAAGTTTGTCTAGCAGAAAGTCATCACCCGCTTCAGCATCCCAAAAGCCTTCATCTCGGATAACGGTACATAGTTCGGCTGAAAACTCTTCCACGAATTTTGCGAGGAGTTAGAGATTGAGTTTTACAATTTTACTCTGGCTTATCCTCAATCAAGTGGCCAAGCTGAAGCTTCAAACAAAACTATCTTGGATGGACTGAAGAAGCGACTAGAGAAAGCCAAAGGAAAGTGAGTTGAGGAACTCTCCAACGTGCTCTGGGCATATCGTACTACGCCAAGACGTTCAACCGGGGAGACTCCATTCGCCTTGGCCTATGGCATGGAGGCAGTCATACCAATGGAGATCGGGAAGCCAACCATCTGGTCTAAGAATTTTGAGCCTAACTCAAACAGTGACACTATAGACTTGGAGCTGGACCTTGCTGAGGAACGGAGGGAAAAAGCGTCGATTCATATCGCGGCCTACCAATAAGAACTTTCCAAGAAATACAACAAGACTGTGCACCCACGTCTGTTCAAAATTGGGGACTGGGTCTTGAGGAAAGTGATGGGCAATATACTGGTCCTTGGAGAGGGCAAGTTAGGTGCGAATTGGGAAGAACCATACAAGATAACAGGCCTCGCTGGAAAAGGGGCATACCATCTGAAAGACCTAGATGGCAAAGCTATACCAAGGCCATGGAATGCGGCCAATCTCAAGCTATTTTACTTTTGAAATGTAATCTTTCTTCCCTTTTTGTTCACACTTAGCCTTTTCGCATTATATGTAATGTGTGAGGTACAATGGAAAAAAGCCACTTCTTTCTCTTGTATTATATGTTTATGTTTTAAAGTGTCAAGCTACTGAGTACGAGGGGCAAGACCGAGCTAACTTCGCTCGGTCTGGGCTGATTTTGCCTGCCACGCAAACAGTTGGTGTTATCCCCAACTACGATCGCTTGTTCTAAGCTGCATTCGCTCCTCCTTTGAGAAAGTTGGTGTTTTGCCCAACTTCTGTACTAAAGCCAAGTTAACTTTGCTCGCTATCCTCGGGCTGATTTTGCTCGCGATAAAGAAAATCAGTGTTGTAACCAATTTACCCATAGAACCAAGCTGATTTTGCTCGTTACCCCTAAGCTGGAATAGCTCACTTGGAAATTGGCTGCTGTTTTGCCCAACTTCGTGTTTAAAAATCAAGCTAATTTTTGCTCGTCTTCTTGTGCTGGGTTTGCCCGTGCGATAGCTAGATAGCGTCAGGTGCAACCTAATTTACATGACCGAGCTGATTTTGCCTCCAACCGAGTTGAATTTGTTCATCAGGTAGACAATTGGCACGCTCCTAGCCTAATCTGGTTTTGGGCTTACTTTGTCGAGCTGTTTTTTGCTCAAAGAGACATTATGCTTTCTCATATTCAGATTGGTTAAGTCCATTATGTGAAAAGTAATTTTGTTTTTACTCCAACAGTCAGGGTGGAATGGCCTCCCGCTCGGCCGTTTTTACTCCAGCTCGGTTGTTTTAGCTTTGTTGTCGACTATGGCCTCCCGCAAACTCTGCCGTACAGAGATCATGCGTTCGTGGGCGAGGTAGTTTTTCTGCGCGGCCTGCAAGAAAGAAAAAATCAATATGTTAAAGCCGAGCAATAACTTCTAAGAAAGTGATTCATCTACTTACCAACACAATGGATTTGGCAGCCGACTTCAGGACTTTCAGGTCGGAATGCTCCTCATGCTTCTTCATATCGGTCAGCAGGAGCAAACCCTTAGTTATGTTAAAACCAAGGGAGTAATCCTTGTCAGCATAGACCGAGTTAGCCGTGGTCACTGCTCGGCCTTTGAACTTTAACTCAAGTGACCAGACTGGAGGGGCAGTGGAGGGACTGGGTTGCTCGGCGAGGGTCTGTTCAGTCTGCTCCCCCTGATCAGTGGAAGGAAGCTCGGCGAAATCTTCATCGACCAATGTTTGATCGGTCGATGTCCGCCTTTGCCTTTTCTTTGACCAGCCAGCAACTTGCTCGCTGGCCAGGGCCAGAACTGGGCCAGATTCCTGCATAGATGGCCGTGATGTTTGACCCACAACTATTTTGGCAGGCTAGGAATCGCTCGGCTCTCCTGTGATCATTGACTTGATGGCTTAGATTTTGGCCATGTCTTGCTCGGCTGTCAGAGATACAAGTCGAATTAGAGGAAGATTTGGATCTAGCTCTGGAGAGGGGGTACGGAGAAAATCGGTGACCTTGCTTTTGCGTAGTGCAGTGTGTCGATAGCTCGGTTCGTATCCGAGCAACTTTTGGGCCTCACATTCCTCAGCCGGATGTCGCAAAGTAACTCTGATAGCCTCCTAATTGGCATAGGAATAATCATTCGCCAAGAGTCGGTAATCTGCAAAAGTAAAGCAAGTGTTAGACCGGCAAAGACAAATCAAACAACAAAAATTTAAACCGCGCTATATTCCGCTCACCAGCACTCCTGAAATTCTTGTGTATATACCAGCCCGGTATGGGCGCCTCGGTTCTTCGTAATTACCAGACACCCACAGAAAATCGTCATCGTTTATCTCTTTGTCCGAATTACCCTCTATGAGCTTTGCTCGACCTTTTTTAACCTTGAGGTACCAGCAACAGCCTCATTTATTTTTACTGAGTGTGTATTGGTGGAATATCTTGGCTCAAACCGAGGATTCGGCTCAACTTGGCCACGCCGTTTATTGTCTTGTATGTGTTATTGGATACTTGGGTTGGACACAGCCTAGTCTACCTCAAAAATTTGCAGACCAAGGGTTGGACTGGAAAACATAGGTCGCCTTCCACAATGGATACGGCCGTGAAGGGGCAGGCGTCCAATTTACCCCAGGAAGTGTCTTATTTCTTGGCCAGCTCAAAGTAGATGTCATCTAGAATGTTATATTCTCTACGGAACTCGGCAATTGCCCTAGGTGAACTAACCATAAAGCTGTATTTTCTCATTTATCTCGGTCTTATTTTGAATGGTAAATTTGATAGTAGCTCGGTCAAAATTGAGCGGGCTCAGGTGATTATTTGCTTAGTCTTTGAGCCTCACTGATGGTGATATTGAGGTGTCCCTAGTCGGTCCTAGTTTCTACATTATCAGAAAATAAGTGCAAGTATTAGCACGGCATCAAGTGCGCGGCTATCAAAATACACCTAGCTTGGCTACAAAAATTCTACTACCCTCTAATCTTAACTCGGTTACGGTTCAGCTTGGTGGTGTTGCCTAAGATGTTAGGCCGGTTTTGTTCCTTCATTCTAATCTCTTGGTGCTCATCTCGGCCAGACGTTCCTACAAGATTCTAGTGTAGTCACCGTCCCTTGGGAGAACCACAAACTTGTTTTAGCTCTGCCCAATCGTATTTTCGGATCTAAAAATGATTTGGTTTTGCCCAAGATTTATTCTGTTCATCCTAAATATGAAGTTCATACACTGAAACTAAGAAGAATGAGGGGCACGAAGGCCCCATCTGTGTTTTGGGTTCCAGTTTGCCTAATTTCTACACCCACCAATCTTACCCCACAAGAGGGGCATCGACAGTATATTAACAATCACAAATGAAGGAAAAATGAAGAACTCGAAGAACAACGGATAAAGAAAGTGAAGAGGATTCGAAAAACTTACCCAAACACGGTGTGGGACCTTGATCTGTATGGGAGTGGAGCTTCAGTGAAGGATGACGAATCCAACGAAGCGAGAACAACAGCTTGGAGCGTAAGCAACAACGACAACAATGGCAGCGGAAGCTCAGAGGTTTAGGGCTGCGCCTGAGAAAGAATATGAACAGTGATAAGGGTTTTGGGGGGCGTATATATGGGGGAAAGCCCAATAGGCGACAACTTTTCAAATTTTTGGTATGATGATGATAGCTACGGGGATTGCACAGAACCAATCAAAGAAAGCCACATGGCAGTGAAGTAATGGGCTGTCAGTACGGATGATTGATTGAGGAGAAGACAATTGGCACAAGTCAATGACCGGCCAAAGCGGATTGCTTGGTTAAAAAGATAATCCCACTTACGTTTAGCTCAGATAGGATTAAGGGGCAATTGAGAGGGAGATTTGTACGAACAATGGGTCGAGCTATACCAACACGGTACATGGTGTTAGGCCATGTGGAGAGAGCCAAAGGCACAACGTTCAGCCGAACTATACCAACGTTGCACTTCGGACTGTTACATGGGGCCGGGCTGCTATAGCCCTGACTTGGCACTTGGTATGGGCCGCGCTGTTTGGCCGCAATGACTCACTGCGCGCCTATGATCAATCAGTCTAGGGGGCAGCGCGGATATCTACCGACTAAGCAAGGTGGTGACGCGTAGCGCGGCGTTGGGCTAATGAAAAAAAATAACCCTGGAATAGTATAAGTGATAGTGCGATTATGCGATATTGAGCAAGCCAATGCGAAGGAAATCGCCTAGGGCATGAGTCAATACGTTTAGTGGTTTTGTCATTTAGTGTTTAGTGGGATACACATCTACACGTGGAGGAATGTAAGAGGGGAACATATCCACGCGTCAGAAGGAGAACAGACAAAGAGGAGCATGCAGAGGTTATATAAATAGAGGTGTATTTTCATGGGCAGGTTTGAGATATCTTACCACTAGAGCTACCTGCCCCTTTGTCTGCTCTCTCTCTCTATCCCTCTCTCTTTAGAGGTGCGTTTGTTTAGACGGACTGGATAATGGGGGATTGTAATCCATCGGACTATTAGTCCTGCGATACATTGTCCCGGGACTATTTGGTTGGACTAAATTTGTATCCTATGTTTGTTTAGTCATGGGATTAGAGGTCTGGATTGGACTATTTTATTGAATCCCATGTTTGTTTGAGATATTATAGAGAAGGATAAATGTTCAAAAGACTATTTTATCCTTGTAATTTATAATTTTTATTTAATGTATAATTTTAAATTTGTAATCTATAATTTATAATTTAACAACACTAAAAAAATTTAATTTATAAGGCCATAATTTTTAATTTATTATTTTCAATTAAATTAAATTAAATTTATAATTTATATTTTTTATTTAATATATAATTTTAAATTAACAACAATAAAAAAATAATTTTATTTAATATATAAATTAAATTTTCAACAACACTAAAAAAATTTAATTTATAAGGCCATAATTTATAATTTATTATTTTTAAATAAATTTAATTTATATTTTATATTTTTTATTTAATATATAATTTTAAATTAACAACACTAAGAAAATAATTTTATTTAGTATGTAAATTTAATTTTTTAACAACATTAAAAAAATTTAATTTATAAGGCCATAATTTTTAATTTATTATTTTTAATTAAATTTAATTTATAATTTATAATTTAAATTTTTATTTAATATATAATTTTAAATTAACAACACTAAATAATTTATAAATGTTCAAAAAATTATTTTACCCTTTTCTAATTGTTTACTAAGTAATAGTATGGAGGGTAAAATGGACATTTCACAAAATAATCCCATGGGATACCAATCCCATAGTTTCTATCCCACACCCCCCCATGCCATGGGATAGGATAATCCCATATTTGTAGGACTAATAGTCCGGGGGACTATTAGTCCGGAACAAAATTTTTCAAACAAACAATGGACTATTAGTCCGGTGGGACTAATAGTCCAATCCCACACCCTTATACCTCAAAACAAACATGATTTAAGGTCATGTTTGTTTAGGCGGACTGGATTAACATTCCCATGACTAATAGTTTTAGGACTACGAATCCGTTGGATTATGTATCTTATCTTAACTAATAGTCAAGTTTAAAATAATTAGTCCGTACATCAATAGTTTAACCAAATATCGGATTAATAATTTTATTGGATTATTAATCCAATCCCAAGCTTATGTCCACCCAAACAAATATGACCTAAGTGTACTAATTTGACCGTCAAAAATTTTTTCTCATAACACACTGCTGGGTAACTGATCGTCTCTGTGCTTTCAGGTTATTCCTGAGAAAGCAAACCTTAAATACAAGAGTACGGAAGATTATGAATATTTCTTCCCATATCACAAGAAATCCCAATAATATCTACAATTGGCGAACTTGTAATTTCATTCGGGGATGATGCCAAACAAATTAGATTCATGATTCACGCGCTTTGATAAGAGACATGTCCTTTATCTTTATTTCAGATGTCCCAATATTAAATGTGACGTATGAATTGAATTTTACGATTACGACAATAGTACCTCTGTTTCCTCTTCAGTCAGGATTTTTCTTAAGTGTGTAATTGCACATCATGTGTCACTTATATAAAAAGTATAAGTGTAAGGTGTAAGTATAAGTATAAGGTGTAAGTATAAGGTGTAAATGTAAAGTGTAAGTGGGTTGCATATGATGTGTAACCTCAAAAAAGGTGTAAGTGTAAGGTTTAATTTTTTACAAAAAGTGTAAGTGTAAGGTATAAATGTAAGGTGTAAGTTGCACACCATAACCAAACCCCTTCAGTCATTCATAATCCGAACCGACTAGTTTTCGACAAAAACAAAGAAAGCAAAAACACTTGAAACACATGTTTGTTAAAAAATAATAATAATAATTACACTTTTCATTTCTATGATTTGATTCAAAGTTTACTTTACTTTTTATAATTTTAATTTGAATAATTTAGTTTTTACATTTTAAATTTATTTCAATTTAATTATTCTATCTAAATTGAAAATTAAAATTAATAATTTTAAAACACTTGTCAATTCTCCAAGGTTTTAATTTGGTGTTTCCGTTTAAATTGAAGATTAAAATTATCAATTTTAAGACACATGTCAATTTTTTAAAATATACATGTAGACAAAATTAACGAGATTTTAAATAAAAAAATCAAATTAAAACTAAATTTAAGGTGTATGGATCAAATTATTCAAATTAAAACTATCAAGACTAAAATCAAATTTAAGTCAAACTACATGAATGAAAAGTATAATTAACTTAGGACAAATTTTATGACTTATCTATCCCCCTCAAAAAAAAAAAAAAAAAAAAAAAAAAAAGGAAAAATTTGGTTATAAGCTAGTTTAGCTAAAAAACTGAAAGGTCACACTACCAGAAAGTTAATTTTTCTCACTATTTTTTTTTTTTCAACCTTTTTATAAAAAATAAAAAAACTAACTAAGGGGTTGTTTGGTATCCCCTATATAATCCATCTTTTTATCTTTTATCTTTTTTTCATCATATCACCTCTCTACTTTTCTGCATATCTTTTCATAAAAAGACAAAAAATACACTTATTTAGATCATCCCAAACAACTTTTAAAATAACACGTTCCTGCAACTAATTTAAAAAATGAAAAACTTCTCATAAACGTTGTAATAATGGTGGACCATACCATCTCCGTCCATTCATAATCTCTGTCCTTGGTGATCAAATTATTGCATGCATCCTATCAATCTAGTTGTGTGGCTGTTATAATAGGGGGGAATTATTGACCGGCGGAATAAAAAAAAATATTTACAAAAGGATAAAAAAATTATAATTATAATTATTAATATTTATAATATTTACTATTTTTTTAAGTAATTTTCTCTAATCCCACTGATCAGTAATTTCCCCTTCTAATAAATGTTATAAAAAATAAAAATTAAAAAAAGAAAGAAATTCTGCTCATTTGAATATATGTGCATATGATAAGATTATCTCATGTAAATCAAATTATTAGGATTCTAAGAGATTTGTAAATGAGTCGTAGTATTTTTGTTATTACAAATTTTGCTTTTCATACTTTTTCATTGCATTAATAATGATATAGACCGAATTTAAAAATTATGTATTTTATTTTTGTTATTTTAATATTTGATTATAATTATTATTTAAGATCAAAATCTTTAGTTTTATATTTATTTAGGTTTTTCTTTCATTTATTTCCTTATCTTACAAAAATTAAGATTGCTTGATTTATAATAATTATTTTTATTTTTCTTTTAATCTTAGTCATGTGGCTCTTATAATTTCTGTTATAATTATTCATGAAATCAATGATAAATCTAAGCATCGCGAGTTGAATCTAAATCATGATCCTAAGCTTAATGGGTTCGTTTGGTTTGAATTTCCTAAAAATTTTTGGGAAAATTTCTCTACAAATGAGTTTTTAGAAAAACTCAAACCAAACAAATTTTTCCAAAAAAATTTCTCAAAACTTGTAAATCAAACAAGTTTTCCAAACAAATCTCTCTCTCATACACATCAAATCAATCACTTTTTTCAAAACTCTCTCTCAAAATAATTTTCCAAAACATCTTTCCAAAAAAACCAAACCAAACAGCTTTTCGTACTTTTTATCTCCCAAACTCATCTCCCAAACTCAAACCAAACATATTCGTAGACCATGTTTGTAAAAATCATAGATATCTGTTTGTATGTTTTTGTTTGTACCACCTATCACAAATCTATTTCAATAATTCGAATAATTCATTTTATAGAATCCTCAGTTTATATTCTTAATGAAAAAAATTAAGTCGATCAAATAATTATTAATCTTTTTATTTTATTGTGTTGCCTCCAAAAAATGAATAATTTATTTTTAAAAATACATTTATTGTCTTTTTTTTTTTTTTTTTGGGACCGCCAAACAGGATATTTTTACAAAAAATAGTACGGTATAAGAAAGAGGATACTGGGCTTGAGATAACCACTTAAAAGAGTGATGATGTAGAGAAAAAAAAGAAAAAAAAGGCTAGCACAAAACATCACATCACAATGGGATCAATCACAATTAGAACTCACTAGTGCTCTTTTTTTAAAATTCTTAATCAATTTTGAAAGTTATTTATCTCACAAGTCCATGGATAACAATAAATAAGCCATCGTTTGGCATGTTGGTTTTAGGGGTTAAAATAGTCATAAAAAGATATAATAGACTAAAAAGTTAATAAGATAAAATGTTACATTCAAATCATAATCGTTTCATTTTTTCTCTTACAAAAATTAAAAAAGTCAAAATCTAACTTAAAAGAGACTTTTTAACCTAGGCTAAAATAACAAAAAAATTCAAAAAGACAAAAACCAACTCACTTTCCAAACGAAGCCTAAATGATGGAAAAAAATAGTAAAATCTTAAAGGAGAAGGATCTCTTTCAGTCCAGATTTTGGGCTGGAGGGCACTGTTTGGGTTCATTGGGCCCACCACGGGTCCCGTTTCGATGATTCAAACTATTCATTTTGTTGGGTACTTCGTATATTTCATTCACAAAAAAAATTAGGTCGATCCGATAATTGTAATTTGTTCAATTTTTCACTACAAAAATAGATAACAATAGTGTTTTTAAAAATAAATAATATTTTTTTTAGTGACAAACGCAATAAATTGAACAAGTTACAATTATTGGATTGACTTAATTTTTTTTGTGAACAAAATACACAAAGTATCCAACAAAATAAGATATTCAGATTATTGAAACACTGGCCATGTGAGCTCCACATGCCCAAACAACACTTTCTAGCTCAAAATCTGAATTGGGGATCTTCCTCCAATCTTAAATGTAAGATTGGTGTGAACACGTATAAATGTATTAGAATTGGTAGGCATATGCAATGCGTGATCAAGATTGTAAAATGTATAATTAAATTATAAATTTAAAAGTGGAAACATTTTATAAATTTAAAAAATCAACAAATTGGGTAACCATATAATTGGCGAAAAACAAATTGAATGTAACTATTGAGATATTTTAAAAAAATCACGAACCATAAATAGAATGCTTAAATCGTTTCAAGTTACATAAATTTAAGGGTGAATTTTTTTCCAAGGACAGAGAATAATTTAGATCAAATTTTGAGGGAGAGGATTCAAAGGATCTTGAATCTTATTCATCTTATCAAATTAGTTCTGCACCACCACAGGGCCCAAACTCGGTGATGATATTGTAATCGCGGATGCTAGGTGAGAGGGTAATTTATGTTTAAATTGGGCCGAGCTAGGATAGTAAGCCGATCTATGGTCCATATTGAAAAGGCTGAGAAGATGGGCCTCGGACAAGTGTTAGTCCGGTCCGAAGTAGAGGATTTTCACCGGAGTAAGTGCTTATGTTTAGTTCGGTCGCACGTCATTTGAGTTAGCTCGGTCATGTGGTTCAGAACCGAGGTATATTGGGCTTGCTTTAGGACCGGAGTAAATGGTAGCTCGGCTTAATTCTTCTATGGATAGCTCGGCCTTTGCATGCGAGGCCGAGATAGGAGAAAGGAAAGCGGAGCCGAGGTAACAGTCGTCCGGTCTTCGGTGACTAGTTTGGTCATAGCGTATGGGAACCGAGGTGTGCTGAGTCCTTAGGAAGACTGGTTGTGCAAATAGTTCGGCTCAACTTTCTTATGGTTAGCTCGTTCGTAGCATGGGGAAGCCGAGGTAAGAGAAGGGAAAGTAAGGGCCGAACTAGAGGTTACTTCGGTTATATTGGAGTCCGGCCGTGGTAAAACCATCTCACTTGGTTTAAGCAGTGAGGGAGGGTGTTGGAGGATAAGCATTATCTTCCAGGAGTATGAATCCTAAGAGGACTCCGCATGGAGGAGTAAGAGTCCTACTAGGATTGTGTCACACGAAACCTATAAAAGCTCACCAATATCACCTATGAAGAGGTAATGCAATTTTGCTCCCTGAATACATAGAGCTTTTGCCTATTTGTCTTGTTGACTGACTTAGGCATCGGAGAGGTTTCCGGCACACACCCGCCGGCTAGCTCACGTTTGTGTTTTCAGGTAGTGGAACGACGTCGTACGGAGGAGCGCAGACTTGATCAACAGGATTATACGAGAAGGTGTATTTCTTTCCCGTACATTAGGATTACGGCGGTTTATGTCCGGAGTGTTCATTATTAAGGATGTATTTTAGCCCACAAAGCCTCATTCGCTTAGTTACAAGAAGACTATTTACCGATTCGCGAATTGTTTTGTCCGCGAAGCAGAGAATAGGAATTCGAACCAGAAAACTTGCACACGGAACGAGAGTACACGAGAGGAGCCCATTGAAGGGAGGTGCACAAATGACTTTTTTTTTTTGTTTTTGTCTTTTTTCCTTTTTTTTAAGATTATGCATACCTGAATTTTTGATTAAGATTATTATTTAAAACCTATAATTTTATTGGAATAGTATAGATTTTGCTGTTCATGTTTTCTGCAACACATCTATAAGTAGATATGCTCTGGGTTCACTTCCCACTCACCCAAAAACATCTCATTTCTCTCTACCATCCCCACAAGATCTTGTTTGTGATTAAGAAAAAAAAAAACCCTATATCATATCATCATCCATCCCACCATGATCACCATCCATTTTCTCACTCATTTCCTAGCAATTACAGTGCTTGTACCACTCTTGCTCCATTTCTATTTCTGGAGAACCAAACACACCAGTGAAAAAAACAAGAGCAGTAGAGCCCCTGAGCCATCAGGGTCATTGCCCTTGATAGGTCACCTCCATCTCCTCAGGGGTGAAACCCCCATTTTCAGGACCCTTGGAGCCATGGCCGACAAATACGGACCCGTTTACTCGCTCCGGTTGGGTGGGCGTCGCCGAGCATTGGTGGTGAGCAGTTGGGAAGCAGTGAAGGATTGCTTCACCACCAACGACACGGTATTTGCGACTAGGCCGGCTATGGCGGTGAGCAAGAATTGGTATGACAACGCGGTGTTTGCGATAGGACCTTATGGAGATTATTGGAGATATGTGAGGAAGATTGTGACTCTGGAGCTGTTGACGAACCACCGGCTTGAGAAGCTCAGGCATGTCCGGGAATCCGAAGTCAACTTGTGCATTACTGATCTTCACTTGCTATGCATCAACAATGGTGGCCTGCCCACCCAGGTAATGCTTAAATTCTCACTTTGGTAATCCTAAATTTTTTTTGGTTCAAATTTTTGTAAATCGTACTGAAAAATTACAAGGAGAGATTACGGCGGTAATTCTTATATTTTGATTTTTATGTCATTTTAGTTTATATAATTTTAATTGACTCAATTTTGATATTGAATTTATTACTTTGTCTCAATTTAGTCTAACTATAGCTGTTAGTATTTTTGATGGAAAATATGCACATAAATGGCATGTATCATGATTTTAAGAGCAAAATTACAAGTTTGCTCAACTCAGTGAGTTAATTTCAACTAATTGAGTGATTAATTTTTTTTTTTATCAAAAACACTAATGACGTTATGAATTGAATCAAATTGATATAAAATTTAAAATTGAGGATCAAAATTAAGTCAATTGAAAATAAAAAGACCAAAATAACACAAGAAATAAAATTAAGTCAACTATGATTTGCCAATCCGTATGAATTTTATATATAATTTTTCTGTTAGTATATGATTATTCTATATTCATTATAGTTGAGCTTGTGATGACTAAAACACCAACAGGTAACCATGAACAAGTGGTTTGATCACTTGACATTCAACGTGATAGTGAGAATGCTAGCCGGAAAGCGATTTTCTGGTAGCACTACAACTCACAGCGAAGACGAAGAGGGTCATAAGATCAAAAAAGCCATCAAGAAAGCTCTGTACCTCGGCGGTGTTTTTGTGGTTTCAGATGAAATTCCATGGCTGGAATGTTTCGATTTTGGTGGGCACCTGAAAGCTATGAAGCAGACTTTGAAGGAAGTCGATGAAGTTCTTGGGAGTTGGTTAGAGGAGCATATTCAGAAGAAGAAGAGAATGGAATTGGAGGGTAGTGATGGTGTTGGTGATCAAGCTGACTTCATGGATGTGATGCTATCGGTCCTTTCAGAGGACACCATGATGGGTGGCCACGATCGTGACACCGTCATCAAGGCAACAACCATGGTACTGCACAATCTATTCTATCATGCATTTTCAATATCAGAAATTAGTTTCAATAATTTATCAATAGTGCTGCCCACTTAAAACAGAATTGCACAAAAATAAATTAATTTTTATTTATTTTTATTGTGACACATCACCTCCAATATAATTCTACATGATATAAACGAGCGGAGGCAAGTCCACTACATAATAGTTGTTTGAGCACTGCTTCATACACCCAGTGGGGGGTGGCGCCCCCAGTGACGTGGCGCGCCCCCACTGGTCGAAAATCAAAAAAAAAAAAAAAAAAAAAATTATTTTTTCTGGACCAACCCCCAGCTGACACCTCACTGGGTGTCACCCCCAGCTGGGGGTAGAATGAATTTCTCTAGTTGTTTACGCTTGAATTAGGGATGCAATTCCCACAATGAGAAGCTGTGTCAACCCAACTTGTATTGTAGTATTCAAATATGAATTTGCTTGTCAAAACCCAACCCAAGCATAATAAATTTCGATTTGGGGGGCCTATTGACAATTTTGTTGGGCACAGCAATTACTGTTTGCAGTTAAATTGACTCATTTTGGAACCTATTTTGATAATTCGAATCATTCACAATTTAGAGTATATCGAGTGAAACATGTCTGCAAAAAATCAAGTTAATCGGATATCGTTAATCATTTTATCCACTCACATTTATTTTTGTAGACATAAATGTGAGTGTATGAAAAAGTTAATGACATCTGACTAACTTAATTTTTTGCAGATATATTCTACTCGATATATTTTAAAATATAAATAATACGGATACGGATCATCAAAATAGATCCCGAAATAGACTCATTTGGCTGCTGCTATGCCCTCAGCACAGCAACTACCCCAAATTCAACAAATTGAACTCAAACTAGATTCAAATTGTCCACAAATTTAAGTTTTTTTTTTTCAACTAGAATAATTAATACGTTAAAGTTAGAATCTTTAACATTTTTAGTAAAATCATTAATAATATCAAAAACGAATAATTTATATGATGAAAAAAAAAGAATTTTAGAGAAAAGATAGTAAATCTTACAAATTTAATATTACATTGAGCGTTCTTGAAGTTTGAATTTACATAATATTTAATCCATTTTCCTAAACTGCATATTTTGCCTCATGAGAATTTATTATTATTCTTCATTTAGAAAGAATCATTACAAATCCATATATAATATAATGGATATCTTCCATTACTTTGGAATGCAGATGATTACAATCTATCCTATCCTTTTAAAATAATTAAAAAAAAAATTAGTATTATTATGTTTGTAAAACTAATTATATTTTTCCTAAATTTCATGAAAAGGCCGCATACATAATTTACCCAAACCTGAAATATGGAAATTTATTTTTATCACAGTTCTTATGCCTTGTGCTCCCTTTAATATGATAAACCCTTTTGTAATCGCAATTCAACAACTACTTCGGCAGATTCTAATCATGACTGGCTCAGAAAGCACAGGCGATACACTAATCTGGGCTCTCTCTCTACTCCTAAACAACCGCCAAGCTTTAAAAACTGCACAAGCAGAGCTCGACGCTCAAGTAGGAAGACACAAATGGGTTCAAGAATCAGACATTCAAAACCTCAAATACCTACAAGCCATAGTCAAAGAAACGCTGCGCTTATACCCACCAGGCCCCGTATCAGGACCTCGCGAGGCCATGGAAGACTGTCGAGTCGGCGGCTACAGAGTCGACAAGGGAACTCGATTGATCGTCAACCTGTGGAAGTTGCATAGAGATGAGCGAGTTTGGTCCAATCCAGAGGAGTTTGAGCCCCAGAGATTTTTGAAAGAGCATGCTGATGTGGGGTTCAAGGGTCAGCAGCATTTCGAGTACATTCCGTTTAGCTCTGGGAGAAGAATGTGCCCTGGTCTTACGTTTGGGTTGCAGTTGGTTCACTTGACGCTTGCAAGGTTGATTCATGGGTTCGATTTGGGGACGCCGATGGAGGAGAAGGTGGATATGACGGAGGGTTTGGGGATTGCTTTGCCGAAGGTGAAGCCGCTCGAGGTCGTCCTCACGCCGCGGCTTCCTTCGGAGGTCTATCAGAGCCTCGTAGTATGATTTTAAATAACAGTATCGAAATATATATATATATTTTTTTTTTCAGATGGGATCAAAATAAAAATGTTAGGAGGAGATAAATGTAGCCTCCGTTTGGTAGAGCTTTCAAAATCTAGTTCAACACTCACTTTTGAGTGTTGTGTTTGTTTAGGGTTTTCAAATCACAATTCTACACTCATTTCTCAAAACTCATTTCAAAACATAATCATTACTTTTTAAAACTCATAACCAAACACATAATTCAAAACTCTTTTCAAAACTCCATTCAAATCAATATTCTAAAAATATTTTAATTTTGTTAAGATTTACGATTTTTTTAATTTTTAAATTTTTTTAATTTTTTCAATATTTTTAAATATTACAATTTTAATTTTTTAAATTTTAAAATATTTTATAAAAATAAATTCAAACTCTATTTTATAAAAATATTTTTAAATATTTTAATTTTGTTAAGATTTACGATTTTTTTAATTTTTTTAATTTTTTGAATATTTTTAAATATTTTAATTTTTAAATATTACAATTTTAATTTTTTAAATTTTAAAATATTTTATAAAAATAAATTCAAACTCTATTTTATAAAAATATTTTTAAATATTTTAATTTTTTGTTGTGTATTTGGTTACGATTTGAGTGTAGAGTTGTGAAAGTAGTATGGAATTTCGAGTTATGTGTTTGGTTATGAGTTTTAAAAATAATTTTTTAATTGAGTTTTGTTTTATGTGTTTGGTTAGGATTTGAGTGTACAGTTGTTTTTAAATTTAAAATATTAAAATTTTAAATTATTTTAATTTTTTGAATATTTAAATTAATTTTTTACTTATTAAATTTTTTAGATTATTTAAATTATTTAAATATTTATGATTTAAATTTTTTGAATATTTATTTTGAAAAAAAATTATTTCCTTTGTAGTATTTTCAATTAAAAAATTAATTAATGTTATTTTTTGTTAATAATAAATTTTTTTAATTGAATTTTAAAAAGAGTTTGGTTATGAGTGTTGATCAAAATTTTCAATAATGTGAAAGTAATGTGTTTTGTTATGAGTTATAACAATTTGAATTAAGTTTTGAAAACTCTTTTCAAAACTCATAACCAAACAAATTTTTTTACTTCACATGTCAAATCAAACTTTCAAAACTCAATTCTACACTTAATTCAAAACTCAATTCCACACTCAATTCAACACTTTATTCAAAAACCATAACCAAACAAATTTTCTACACTCAAATCATAATTCTAAAACACACAAACTCAAAATACAACTCATATTCTCAAATCATAATTACAAAGCTCTACCAAACGGAGCCGTAGTGTTTCTGATATGGTCCTACGAGGAGTGCTAATTATCTATTTTATTTCGATGGGATCGAAATAAAAATGTTTGGAGAAGATAAATGTAGTGTTTCTGATATGGTCCTATGAGGAGTGCAAATTATGATGAAATAATCTTTTGTGCGATATGTAAAAGACGAATTTCTTGTTTTCTAAAATGTGTTTGTTTTAGGTTTAAATTACAAAAAATTCAATGAAAGAATTTTCATACTTGTATTACACATGGTAACTTATTGCGTATATAATTTAAGGGTCAAAAATCTTTTATGATTATCTTTATGAAATATTTTTTATAATACCTAACATTGCTCTTAAATTATCTACTTAAACACCAATTATAAGATTAGTGTAAAGATGGTTTATTATTGATGATCTTAATTACTTTGTTTTTGTTTGAAGATATAAATTAAGAAACATATAGTGATGAAGAACAATATTGAGAACTACTAATATGTGATTACTTACAATAATTCTTCCGGTTTCTTCACCTCCTTATATGATTTCGGATGTGAATTCTGTTAAGTTTTATCTTGTGAATTATCCTTGTATTTATGTTGATATTTAAGTGTTTAGGTTAATTTAAGCACATCTCAATTAATTTTAAAATTAACAATCAGATAATATACATGTTAACAACTTAACCAGGTCATTCACATATTCATATACTAATCTCTCCCAAATTTCATAATTGGGCAGCAATTCTTCACAACATTTTTATTTGACTAAAATATACACACAGAATCAAATTATCAAAAAAAGCAATACTAGGTATCATAAAAAAAATTTCATGAAAATGATCATGAAAGATTTATGACCCTTGGATTACACTTAAAACAAAGCACCACACACTAATCAAAGTAATTCAAGGGTCATAATTCTTGCATGATCATTTTCATGAAAGTTTTTTCATAATCCCTAACTTTTCTCTATCAAGAATGTACATGTTGGCATCATATGCTTGGGCCATTTTTAGGGCACCTACCTTCATCTACTTATGTGGCCAAAACCCAATGGTCAACTGTATTTGAGGTGTTTGGGATGATATATATAGGGTCCTGTTATGGGGTGCAACCCCTTAAGGTTGCATACCATATGCAACCAACACAAAAGGTGTAAGTGGAAGGTGTAAAAATAAAGCAGGACAGCAAACAGAAAGGCGTAAGTGTAAGGTGTAAGTTGCACACTTAAGAAAAATCCTATAAGTAAATATATTTTTATGAAAATATATATAGAAAAGTAGAGAAGTGATATGACTTAAACAAGTGCACTTATTTAGTTTATGTTAAATAGTGCCTTAGTAAGTACCTATCAAATATTTTTATAACACATTTTCCTAGGAAAAAAATTGGCCATGTTTCATTTGTATACGTGAAATAATTTTAAAAAATAATTTTTAAAAAAGAATTTGTAAAATTTGAAATTTTATTTAGTTATATATTATAGTTTTCGAATTTTAGATGATTTATTTATTTATTGTAGTTAAA
The DNA here is from genome assembly GCA_036172215.1 of Camellia granthamiana. Classification (NCBI taxonomy): domain Eukaryota; kingdom Viridiplantae; phylum Streptophyta; class Magnoliopsida; order Ericales; family Theaceae; genus Camellia; species Camellia granthamiana. Next base: position 21,675,557 of record CM069915.1, on the reverse strand, counting down.
TAGAGGAACGCGAGGGAAAAAGTAATTATATAGAGATTATATGTATGCTCGTAATGTCCTAATATATTACAGGCATATATATATTATATGGAAATATGTAAAATATATTGAACAAAAAAGAGAAAATAAACAAATAGAGAGAAAAATAAAAATTGGAGAAAATAAAAAAATAAATAAAAAGAGAGAGGAAGATGGGATCATAGAAGGATGGGTGAGAAAAGAAAAAAGTAAGAGAGAGAAACTGGAAAATAGAAAATGTATATATAGGATATTTTTGAAAAATATATCTTAGCCGTTATTTTATAATTTGAATAAATCTGAGTCATCTAAATGTCCTACTAAGACAAATTCAAAACCAACAAAGGGAAAAATTATTGTTTGCTCCTGGGGCAAGCTAAGGTGGTGCTCCAACTTAGTTGTTATTTGGTTGAATTAGTGGGACCCATCACATTTTGATCTCTCTTTAGAAGACAATGGGGTACTTGCCTCTCAATGAATGGTGTAGAACAATACTCCAAAATCAATCAATAATTTTGATTGATGATGTATAGTAAAAAGAAAAATAATTATAAAAAAAATTGGACTGATTTGATTCGATTCTAAAATAAATCACGAATCAAGTAAGAGTCATTTTACGATCAGCGTATATGTTTATGTCTTCTACAATTTGCATCTTGAAATTGATATTGAGATATGCATAATAAAAATATTAATAATAATAAATTGAGATTAGATTTACATGCTAACAAGTGGTTGATCTAATTCTGTAGTTTTCTAGACTAGATGGTTCTTTATGACCACTTTTTTAGCAGAATAATAGGAGATAACACTTCTGTTATTGATAGGTAAAGAATAGGTGAACTTACTTTTTCTATTAGCTTAATGTTAGACTTTGGGGAGACTTGTTAGAACATTATGATATTAATTTTGGAATGTAATTATACACCTGAAATTAGTTGGAGTGATGTACCAAACATTTTCGTAAGAAAATAAAATGAAAAAGAAAATTGTGCATTTATCTGAAAACGAGGCAGATGATGAAATAAAATTTGACGGAAATTAAAATATTAGTAAATGTTTGGATAAATTGAAAAGTTAAAACTGATTTAAAAATAATTAAATATTGAATTTACATCTTCGTGATTTTTTTTGTGAGTTCCAATTTAGATTTGCATTGATAATTAGAATAGCCTATCTCATAGGCTTTATACTAAAATGTTCTGCGTAAAAAATCTATTTTACTTGCCTACCAGATAGGTGGTTTGGGTTATTCGTGCAAGTCCGAATTGAGATGCACAAGACTTCTATGGAGGGATATAAAGAAAGGAAAATACGGAAGGAAACTCATGTCAAAGATGAAATGTGAGTTATTTGAATTATTGAAACGTAGACCTAAAACTTGTTAAATTAGAGTGATTATTTAGTGACTTTGTAATATTGTTCTACACCATTTATTACTTGACACTTGATAAATTATTCTTAAATACCAAACAAAAATTAATGAGTGCTACTATTTTAATCAATAAATATCAAATTAAAACACCACATGACATTAATGTGTTTGGTTTCAATTTTCTAGAAATTGAGTTTTTTATTTTTTGGTATTTTTTTATTTTTAGTGAATATTTTTAAAATTTTCATTAATTTTTTTAGAATCACTTTACTTAGATGTATCTAAAAAATAATATATTTGTAAAAAATATTTTAAAAAATTAATAAATACACAAAATATGAAAAATATATTGAATTCTTGTATTATTATTATTTTATATTTTTGGTATTTAGGTCTTGTTTGGAGACTACATGTTTTAGCCAAAAAAATTACTATAAGTTGTCATATCACTCTCTTTACTTTTTTGCACATCTTTTTTTAAAAAGTCAAAAAATTAATAAAATAGCCTATTTATAAATGAGGCCTTAGTGAAATTTTTTTTAAAAAAAATTCACAAATATTATATTTTTAACTATGTTTTTGTTAGGTATATTTAAATTTTTTTTTAAAAAAAAACTTAAAATATTAAAAAAATTAATAAAAATAAAAAATATATAAAATTTTAATTTTTTAAAAAGTAAATGTCAAAAATTCAAATTAAACAAACTGGTTGTTTTTAATAAGGAAAAAAATAATTTTATATTTAAATTGAGAGAAGCATAACTAGTATGTGGTGTTTTGAGAAATTGGTAAAAAATTGACTTTTGACTTTTTTTAGTCAAAAAATTAGCTTTTAAGTAGTAACTTGGATAAAAAAATTAACTTTTTTAGTTAAAAAATCAAAAATTAATTTTTTACTAAGCAAGCCTATGAAAAGCTTGACAAATAAAGTCTCGTCAGCATATCTACTGGAATGTTTTATTTCCGAAAAAGAGAGTCCAAAAATATCCAAAAAAAAAAGTCAAAAAAATCCTAAATTAAATGTCAAAATCAGAGACCAACGTACGCAATAATCGTGGTAATCAGTCTGTAATCTCAAAGAATAAGAAAGAAAAACACATGCCAACAGGTCACAGCTCTGCCATTAAAGGACACATTAAATGCCCCGTAATCCCACCACCACCAAACTGCATTGCGTGCTTCGTGTCTTCCAAAACTCTTCTCTCATTCCCATTTTGTGACACCAAATCTCTCTTTCTCTCTCTACAATTTCTCTCTCTGTATCTCATTGTTTTTCATTCTCTCTCTCAATCTATTGGAATCAATGGGGAGGAGGAGGAGTTCGCCGGTGAACAAGCTGTTCGCATGGGTAAGGAGGCAATCGATGAAGGTGAAGACCTTCCTAGCCTTCACGTCTGTCTTGTTTGCACTTGTCGCTCTCAAACTTCTCATCAGAGATCACAATCACTTCTTCATCGCCTCTGAAGCCATTCATGTCGCCGGAATCATGGTCTTGATTTACAAGCTCACCACTCAGAAGACCTGCTCTGGTATATCCCTCTATATATTACCCTTTTTTTTTAATTATTAATTGTCAATTTTCTTGTACACGATTGAGTTTTTTTTTTTAATTTTAATTTTAAATTGGGGCTTCAAAGTATGGGTAAATTACACTTTTTAGCCATGTGATTTGAGTCTAGTTTCAATTTAATTCTTTCATCGAATTTTTGTTAATTTTTTTCTACACCAAAATTGTTAATTTTAATCTTAAACTTGAACGAAATGGAAAGATCAAATTAAAATTGAACTTAAAAGGTAGAGATTTTTAAACTGAAGCAGTGACCAAATTGAAATTTGGGTGAAACTGCTGGTGTGATACAAAGGTGTTTACCTTTTTTAGCGTTCAACACCAAATTAAAATTGGACTTAAAAAAAGTAGGGATTAAATTTTTAAACTGAAGCAGTGACCAAGTTAAAATTTGGGTCAAACTACAGGGTATGATACAGAGGGGTTTACCTTTTTTTAGTTTGATATATTCATGCATGTATATTTGGGTTAGAGAGACATCTGTTTGTATATTTTTTAGTATAATCACAAACTTTTCCTTTAAATCTACTATCAAATCCAGAGTTCTCATGAAAGCCCTTTCTAAAATTCACCTTTATTTGACTAGTTTTACTTGGTTAAAAGGCAATGTTTGGTTTTAGTTTTTTGAATTCAATTTTTTGAAAATTGAGTATTTCGTTTTTCGTATTTTTTTTTTGTTTTTAGTGAATATTTTTTAAATTTTAAATAATTTTTTAAATTTTTTAGATGCACTTTACTTAGATATATCTAAATAGTAAAATATTTGTGAAAAAATATTTTAAAAAATTAATAAATACATAAAAATACAAAAAATGTAATTTTCGTATTTTTGGTATTTAGTGTATTTTTTAGAGATTTTTTTCACAAATATTATACTTTTTATGTGTATTTATGTTAGGTGTGTCTAAAAATTAAAAAACAATTGCTTAAAATATTAAAAAAAAAATCATTGAAAATATTAAAATACGAAAAATAAAAAAGTAAAATTTTCTGAAACTGTTTTCTGAAAACCAGAACCAACAAGCTAAATGTTGTTATTTTTCTATTGTAAAATACAACTAAAACATGTTGGCTGGGTTTATCAGTCTGTGGTAATAACCACAAAAGCACCAACTTTTATTCTAATCTCCTAATGGGCTTCAACATTATTTTCACTCTTTAATACTTTCTGCACTAATTATTGTTTGCTTACCATCAATAAAATAGATAATGAAGTGGACCTCCCTTGAGATTTGAGCGAATTAGAGATAACCCCACAGTTTTGGCATAATTACATTGTGTTGTCCTAAATTTTAATTCGTATGACAGATTGCCCCACATGACTTCACATATTTCGTTAATGAGCCATTGATAAAGTAACAACAAATATAAGGGTGAAAGGTAATCTGATAAAGATATAGAAAGGTAGAAAAGCAATTTGACATCCTCAATTAACTCTGTGTAGACTGCTGTTGTTGGAGGGGAGGCGTGTGTAATTGAGTCAAAACTGTGGTGCTAGTTGTAATTTCTCCAAACCTCAAGGGAGATTAATGTCAAGTTAAATAGATAATTGTAGTCTAATATGTTCATGTTGAAATGTAGCAGAGGTTGAGATTCTATGATGTATCACTATCCTAAAAACATACATATTAGTTATCTATTTGTCATAGTATATATGGTCTCGATTGTTCACATAATTGGATTTCTCTTTGTTCTTTTAGGCCTTTCACTGAAGACTCAAGAACTTACAGCTATATTCCTGGCTGTGAGATTGTACTGCAGTTTTGTCATGGAAGGTGACATTCACACAGTGCTCGATTTTATCACACTTGTCTCCACTTTGTGGGTTATATACATGATGAGGTTCAAGTTGAAATCAACCTACACTGCAGAGCTAGACAACTTTGCCATATATTATATGGTAAGCACTTTTTTCATGATTTATCTTTTTATATGGTTGCATAGAACACAGAATATTGTTTCTGTATGCAGTCATTTAAATCTTAATGTAATTCCATGCTTGTTCATTTTTCATGCCCTGTTTTCATCATTAATTTGACGCTTCTCAAATGTTAAGCTTACCTATGGGATGTTAAAGGCACCATCCTCCTCAGTTAGGAACTTGTTATGCTATGTAATGCTAAATTACATTGTTTTTATACACAAATTGATTCTTCATCTATGGTTTGTAATTTTGTTTAGGACCTTATCTTTCTTCTTCTTATATTGTAATTATTGTCAAGATTTTCCATCCTTAATTGTAGTAAGAAGTGCGGACAATATTTTATCTGATGTCACATAGAGACAAAGGAGTATTACATCAATGACACAAGGATTTTGGCAATCCATTCTATGGGTTTGTTTTATCTTTTTGGATGTTTTGAAATTTGAATATGTTGTTTTATGGTTAATTGCTGGTCTCTAGTGTTTTTGCTTGAGATCTGAGTTTTCATGAGAAGAAATGGTGTCATACCATAGTTGCTATTCTCAAATCAGTTTTCTGCTCAAAGAAGTTGGGATGCTGCTACTCACTCTGGAGATTTATTACCTTTTCTCCATATGTTTGACAGATAATTCCTTGTGCCATTCTTGCCGTACTTTTCCATCCATATACACAGCATTCATATATCAACCGAATCCTTTGGGCATTTGCCGTGTACCTGGAATCTGTTTCAGTGCTGCCTCAACTTCGTTTAATGCAGAATGCAAAGGTTTGTGTTGGCTGACTTGCATCTCTTTCCAAATCAGTGTTTTATAAATCTATGAGGAGAAAAATTAATTTTTTTCTGACCAAATGCCTTTTCAGATGGTTGAACCATTTACAGGCCATTATGTATTTGCATTGGGTGTTGCAAGATTCTTGGGTTGTGCTCATTGGATCATTCAGGTTAGTCTTCATGTATCATGTTCTTCCAGGCATATATTCAGTGTTTATTTTAGCAGATACCATTCATCATAAACATGTGTAGATTATGTAGAAACTCTTTATAATAGAGGCACGCAATGGGTTGGCCCCAACATTGGGGAAAAAGCCATATTAGTTTTAATTCTGTTTTTGGCAAGGGACAATTTTGACTCAATTATCCTTCCCACGACTTCATTTCCCAATTTTAGGTCCAATTTGATTAAGTGGTCCTAGAAGTATTATCATTGGGAAATATATTGTCTGGGATTGATGCAATAGTTTTGGTAGTCGGATGGAGAGAGGGGCTGCAAACCTTAAATAGATGCAAAAAAAAGAAATTTTAATGTCATCAAGGTCAAACAATAAGAGCTTGTACGTTCAAATGATGAGTTTGAAAGAAATAATAAAACAGTAAATAATCTTGTTACCAGTCTTTTAGTCTTTGCTATTAATCCACTTTTATTAAACATACAGGTTTATGATACTGCTGGTAAATATCTGTACTTGGTTGGAAGTGGGTACTTTTGGCTACCAATGGCTCTCATCTCGGAAATCGTTCAAACATTCATCTTGGCCGACTTTTGTTACTACTACGTCAAAAGGTGAGCCCTTTAATTTCTACTGTCCACTATTTATTCTAAATTTCAACTTCAACACTAGATCAATTATATACTTAGTGACATGCGCTATGCTTTTGGTTGGATTTTTTTGATATGCAGTATCGTAAACGGCCAACTTCTTATGAGCTTACCTCCAGTCTAGAATTCTGACTTTGAACTTTGGTTGTGCAACAATGTAAATTTTGCTTTCTAATGCAGCCTTTTAAATTTAAACCTATAGAAGTATCAAACTGTACTTCCTCCTTTTTAATTTCGATGAATTTGGTTTCAATAAATTTAAACCTATGTTATATTGTCGATTTGGTTTGTGCGTTACATTCATATCATCAGATTTCTGCCTTCTAGTTACCAAACTGCTTTTGTTATTGATTTCTGCCGTTGTGTTTTGTTCACATTGGCTTCAGTTTTCTCCCATGATATGTTGTTTTTTGAAGTATAAGAGAATCATCCATCAGTTATGTTGGATTATAATGAAGTAGGGGTGCTCGTGCTTAGATTGTGGCCGGAGAACTTTCAATTCATCATCCGTCTGCCGGATTGGTGGATTGAAAAAAATTAACCCTCATCCATCCACTAAATTGGTGGATGGATAAGAATTGGTTTGGCGGTTTAAATTTTTACAAATTTTGAACATAATATAACAACTTGTCAATATTTTGTTTTTTGAGTAATAATCAAACTCAACATAACCAAAAGATTATCAAGTAAATTGTCAAATACCAATAATAAATACATATATCATCCATTATCAAAATTATTTCATTACTTTTTTTTAAATTCAAAAACTATTTAATTTGATTTTTTTTTAAATTGACAAATTAAGCCTTATATTTTTCACATAAAAAAATCAAATATCAACACTTGCTATTTGATAAAAGTATTTTCAAATTGAAAATAAAATGAAAACACAACAGAATGTTTAAATTCTTTTTCAATTGAAAATACAAACAGGATATCTAAACAAATTGAAAATACAAAGTTTTACAAATTATTAGGGGTATTCACGGTTTGAAAGTTTGGTTGTGGCTAAAGGAATCTTAAATCCGCCATCCGTCCAAAATTAGGTAGATTGGAAAAAATAAATCCGTAACTCTCTGCTTATCATCACGCATCTATCTAAAATGCGGTGAATCGGTTCGATTTGAGCGGATCAAAATATCCGCTAAGTACCCCTATAATGAAGTATGTATGATATTGGGTGTCCTTGAACTTTGATAAGGCTTACAGCTCTATTTGGTTCAGCTTAATGTGAGGTGCTTATAACTCATATTACAAATTGAAAAAATTGATTATCTGAAAGTCAAGTTTTTAATTTATAATAAATTGCATCAAACAAGGCTCATAACGAGTTGACTTCTCTCCTCCAGCTTAACCACTACTTTACATCAAAATCAAAAAATTAAAAGCGAGACCTGGTTGGGGAAAAGCACTGCTATTGCATTTGCAATACAAGGTTCAGAGCTGCTGGATAGCTCGAATGAGGAGTGCCCCGAATAGCTTGAAGTGCCAAAACGACATCGTTTTGGAACTTTTTTTTTTTTTTCTTCTTCTTCCTTCCCCCTCTCTTTTTCCTTCATCTTCTTCCTCTGTTATTTCTGAATCCAAACTCATAATCAAAATCTTTTTTTTTTTCCTTTTTCCTTTTTCCTTCCCCTCTCTTTTTCCTTCCTCTTCTTGCTTCGCCTTTCTTTTTCCTTCCTCATCCTTTGAAAATGCTCTGTTTTGGGGATTATAATCGCATTGGAAGTGATTTGGGGGTGTTTGAAACAACCACAAGAACAACTCAGAAATCTATACTCACATGCAGCGATTCATCTTCTACATCATCCACCACCTCCACAACCACTTTGTCCAAAGCTAATGTTAGTCTCGTTTCTAACTCGAAAAAAACAAAAATGTGATTTGAGTTTGTTTGTAAAAAGCACAAAAAGACAGAGGATGATTGTTTTTGTTTATTTTGTTTTGTTGAGCAAAAAAGGCGAAATGGGTTGGGAAATCAATCAATTCAGAGTTTTATTGCCGGAATCAAAGCTCCGGCGAGAAGTCAAAGGAACTGTAAAAAGACCAAGTCGAAGAACTTGACGGTCATCAAAATCAAAATCAAAATTAAGAATCAAAATCAAAACCCAAAATCAAAATCAAAATTGAGAATCAAAATCAAAACCCAAAATCAAAATCAAATCCCAAAAATCAAAACCAAACCCACAACCGAAGATCTAGCTTTGACCTCTCTGTCTATGGCAATGGGTTGGATTGTGGTGGTTGTGTCGAGTGGTTCGCGACCTGGTTTCTCTATTCTCCCTCTTTTTTTTTTTTCTCCTCTTTCCTCATTCTCGCTTTCTCTCGCCTCTATCACCTTTCTGTTTCTCTCTCTTTCTCTCAAACCAGTTTTAGAGAGAAAAGAAAGGAAAAAGGGAAAAAAATAAAAAATAAAATAAAAGTGCGTTTTGGCACTACCAGGATTAGGGCCATTCAAGCCCTAGTAATGTCGAGTTACCAGGCATTTTTCTAAAAGGTTATGGGGCTGTCTGTTGAACAAAAAAATAAAATAAAATAAAAAATTTGGGATTTTAATTTTATTCTTGTTATTTTGTCCAATCTCTTTATCAGTATTTTTTTTTTGTGGAGACAAATAAATTATACATCAATATAATTGTCATTATCCTGTATTGATCAACTTGTTTCTATTTTTGGTATATTTTTCTTAACTTTATTTAACATCTCTCTTTCAATCGGGTCTCCATCCCCACTAGAACTTACCTATATATATTTTTTTAAATTCACACTAAGCTTGGTTTCGGAACTTGATTATTTTAATTGGCTATTTTAATTGACTTTTTGACTATTTTAACTTGACTAAAAAAATTGTTTTGATATGATGGTCTTTTTTTTTTTTTTTTTGCAATTGATTTAATAGTTGTGAGAGAAAAAGTAAAATAATTATAATTTGAACGTGACATTTTGTAACTATTTTAGCCTTTTTTTGGTATGATGGTCTTTCTTTCTTTTTTTTTATAATTGATTTGATATTTGTGAGAGAAAAAGTAAAATGATTATGATTTAAATGTGATATTTTGTAACTATTTTAGCCTTTTTTTTTTTTCTTTTTTATCTTTATTGACTGTTTTAGCAAAATAAACCAAAAAAAAAACTAACCCAAAACAGGGCTAGTGGATACTTTTGAGTTGCTGCATTATTAAGGATGGCCTAGTTTTGTTTTGTTTTATTTGGAAGTGCTCCCTGTTTGTTTTCATCTGATCAAAACAAAAAAAAAAAACATTGTCATGGCTTCAAAAAAATGAACTCAAATTGTGTCACCTAGACAGTTTTTTAAAAAAATTAAATATTTAGCTTTTTTCTGCTTATTAATTCATTAAAAATTAGTTGAATATTTTTTGTTCTCATCCAATATAAGTTTTGTAATTTGGTAAACATAATTTAAATCATTAATTTATAAAAACTGTTGCCGTGGACCCTTCAGCAAAAATTGAAAACTTTACAATGTATTCTTATTGAATTTTCATTTCAGGTCTTTTAATATTTAATTTATTTTAAACTATCATCTACTCTTCGTATTAACAAAAATACCCGCTATTGCTTCCACAAACTAGCTTATTTATTTATTTCAAATCCTCAAAATCAAAATTTATACTTTGGGGGATGATTGAGACCCCCTCCAATCACCACCCCCAAAGACACGTGGCAGGTAGTGATTCGAGGAGAAGGAATAAAAAAAAAAAAAAAAAAAAAAGTAACCAATCAAGTGAAGAGGGGGTCAAGGGGGTGAGAAAAAAATGGGGTCCAAGTCATTATTCTTTATACTTTATCCCGACTTGTGAGTGCAACATGAAAGTCGAAATTTTGTGGATAATTAGCTTTTTGGAGGAAAAAAATAAAATCTTGCCAAGCTTCATAAAAGGAAAATGTGATAAGAAAAGGAAAACAATTTTGTATTAATATTATATACTATTTGATTCATTTTAATGAGATAGAATAATTATTCCTTAAATTATTTTGTAGAATGATGATTCCCTTATAATCGGAAATGACAATTCATCACAATGCATTTTCTTCTAATCAACTAAACATAATAAGAGACATTTTGATAGAATAATCATTTTATTCCAATGTACAAAATATACCTATTGATACTATAGGCATCTAAGAGAGCCCAACCCATGGTCTGGGTAATACTAAACCACGACCAACAACATAATGAGCATCCAAGAGGGTGTGGCCCACAACTCATGACCCAACTCATGGGCCAGATATTAAAGTCCAGTAACCTTAAGAGACCAATGATGGACCAGAACCAATAGCATTCAAACACATGTCGTTAATAGACAAAAATCCTTCAAAGTTATTGCACCCACACATCAACCATTAATAAGGCTCTCGTAGCATTAAATGTGATAATCCTTTCACATCGGAGGATACAGACTCACCATGAACGATGCGAGCTAGAATATAAACTTTCGGCCAACAAGACAGTCTAAAATGGACAAGGAAATGATGAGTAAATGATATAAAGAAGCCTTCAAGATACGTTAAAGGTTAAGTTCTTCCTCCGTTCCATCTATCTATCTATAATCACTCTCCCCCTTAACCTAACTTGTCTGTTAGAATTGGTTTTGAAAATTCTGGATAATAGAATTTTTCTTAAACTTTGGTCTAATTTTTAGGTAGAACCCATGTGTCATTTTTTGCTGGTCTAAGTAATAATGCGTTCTATGTCGCGTTGTGATTCACGTGGTATATTTGGTTGCTCAAAACCATTATCGGGTAAATGAGAAATTGAAGCCAAAGTGAGCTACATGGAAATGGAGTTTTTTGTGGAAATTCCTTAAAATTTGAATTTAGGCTTGTGCCACATTGGTTTGGTGGGAAGAATTTTGTGGGTTTATATAGCTTGGAATTATAACTTAGGGATGGCCCTAAGGGACACCCCAAGTTTGTAGAAGGGAAAGGTTTTAGGCAAATTGGGGCTAGACCCATTGGACCCAAAAATAATCACACGCGCCGCCGCCGTCCGTCCGGTCGGCTGGACCTGGGCTTTGGCGCGGGTGCATGGTGTGAGGTTGGGTTGGGTTTGTCCGGCCCAATACCTATCTTTTTGGGCCAAAAATATTTGAATTTTATTTTTAAATTCTAATTTTTTGATTTTGAATTTCAGAAATTAAATTCAAAATTTGGTCCGATTTTTTCCACCTGATTTTTTGAATCTATTTAAAATTCAAAAACCCGGTTGGAATTCTGTACAGGTTGTTATATGTTCAAATTCAAATTTGAACCCAAACAGTACCAATTCAAACCTAATAGGTTCAATACCTGTTCAAACAGGTATGCTACCTGTTCAATTCAAAATAAAAGGATGCCACTACGTTTATAAATAGACTAACTCTCATTTGATGTTTTTATTCAATTTTTTCGTCCAAATAATTCTGCAACTATTCTCTACATATTGCTGCATTATTTTCTTCTGAGAAATAGTATAAACACTTAGGGTGTGTTTGGTAACGTTTACGTTTTCAGTTTATATTTACAAAAATTTTATAAACTGATTTTTGTTTATTTTTAGAAAAACATAAATTACAAACGCGTTTGGTAATTGACAAAATATTTTTAAAAATTTAAAAATATAAAAATATAAAAAAGAGTGAGAAATTCCAAGTGGCGGTGGAAGACAGTGGTGGAAAGTGGTGACGGTGGGTGGTGGGTAGTTAGTGGTGGTGGGTGGATGGTGGTGGTGGTGGGTGGGTGGGTGACAGTGGCGGGTGGTAGCGAGTGGATGGGGGTGGTGGTGGTGGTGGTGGTAGCGGGTAGTGGTGGCAAGTGGGTGGCTGATGGCGGGTGGTGGTGGGTGGTGGCGGGTGGGTGGTTGTGGTGGTGGTGGGTGGGTGGGTGACGATGGCGGGTGGTCGGTGGTAGCGAGTGGGTGGTGGTGGATAGTGGTGACAGGTGGGTGGAGAATGGCGAGTGGTGGTGGATGGCGAGTGGTGGTGGGTGTGTGGTGGGTGGTGATGGTGGGTGGGTGACGGTGACGAGTGGTGGGTGGTGGTGGCAGGTGGGTGGCGGATGGTGGTAGGTGGAAGCAGGTGGGTGGGTGACGGTGGCGGGTGGTAGGTGGTAGCGAGTGGGTGTGGGTGGCGGTGGCGGTGGCAGGTGGGTGGCGGGTGGGTGGTGGTGATGGTGGGTGGTTGGTGGTAGTGATGAGTGGGTGACAAGTGGCTGGTGGTGGCAGGTGGTGGATGGTGGTGGCAGGTGGGTGGTGAGAGGTGGTGGCAAGTAGCCGGTGAATGGTGGTGGCGGGCGGTGGATGGTAGTGGCGGGTGGTGGGTGGTGGTAGGTGGATGGCAGGTGAGTAGTGGGTGGTGGTGGTGGTGCGCGAAGTGTGGGTGGTGGTGGCGAGTGGGTGGCAGGTGGCAGGTGAGTGGTAAGAGGTGGTGGCAAGTAGGCGGCGAGTGGGTGGCAGGTGGGTGGTGAGAGGTGGTGGCAAGTAGGCGGCGAATGGTGGTGGTGGGCGGTGGATGGTAGTGGCGGGTGGTGGGTGGTGGTAGGTGGATGGCAGGTGAGTAGTGGGTGGTGGTGGTGGTGGCGAAGGGTGGGTGGTGGTGGCGAGTGGGTAGCAGGTGGCAGGTGGGTGGTGGTGGCGGGTGGGTGGTAAGTGGTGGTGGAAGGTGGTGGTTGGGGGTGGGTGGTGGTGGCGGAAGACGGTAGTGGAAAATGGTAGCGGATGGTGGCTAGTGTTGGGTGGTAAAAAAAAAAAAAAAACTCAAAACTCAAAACGGAAACACATTTTTTGTATTTTCATTTTATGGTCAAATTTATAAACTGAGACCACTGATTTATAAATCAAAAATTTTACCAAACAAGTTTTTAGTTGAGTTTTTAAAATTTTTGTAAATATAAACAGAAAACTGAAAACGTAAGTGTTACCAAACGGCACCTTAGTGTGTTCGTTGTACGAAAAATTTGTAATGCTGCTATTTTCCATTGATTGATCATTTTATCTTTGGAGATAGACGTCCATATTCTGAAAGCACCATGGAGATGACGTATCTGTCTTAAGGACACAATGTCAAACACTGGACTTTATTAGAATATTATTCAAGAAATTAATCAAGTAAGTTAATTTATTTTCTGTTTTATTATTATTTATTTAAATCGGATTTTGATTTTGTTTTTCTAACAAAATAAAAATCTGTTTTTATTTATTTATTTTTATTTATTGGTTTGATTTTTGTAAACAAACAATCTCTCTCCTTTCCTATTTTTCTTTTGTATTCTGTTTGTCGTTTAGTACACAAACAGAATTAATATATTTAAATACAGTGAAAATTGTCCAACAATCTTAAGACAGATAATTTTTGGTGTCTTTATTGTATTTAATTTTCTGTATTTTCACAAAAGTGATATTCTGGTTGGAAAATAAATAGTAGTAATATACTGTCAATTTTCTTTGACAACTAGTAGTAATATACTGGTGTCATTAATAATTACAGAATATTAATTTGTGTTACAGAAAATTATTGTAACATTTTATTTTTCTAGTTTTAGTAACAAAAAAAATAAAATTATTTTATGTTACAATTTATTTTCTGGTTTTAGTAACTAGAAAATTAATTTATGTTTTGGTTTTTTCTGATTTTTGTAATCAAATATTATGGCTACTGCAACTAGAAATGGTACTCCAATTGTTACACTGACTCTGGTCCCTATCCAGAACCATGTTCAAGTTCCAATAAATCATGGAGAACAACCGAAAAAATTTAACGGTACTGAGTTTAAGAGATGGTAGTAGAAAATATTGTTTTATCTTACAACTCTAAATTTGGCCCAATTTCTCCGTGAAGAGGCTCTAGTATTGAGAGAGGATGAAAGTGATCGGCAAGTTGTTGCCGCTATAGATGCTTGAAAACATTCAGATTTCCTATGCAGAAACTACATCCTCAGTGACCTTGACAACATGCTGTATAATATTTACAGCCCTTTGAAATCAGCAAAAGAATTGTGGGATTCTTTAGCGAAAAAATACAAGACAAAGGATGCCGGTACAAATAAATTTGTTGTCGGTAAATTTATGGCCTTCGTTATGGTAAACTCCCAAACGATAATTTCTCAAGTTCAAAATTTTCAAATAATTTTGCATGATATTCATTCTGAAGGTATGTCTCTTAGCGAGTCTTTCCAAGTCGCTGCTTTAGTGGAAAAGTTACCATCGGTTTGGAAAGATTTCAAAAATTATTTAAAACATAAACGTAAGGAGATAACCATGGATGAGTTGATTGTAAGATTGAGAATTGAGGAAGATAACCGAAAGACTAAAAAGAGGAATGGAAAAAATCCCATTGAATCCAAGGCTAATGTGGTTGAACAAGTTCACAAACCACATAACAAAAAGAGGAAGTTTACTGGAGATGGTCCTAAACAAGGCGACAACAATGGCAACAAGAAGTTCAAAGGAAAATGCTATAATTGTGGCAAGACTAGACATCGAGATTCTGACTGCCGCCGTCCTAAGAAGGATCGCGAAAGCACAAGTAAGAAAACTACTAATCAAGCAAATGTGACAGAATTAGATTACATCCCTGATGGGATAAATGACATCAATATCTCTGTTGTGGTGTTTGAGGCTAATTTAGTTGGAAATCCCAAGGAATGGTGGGTTGACACTGGGGCAACTCGTCATATTTGTGCGAACAAGAAGATGTTCACTACTTACAATGAGGCTGCAAATGGTGAGCAACTTTTCATGTGGAAATTCTTCTACTTCTACTGTGGCTGGACAAGGAAATGTAATCTTGAAGATGACAACATACCTGCATGTACCAGACATCCGGAGAATTTAGTTTCTGATTCTTTATTAAGTAAAAAATGGTTTTAGGCTTATTTTTTAGTCTGATAAATTTGTATTAACAAAGAATGGTATGTATGTTTGGTAAGTGGATACATGAGTGATGATCTCTTCAAATTAATGTAATGACGGTTGTACCAAAAGTTACTATTAATAAGAATAACACATCTTTTGCTTATATTCTTGAGTCAGATTTATGGCATGGTAGATTAGGACATGTGAATTTTGATACTTTGCATAGATTAATTGGTTTGGATTATATACCAAAATTTGAAATTGATCTTAATCATAAATGTGAAATATGTGTAGAAACAAAACTAACTAAGGCTCCATTTAAATTAGTTGAAAGAAAAACTGAACCTCTAGAATTAATTCATACTGATGTATGTGATCTTAAATTTATTCAAACTAGAGGAGGCAAAAAGTATTTCATAATATTTATTGATGATTGTACAAGATATTGTTATGTTTATTTACTTAGAAGTAAAGATGAAGCCTTAGAAATGTTTAAACTCTACAAAACAGAAGTTGAAATCAACTTGGAAAAACCATTGAAATGGTTAGAAGTGATAGGGTGGTAAATATAATGCACTTTTAAATGAATTTTGTGCACAACATGGCATTATTCATCAAACTACAGCACCCTATTCTCCACAGCAAAATGCAATTGTTGAAATAAAGAATAGAACCCTAAAAGAAATAATGAATGCCATGTTACTAAGTTCAGGCTTACCACAGAACTTGTGAGGGGAAGCAATATTGTCTTTCTAATTATGTTCTTAACAGAATACCCCACAAGAAAACTAATAACACTCCTTATGAATTGTAGAAAGGTCGACCGCCTTTCTACAAATACTTATAAGTGTTGGGGTGTTGGCAAAAGTTGAAATTCCTGTTCTTAAAAGACTAAGATTAGACCAAAAATAGTGGATTGTGTATTTATTGGTTATGCTCAGAATAGTAGTACATATCTGTTTCTGACTTATAAATCAAAAATACCTGATATAAATGTGAACACTATTACAGAGTCAATGAATGCTGTGTTTTTTGAACATGTCTTTCCTTACAAGAAATTACAGGAATTAAGTTCACAGAAAAGAACTTATGATTGTACACAAAGTCAAAAGACTAATGACAATCAAACACAAGAGACTAGTAATGGTCTCGACCAACAAGATTTAACTGATGATGAACCAAGACGAAGTAAGAGAGCAAGAACATCAAAATCATTTGGTCCAGATTTTCTAACATACCTGTTAGAAAATGAACTTCAAAACTTTAAGGAAGTAATGGCATATTCTGAAGCACCTTTGTAGAAAGAAGATGTTAATAATGAAATTGAATCCATTATGCAAAATCATACTTGAGAATTAATGGATCTTCCACCTAGATCTAAACCTCTTGGATATAAATGGATGTTCAAGAGAAAAATGAAAGCAGATGGTTCAATAGACAAGTATAAAACAAGACTTGTAGTAAAAGGTTATAGACAAAAGGGAGGTCTAGACTATTTTGACACATATTCCCCTATGACAAGAATAACATCCATTCGCATGCTTATTGCTATAGCAGCGTTGTTTAATTTAGAAATATATCAAATAGATATTAAAACAGCTTTTTTAAACGGTGATCTAAATGAAGAGATCTATATGAAGCAACCTAAAAGGTTTGAAGCACTGAGGCAAGAAAAGAAAGTTTGTTGACTTGTCAAATCTCTTTATGGATTAAAACAAGCACCTCAGCAATGGCATGAAAAATTTGATCATGCAATGCTTACTAATGAGTTTAAGATAAACGAATGTGACAAGTGCGTCTATGTTAAAAATGCTGACTAAGGATATGTCATAGTTTGTCTTTATGTGGATGACATGCTTATCATTGGAAGCAGTCAAAATATGATCAAATCAACTAAGCAAATGCTGAATAAAAGATTTGATATGAAAGATATGGGGGTCGTAGATGTTATATTAGGAATGAAAATTACTAAAACATCTGACGGATATGTATTATCTCAATCACATTATATTGAAAAAATTATTGGTAAATTTATCAAGGATGATATGAATGTAGCTAGAACACCTGTAGATATCAGTCTTTATTTATCGAAAAATAAAGGTGATGCGGTGTCTCAGTTAAAATACTCCTAGATCATTGAAAGCCTAATGTACCTAATGAATTGTATTCGTCCTGACATAGCTTATGTAGTCAGTAAATTGAGTAGGTACACTAGTAATCCCGGAAAAGACCATTGGAAAGCAATCATTCGGGTTCTTAGATATCTAAGATTTACCCGTGATCATGGTTTGAACTTTACTCGATATCCAGCAGTACTTGAAGGTTATTGTGATGCCAATTGGATATCGGATACTAAAGATTCAAAATCCACTAGGGGATATGTCTTTACTCTGGGAGGCGCTGTTGTTTCTTGGAAATCCACGAAACAAACATGCATCGCACGATCCACAATGGAATCTGAGTTCATTGCTTTAGACAAAGCAGGAGAAGAAGCAGAATAGCTTCGTCACTTTTTAGAAAACATTCCAATGTGGCCAAAACCTGTGCCAGCTATTTGCATTCATAGTGATAGTTAATCTGCAATAGGCAGGGCACATAATCATATGTATAATGGTAAGTCACGACATATTCATCGTCGACATAATACCGTAAGGCAATTGCTTTCAAATGGAATAATCTCAATAGATTATATAAAATCTAAAGAGAATATTGCGGATCCGTTAACAAAAGGTTTGACTAAAGAGCAAGTGTATAGTTCATCGAAGGAGATGTAATTAAAACCTATTACATAAGAGTCGTCATAATGGTAACCCTACTTATATGACTGGAGATCCCAAGAACTAAGTTCAAAGGGACAACTAAGTTATGTTTGGTTCGCTAGAAATCACCAAGGGATTAAAATTTCCTACCTATTCCTATGGTAAGAGTGATATCTGCAACATATATTGTATACAGGGGTCTGAGGATAAGCTTAGCTTTTAATGATTATTTATATCTTGATTTAGACATAAAAATCAAGACGAGTATAAGGAGATACTCACAATAAGAATCACCTATATGAGTGTCGAACTGGGGGCCGGTTCTATGAGAACGAAGAGGCTAAATTTTCTAGAAGCACTCATGAAAATCAGGAGCGTTCAAGGCCAAAATGAACACAACAGTGAGAACCACGATGTGTTAGAAGATATTTTGTGTGAAATCTATTGTCTTGGTTTACACAAATGACTGAACAATTCAAGGCATCGCGTCCATTGGTTAGCTAGTAAATCCGATAGGTTATCATTAAGAAAGGTTCAAGGCCGAAAGCTACCTATCTTGATGTAAGATATTTTCGATTTATACTCATTCGACAAATTCTACATATCGTTGCATTTCCGTTGTCATCAAATTTCATTCATGTGGGGGATTGTTTGAATTGGTTTTGAAAATTCTGGATAACATAATTTTTCTTAAACTTTGATCTAATTTTTAGGTGGGACCCATGCGTCGTTTTTGGCGGGTTTAAGTGGTAACGCGTTCTATGTCGCGTTGTGATTCACGTGATATATTTGGTTGCTCAAAACCATTATCGGGTGAATGGGAAATTGAAGCCAAAGTGAGTTCCATGGAAATGGAGTTTTTGGTGGAAATTCCTTAAAATTTGAATTTAGGCTTGTCCCACATTGATTTGGTGGGAATAATTTTGTGGGTTTATATAGCTTGGAATTATAACTTGGGGAGAGCCCCAAGGGGCACCCCAAGTTTGTAGAAAGGAAAGGTTATAGGCAAATTGGGGCTAGACCCATTGGACCAAAAAATAACCACACGCGCGACGCCGCCGTCCGTTCGTCCGGTTGCTGGGCTGGGTTAGGCCTGGGCTTGGGCGCGGGTGTGATGTTGGGTTGGGCTTGTTCGGCCCAATACCTATCTTTTTGGACCAAAAACATTTGAATTTTATTTTTAAATTCTAATTTTTTGAATTTGAATTTCGAAAATTAAATTCAAAATTGGGTTCGATTTTTTCCACCCGAACAAAATTGAATCAGTTTAAATTTCAAAAACCCGGTTGGAATTCTGTATAGGTTGTTATATGTTCAAATTCAAATTTGAACCCAAACAGTACCAATTCAAACCTAACAGGTTCAGTACCTGTTCAAACAGGTATGCTACCTGTTCAATTCAAAATAAAATGGTGCCACTACGTTTATAAATAGACTAGCTCTTATTTGATGTTTTCATTCAATTTTTTCGTCCAAATAATTCTGCAACTATTCTCTACATATTGCTGCATTATTTTCTTCTGAGAAATAGTATAAACACTTAGTGTGTTCGTTGTACGAAAAATTTGTAATGCTGCTATTTTCCATTGATTGATCATTTTATCTTGGGAGATAGACGTCCATATTCTGAAAGCACCGTGGAGAGGACGTATCTGTCTTAAGGACACAATGTCAAACATTGGACTTGATTATAATATTATTCAAGAAATTAATCAAGTAAGTTAATTTATTTTCTATTTTATTATTATTTATTTAAATCAGATTTTGATTTTGTTTTTGTAACAAAATAAAAATCTATTTTTATTTATTGGTTTGATTTTTGTAAACAAACAATTTCTCTCATTTCCTATTTTTCTTTTATATTCTGTTTGTCGTTTAGTACACACACAGAATTAATTTATTTAAATACAGTGAAGATTGTCCAACAAACTTGTCTGTCGGAGAGTCTGTTGGGGAATCCCTTCCCCCTCTGAACCTTTTTGCAGGCTTATCTGGGAAACATTGAGACTAGCAGATCCGTTAGAAGCGTAGATCAGTCTGACCTATCCTCTGGCTGGAAGCGCAACATCATCACCTATGATTAATTTAGGCTACTTTTAGCTCCTAGCTTGAAGTAGTTTTTTTTTTTTTTTTTTTTTTGGGGGGGGGGGGGGAGTTTCTTGTCTTTGGTGATATTCTTAATTTTAAATTATTTTTTTTAAAAGTCATATAATTTAGGTGGATTAAAAACATAAAAAGTTTTTATTCAAAATAAAATTAAAAAATAGATTTTTTTTTTTTTTGTAAACTCTAACAAAGATATATAAAAAGAGAAGATACTCAAATTCAGTGTTAAGAGTTCTACTTTCAACTATTAACTCAAGCATCAAAGTGTTGTATATCAAAGTGTTATTTTAAAGCAGATTTTTTGTCTCTATTTTATATTGGTGTTTTTTAGGATTCAGTGGACAGTTAAAAAATAAAAAAATAAATAAAATGCATGGAAAAGTTTTTAAAATTATTTTTTAATGTCATAAAATTTATCATTACTATGTAAATATTTTTTGTAAGTTGAATTGAAATGAAATTATTCCATTTTTGTTTCTCTTTTTATTTTCACACACTATTATCAATTGTTACAAAAAAAAAAGTATTATCAATCATGACCAAAAAAGTACAAAGAAAAGTCATTGTTGTCAAAAAAAAAAAAAAAAAGTTTCTAAAAAAGTCATCTACCGCTGTGGGTTCGAGCCTCGTCAATCCTAACAAATCTAATAAATAAATCAATTCAACTCTCTATTTTCTGTGAAAGATGAAATAGGGACAGAGCAGGATTTCATCCCCTAAGAGATCTTTTTTTTTAAAAATTTTTTCTTTCGCATTTTTATCAAATTTGAATTTGAAAATTAATTTCATTCCAATTGCACGGTGAGCTTTTAATCTAAGTGTCCCAATCCTAATAATCTAAAGGTGGAAGATAAAAGAAAGATAAAGATCAACTAAGGATCCCATCCCTCTTAGGGAGGGAATTAATATATTTTTTCTTCCTATTTATTTGATTTTAAGAGTTCCGTCGAAAACCCTAAATCGATGGAATATTCGATCTTTTCTACCGAGATTGATCGTTATCCCACTTTTTTGTCTTTTAAGAAAATTAGATCATTAAAAAATGGAGTTTAGAACTTAATTTGTTTCATTTTCCATTTCACTTCTATTGCATAATATGATGGCGGTTGAGCAAGTATGCCCCCATCATCTAGTGGTTCAGGACATCTCTTTTTTGAGGAGGCATCGGGGATTCGACTTCCTTTGGAAGTAGGGTACTACGAAAGAAAGTTGATCATGTATTACCAATAAGACTAAAATGGATTCTTCCTTGGTTGATGCCCCAGCGGTTAATGGGGATAGATTGTAAATTCATCGGCAATATATCTATGTTGGTTCAAATCCAGCGCGGCACAATAATTTGCTAATCTACCATGAGATGGTATAACCCTTGTCCTTCAGAAATACCTAATACCGAGGAATAAAAAAGAATCCAATTTTCTACTATATCTCTTATTTTCGGTGAATAAATAGTTGGACAGATATATAGATAAATGGATATAATATGATATTTTAAATCATTATTATTCTTATAAATAAAAAAATTCAAGTTAATTATGTCAAAAATTAAAAATTTAAACTATCATTCGTGTGCATATTATACATTAAAATTAATAACCATATAATTAAAATAGTACCTAGAATACTTGCAATCCACCACTTTAGGAAGAAAAATCCTAGAGATTCTGATTTGTTTTTGAGAGAGTTGTTTTTGAAAAAATTTTTGGGGAGAGAGTTTAAAAATTTTATTGGTTTGTTTGGTTGTATATTTTGGGAGAGTTGTTTTTTTGGGAGTTTGGGATGATTTGATATTTTGGGAGAATTTGAGTAGATGTGTGTGAGAGAAAAAGTGATTGAGAATGAGAGAGGAGAGAGAAAAAGTGATTGATTGATGTGTAAGAGAGAGAAAGTAATTTTGGAATTTTTTTGAGAAAAACTCAAACCAAACAATTTTTTAGAAATTTTTTTCTAAAACTCATCTCCCAAATGCAAACCAAACATACCAATGTCTTACTAACATTTCTACTAAGGCTCTGTTTGGTTAAAAGCTGATAATCAAAAAGTAGAAATTAAAAGCACTTCTACCTCAGCTTTAAAATAATTAGTTTTTTTTAGCATATTTAAGCTATTTCTACCTAATAAGCTATAAGCGGAAGTTGTACCAAACAGTTTGACACAGACTCTCAAATCAAAATAAGCTATAAACACATTCAAAAGTTATAACAAACAGTCCCTAAGATCTTGTTTGGTAATCATTTCGTTTTCAGTTTTAAATTTATATTTACAAAAATTTTAAAAACTATTATAAAAACTTGTTTGATAATTTTTTTAGTTTATAAATGGTTGTCTCAGTTTAAAAATTTGAGGAAAAAATATAAATTCAAAAAATGAGTTTATGTTGATTTTAAAACAGAAATTTTAAAAATTGACTAACAATTTTTTTTTTTTCAATTAATTTTTTTTCAAATATTTTTTTTCAATTAATGTTTTTTTTAAATTTTTTTAATTAATTTTTTTTCAATTATAATGTATATGATCCCATTGTCATAAATAATAAAAAATAAATATAAATACTTTAGACCCGAACAAACATATTTTTTAGTTTATGTTTTTAAAATTTTACAAACATTTTATTCAAAGCAAATGCGTTTGTACTTTATATTTTTCTAAAAATAAACAAAAATCAGTTTATAAAATTTTTGTAAATATAAATAAAAAATGTAAACATTACCAAACACTACCTAAATGTTTTATATGAGTGTGGAATCCACAACATATGGGTTCTATATGAATTCTACACGCATGTAAGATATTTGATAAAAATATTGATAAAACATTTGAGATCTTTAACATTTTTCATATATACTGTGTTTAGTTTAAATTTTTTTTTTAAAAAAATGTATAAAATTAAAAAAAATATAGACATATTTTATTTATTTTTTCTTTTTTAAATCTTCTCAATTATCAACACCATCGGGAAGAAAAATAAAAACAGAGATACGAAAAAAACCGGTAGTACAGACTATTCCATACTCACCTCCGTCACACGAGACATCTCTCTCTATATAAAACCGCAGAAACCCTCTTCTCTCTCCTCCTCCCCCGCGTTCTCGACTCTCCAAGATCCACCAGCCCCCCACCCCCCTCCACTGCTCAAACCCTAGACACCGCCAACGGGAGGAAAGAGAGAGAGAGAGAAGAAGAAGAATAAGAAGAAGAAGCATTCGCATCACCTCACTCGTCTCTCCGATCCTAACAGAACCGAAGCTCAGGTACACATCTCTTTGTACTCGAATCTCAACCGATCTCGAGATCATGGCGAGTTCTCCAAATCCACGTTTTTCGGAATATTAGGGTTTTATATGCATTTTCCGCAGCTTACGTACCTGATACTTGCTTTTTTAGTTTTGTAGGGTTTTGATTGCTGCTTGGAGATCCATCAGTAATGGCGGCGGTGGCGACGACAACGGTGGCGGCCCAACAACCTGTATCTGCTCAAGTTGTATGTATCGATTGACTTCTTTTTGTTCACTTTTTTATTTTAATGAATTTATTGCTTGCTGTTGAGTTTGAGTAGAGTTGGTTTTTGAATGAATTTGTGCTTCGTGTTAGGTTGGGAATGCTTTTGTTCAACAATACTATCACATACAGCACCAATCGCCCGAGCTTGTCCATCGATTTTATCAGGACATCAGTAAGCTTGGTCGTCCTGACGATAACGGCACTATGAACATCACGACGACCATGCTGGTATACCGTTGATCCCTTAAAACTTGGTAGCGTCATGTTTAAGCGTTTGATGATTGTTAGTCGTGATCTGTTTTTATGCTCCATTTCATTGCTGAGAAACCGGAAGAAATTGATTCAGTTTTTTGTTTTTTTGCTCAATATTCAGAGGGAAAAAAGGATTTAAACTTTGTCTTTTAGTCTATTAGTTGTGTTGCAGATAGACATGTTATGGAATTTTTGTTCTCTGAGGTACCAAATAATATGAAGCGCTTGAATTTTGTTTCATTTGTTTTTATTGGTGCGATATTTTTAAGCTCCATTTGGCTATTAGAAATGATAGGGAAAGGAAATGGAAAGTGAAAGAATAGTGGAAACTATGGAAAGTGAATGAAGAAAAATAATTTATGTATGAAAATTTTGACATGCTCTTACAGGTTTTCAAATTATCTTTGCTGCTTTACAAGGATAATTTGTTTGGATTTTTAAATGTAAAAACTCTTTATTTTTGTTGTTAATATTTTCCTCTCGATTTTTCAATGCAGCGAAACAAAGAAAAGTAAAATTTATTGTAATTTATTTTTCTTTCCTTCCTACTATCTGAGTTCTAAATAAAGCATGGATCAACATGACAGTGTTAGGGGAATTTTGAGTGAAAGTAATTGGGTTGTAAGTCTCTTTCCATGTTTGGCTGGATCTTAATTCACAGGCTATCGATGAGAAGATACTGTCACTTAACTATGGTGAACTCAGGGCAGAGATTAAATCTGTGGATGCACAAGAATCTTTCAATGGGGGAGTCCATGTCCTTGTAACTGGGTATTTGGTGGGGAAGGACAACATGATCCGGAATTTCACTCAAACTTTCTTCCTTGCGCCACAAGAAAAAGGCTACTTTGTTTTGAATGACATGTTTCGTTATATGGAAGATATCAAGCATCATAATGGAAACGAGAGTTTCACTAATGACGTGGAGGCTCCTCTCACTCCAGAGCAAGGTAATGGATAAAAACTCCAATTTCCATACTGAGTATAGTTAACTTTTGCGTTGTTGATGGTGAAGAACTTTTTTTTTTTTGTTTTTGTTGGCAGATTCTTCTCCTGTGCAGGAGAATCATGTTTCTGAGCAAACAGTGGTTACTGTAGAGGTCATTGAGGAAGAAGCTCTCAATCCCACAGATAATGGAGGAGTTTCAGTTGTGGAAGTGGAAGAGGAGGTGCCAGTGGCCGAGGTTGTTGATGAAGTACCAGATGGATCACAGGTGGTGGTTGAATCCAACTCCAGAATTGAGGGAGTTCCAAAGAAGTCTTATGCTTCTATTGTAAGTGTCCATTGAACAAGCGTACTATGATTGGAATTTCTTCTGCACTTGTGATAGTTAAGTTACCTATGCAATAGTGCCACTTCGCACTTTGGTAATTTCTACATGGATGTAAGATTATGAAGATGTTTTGGTGTATATGAAAACATCTACCAATGCTTTTTTGGTGCTGCCTACCTGCAGATGCATTGAGATTGTAATAATCAGTAGCTTTGTTTTGGTATTTCAGGTGATGGTTATGAGAGAGAGTGCTATGCCGTTGTCATCTCCTGCACCTGCTCGGAGACCTATAGCAAAGAGCCAAGAGCAACCAGTAAACCTTGTTCAGGCATCTGCAACAGCAGTTGAGACACCAGTTTCCGGTTCAGATGCCATAGAAAATGGGAATAATCAAGAGGGCGAAGGTATGCACTCATGTATGTGCTGCTGGTTCTTGAATATCATTTCACTTCACAATTGATTTGTGAATGTTTGATGAATCTATTTATGTGAGTCATCTATTTATCTGTCTCTCTTTTTCACAGCTGATGGTTATTCAATTTATATAAAGGGTCTCCCTTTGAATGCCACGCCTGCCCTTCTTGAGGATGAATTTAAGAGGTTTGGACCTATAAAGAGTGACGGTATTCAAGTTAGGAGTAACAAAGTATGTGTCAAGTAATCTTACCTATTTAGTCGCTTCTGGTTTTGTTATTCTTGGCTATTTATTGTCTTTTTATTACAGCAGCAGGGTTTCTGTTTTGGCTTTGTGGAATTTGAGGTGGAAAGTGCTGTGCAAAAAGCAATTGAGGTATACATTAGCCTATGCTCTATGAACTGGTCTGTTTGTCTGTCATTTGTATGTTTATTTCCTTATATGAACAACGTGGATGGTTTGTAACATATTTCTTAGATGGGGTTTCAATGTGATGAGATAAAAATAGCTGTGTCAACTAGCGGCATTGTATTTGTTTTCATGTTGAATGTTTTGTCATAGTGTTATTCTGCCACTGTTTGCTAGTATTACGGACAATTTTTCCTGCTATGCGTGCAATTTTTTGGTCTTGCTGATTAGGTCTTGGAATGGGAATGTGTTCATCCTCCATTTGAGTTTTCTTAGGCATGCACCTGTTTATGTTTGTGCACATGTGATTTTCAAGTTTCATGGTCTATACTCAAGTTGGAAGTCTAATGGGTTTGGTTATGATTGGAGCTATGAAACATTAAAAATTTCCTGATCAGGATGTGTTTTTTTTGTTTACTTTCTTTGTGTGCAAATATGTGCATGTAGTATGCAGTAAGAGATGTTTGTCAATGTCAGAATGGATAGGAGAGTATTGTAGTGGTAAAATACTGAAATCAATTGGAAGCTTGTCAAGGATGGGACATGTAGATGCTGCGGGATTCATCTATTTGTCAGATCTCGGGACAAGGGACATGACTGAGTTGTTCAGACTCTATTTCTTATATGTGTATATTTTTCAATTAACAATTTCATTAAAATTAGAAATGAACAATCTTTTGAAAGAATGGTCACAATTTTGTTCTCAAAGACAAAAAAATACTTGAATATTTTGCTTAAAATGGGTGTTTTCTGGAGACTCCCCCGTAAAACGATGTTGTGGAAACTCTTATGCTAGATGCATGCTTGTAGTCTTTTTCTTTTTTCATTCCTTTTTATTTTTTGAAGGATTGGGAAAAGGTTTAAAATGATTTTCTAATGTAAATGGCAGTGGTGGTAGTAATATGGGGAAGTTTGTGAGAATAAAATGATAGAATTGGCGTTTGTGATCGCGTTGAAGAAAATATTAAAATGATGACATCATGGTTGCCCTTTAACAACCGTTACATTTTGTATTAGGACACACCATTATCTCATTATTTTCAAATTTTCATATTTTTTCAACCCAATGGAGTAGGGTGCTGAAAATGAGTGGTGGCAGCGAGTGGTAGCAACGATAGTTGTGGCAACATAAATGGTAGTTGTGATGGTTGTGGTGGCATTTGTGTCCAGAATTGCCGCCCCCTCTGCTATTCACTCAATTTTATATTGGCATTGGTGGTAGGGCACTGTTGTTGATTCTTGTCACCCAAGATGTTCCGTACCTAGATACCAATTTGACTGGTATCCTGCCCATTTTGCAGTGATGTTAGACAAATGCTGAGGTTATAGATAGCAGGTCCCTGGGAAGAGAGAGAACTTGACTCGGATTTTAGTCAGTATATAGGCTTTGTTTAAATGTTTTAAATGGAAATGATGTCATCTTTCTTTGATTTAAATGAGTTGTAAACCCTTGCATGTATATAAGCCAGCTGGAAAAGCCTGCATATGTGGTGTGCTTTTCCAGATAAGTATTTTCTCATTTTGCTTCACTGCTGCCTTGTTGTCCGCTAGACCTGCAGTGATGCCTCGGTTAGGAATGTGTGATATCTTCTATTAAGAATTCAGGCTATCTTTAATGATGAAATCAGTCATGATTTGTTTTTGTGTTTTAATTTTCTGTGATTGTTGTTATTTGTAGATGAAATTTACTTTCCTTATGAGGTCATTGAGGAAGGTTGGTTGCCTGTGGGTTTAACAGTTTTTTTTTGTTAATGGGCTTGGGAGGGATAGCTGATTTTTAAATGATTTCTATATGGGTACAGCTAACCTGTCACTATTTTCTCTAGCAACCTTTGAGTGCCAGTGCCCTACCATTGCTTTCATCAACTTGTTATTTCATAATTGCAGATGCATGCTGTCATCACTACTCTTGTTGCCTTCACACCTAGATCTAGCCACTCAAACTTTTGTTTGATATGTTACCACATTCATATTGAATCACATGTACAAAAATGAAATATCTGACTCCTTCCCAAATGTAGAAATCTGATGCCAATATCATGGATTCAGGGAACTCTAGTTACAATATGGAATATCATGGGAATATCATGGATTCAGGGAACTCTAGTTACAATGCCATAGTGTTCATATCCTTTTTTTCACCTGCATTCACTACCTGGTGGTGCATTTAGGAAGCAAGTCCAATCCTTCCATTTGCAACACATTTTGATCACCGGTTACTTACTGTTTATATTTTGTAATGGCATTGTACTTCTGTAGAATAATTGGAGATACTATTTTGTAGGCTTTTCTGCCAGATTTTTTTTTTTGGTGTGAACTGTACTCATTCCTGTTTGTGTTGTGAAATATATTCTATTCATCTTTCAGGCTTCGCCCGTTACAATTGGTGGGCGCCAAGCTTTTGTCGAGGAGAAGAGGTCTACTAATTCTCGAGGCAAGTTGGGTTTTATGATGCTACTTCACTCTTTTTAAGATAGCATGTTAATCTCTAATTGTGTGTCTGGTGTGCTTGATTGAATTGCTTGTTGATAAAGAAAGGGGTCACCCTATATTTTTGTGCGGCAGGATAACTATCCTTCACATTGGTTTGGGGTATCCCTGTCCCACTTTCTTTTCTATAACTACAGCTGTTCTTTCTTTGCAGTGAATAGTAACAGGGGGCGGTTTTCAACTGGAAGGGGATCTGGATTCAGGAACGAGGGGGTCAGAGGGCGTGCAAACTATGGAAGTGGTAGAGGCTATAACCGCGGTGATTTCAATGGCCGGACTGAATTTGGTAATAATAGGGATAGGGGCGGCAATCGAGGAGGATTTTCGAGTCGCGGAGGGGATGGATATCAGAGGTCTGATAGCATGGGGAGCAATGGTGGCGGCCGGGCAAACCGTGGTGGTGGGATGGCAGTCAATGCTACAGCCAAAACCGTGGCACCACGGGTGTCTGCTACTGCTTGAGGACGACCCCATAGCAGAGAGTGAGTGATCTGTGAGGGATTGAAATAGGTTTGTGTGTTTTTTTTTTTTTTATAAAAAAAAAAAATGTAGTGACTAAGTGGTTGATGATATCATTTGGTGGGCAGATCCTTAAGGCTGTCTGAAAATTTTCAAGTTAAAATCCTAACTTTCTTTAGCACATTTTTTTTCCTTTTTTATTTTTTATTTTATAATATTCTTGGGTGGGTGTTATAGGGTTGATGATAGTTAGATGTTGGAAGTTAGCTTTTGTTGTGAAGTAGTTGTAGTGCCCAAGGGATTATTTCTAATTCATTTTGTTGGGCTTTTTGTATTCGGCAAATTATTATTTTAGAGTTTATTTTTGAATACTGGGAATGAAATATGGGTCGCTGCAACTATAACTCAGCTATATTGCATGTGTTCAGTCTTTTGGATTTAACCTGCGTAATCTCCAACTTTTGTCAGTAATTCTTGAAATGATTGTACACACAATGATGAAATGGAAGTTCCTGATTCATTTTTCTTAATTTGCTTTTCCCCAAAGTAAATCGATTTGTAATCCTTTGATGTGTGTTTTAGCCTTTCGACAGAAAGGAGGTATAGCAATATTAGATAGGGTGGGTTAAAATAATTATGTTATTTTGATTTTTGATCTTTTAATTGTAATACATTTGATTTTAAATTTCGACTCTGATTTTAAATAAGGACAATTGAAAATATTATTGCTCCATTTGAAGAGCAAAGTTGTTATATAATTTATTTTGTGTTCGTCAATTTATATGTTATTTGAAATATGATCTTTTTTTTTTTAATGAATAATGTTAAAATTTTTTGGGTTATAAAATTTTGTTTGATTTAGTTTTCAAAATCTATTTTTGGAAAATTTTTCTAAGAAATTAAAAATTAAATTGGTGAAAAAAATAAAAAAGAAATCATTTTTATATAATTTTATCTTTTAAGATGATAGAAATAATTTTTTTAAATAATTTTTTTTGATATTTAATTTCGTTAAATTAGTTTTTATTTTTTCAAAAGTCAAACATGGCGACAACTTTGATGTCACATTATTAAACCAATCTATTAAATCAAACAATTCAAAACTAAATTTTTTTTATATATTAAACATATCGATTATACATTAAAAACTTAATAACTATTCATTAAATGATAACCATCCAAAAAAATCTATTAACGACAAATACAACCATCTATTAACAACAAATACAACCATCTATTACATGATAGCTATAAAAAAATATCAACAAAAATAACCACCTATTACATAATCATCATCCAAACACATAATAAAAATTAATTTGTAAGAGAAATTTTTTTTTTTTTTTATCATTTTTATATAACTTTATCTTTGGTGAGTAAAAATAATTTTTAAAAATTAAAAAAAGAAATTTTGACTTATTTTTGTCAAACTAATTTATATTTTATCAAATTGACAACTTTGTCTTTGAAATGGAATAATAATTTCTTTAATTGTTCTTATTTGGAATAAGATTCAAAATTCAAAATAAAATATATCACAATAAAATGTATTACAATTGAAAAATCAAGAATTAAAATAACACAAGATCCAAACTACAAAGACCAATTAAAAAATCAAATACTAAAATGATAAATTCCAAACTATAAAGACCGTTGGTATAATCCATTCTATTACAAATCAAAAGGATTGCTATTTTATCGGTTGTTTGCAAAATTATTCACTTGAATTGGACTACTAAAGATGGTAGTTGTTCAGGAGCCATCTGTGGGTGGCTGACCTTGGAAAAAACTATACTACAATGAGAGCGCAACTAAGTTATGCTCCTGCAAATGTGGTACAGTTCTTCCACTTAACCCACACACAAAGGAAATAGAAAAAAAGAAAAGAAAAAAGGTAGACATCTGATTATTGAAGACTTATGCACTCAATTTATGGGATCTAAATATTACTATAATTGATAAAATTACTTGGCCAAAATGATATCTTTATGATGACCAAGATAGTCAGCATACAGAAAATTGAAGAATGGAGTCGTCCTGTGCACTAGACCAATAGGATTACATATGAGATTCTATGATCAAAGGACTAACAAGTTACTCTAGATTGATTAAGAAGTCAAAAAAAAGGGACACTATTTACCCCATTTACCCATCTTGCATATAGCACAACCAGACAGAAATCTTTGGCTCATTTAAAATAGATCAAACCTTTCACTAGGCAGAACATGTGCTCTGCATCTACATGTATGAATGCCTGAATCTACTTCCACAGGTTTTAAAATGCACTAGTGGGGTAGTGAAGAACGGTAAAGCATTAAATTGATGTCACACTAATATTTCTTTAAAACATATTCAAAAGGGTAAGTTCTAACTAATAACAACATTGCATTACCATACACTACAAGTCCACAATGAAATATAAGGTGACTATCACAGGGCAAAACACATTGGTAATATAACCCAACAATTTACCAAGTATTTGAACATTCAGCCAAGATAATTAATTGTAAATGCATAGGAACAATTGAAGCATAATTTATGAACTAACATTTGTTTTGACATATCTGAAAGCAAAAGAAGAATGCTAAAACTTAGGTAGACATAAAAATTCTACGATACTAGATAAGAACATTTAAGTTACGTGTAACAAGAAAAGATGGGCCTCACAAAACATATGCTTGCACAAGGACTTAGCATTGGCAGATCCTTCAAGCATAGGATTCAACTATGAGCATTTATCTAAAGGCCGAAATTACAGGCCTGGATGTACTCATTATCATAGTCGACATGCTTTGTCCAAAGTGACCGAAATTGATTCATGGCAATATCAAGCCAAGGTTTCATATTCCCGTTGAAGTGCACAACTGCAGCATTATTGATCTCTTGTATGCTTATGCTTGGATTATAGCCAAGCCCCAGAACATGCCAAGATTTGTCTAGTGGTTTTGTTGTGGAATAAAAGGTGATCAGGCCTGGGGGCAATGTCCCCAGTTTCCACAAGGTCCGGTTCTCATTCTGCATCAAAGACGACATCTCAAGTTAGTTAGTGAATAGGTAACAACAAAAAAAAACACAACTAAAAAGCCCATAGATAATACAGAACAGAACTATGCATAATAACTAGTCCCATATCAGATTAGCATACCACGGAAACTAAAATGAGAAAACCTAATGGTTCATTGGTTCATGAGAGTGTGCAATAAAAAAGAACATATAACCAATTCAACAAATCAGATACATTGGAATCAACTCAAACAATTGAAGATTCTTAATCAAGAATTAAGGACCATAAATCACATGGTATAACTATAATATATGAAAGGTTAATAATGCACAAGTTAATAAATTATTCAAGAAAAATACAAAAGCAGTTTCCAGAGTAATCCAAACTCACCAGAGTCTGCCAGTAGTGATACTGTTCTGTGCATTTCTCCTTTCTCCAAGCATCCAAATCGAAGAAGTTCATCCCATAAGCCCATCCACACGCCTTTGGATTAAACTTCTCTCTGATCAAAGGGTGTGAGAAATTCATGTACTGCGCATTACCGATGGAACGACCCGAAACAAGTCTCAACAGCCCCATTCACCTTTCCATCCATGTCTATCTTCCATAACCCTGTAAGGTCCCTCTGAACAACCACATCATCATCCAAAAACAAGATCCTGTGCAATTTCGGGTACATTTCGGGCAAATAAAACCTCAGATGATTCAGCATTGACAAATACTTAGGGTTCCTAAATTTCATGTTGGTTGTGTCTTTCGTTGCGTTCTCAAGCTTATTCTCAAAATAAAATCTTTGCAAGTTTGCGGATTCAAGTTGTCGAAGCACGGGAACGTATGAAGAATTCAAAAACTTGTAATCCTCCACGGCCTTGACCTCAATGTGAGCTCCATTGTAATCCCTCATCTTGAACATAACCTGCATTGCTCCGAGATTCATCTTATCAGTCACAACATGAAACACGTGCTTCCATGGCTCCTTCTGGTTCTTCACTGCCGAATTCACCACAACCGACGCTGCAATCACATTATCTGAAAAATTGCGTAGTGGTAAAGCTTCGGGTCCTCAATCTCAGGAGGAGTTGGCTTTCCTTCGTCCGAGTACTTATCTGGATGAGCAATTCGCTCTTCCATCAATCTCATAGCGACGCAATGCAAGCTCTTCGGGATCGATTTCGCTGCAATCAAGCTCGAGAACGCCCCTTGCTTCTTCGCCTTCGTTAACTGCTCATTTACGGCAAAAATCGTGTCCTTGAGCTTCTGAATCTTGAGCTGGTAATCGAAAGACTCCTTCGCCTCCGCGATCACCTGTCGTGTGACCTTGATCCGCTCCTTCACCTCCTTCTCAAACTGTCGAAGCACAATCTCGTCAATCGAGCTCGCATCAGAGTCGAACATAGCCTTATACGCAGGTTTCGAGATCAGATCCGTGTAGTTCCGAGAGAGATCAGCGAAACCCCTAACAAGCTTCGAGTTCTCAAGCTTCAGTTTCCGAGCATACGAAGCATAAGCGAGAACCAGAGATCGGTGATCGTCCGCCTGCTTCCTGATCTGATCCAATTTCGGCTTCAACGGATCAGATTTGAGCGCTAGAACCGTTCTCCGCACCGATCCAACTCCATC